>CASBWL010000201.1:0-395373 GCA_949130495.1 Sambucus nigra | reverse complement strand
CGCTTTTGTGGTGGCTTCCAAAAGCTTCATGAAGTGTATATATACTATTTCCCGCAATTGAATGGGATAATAATAGAACAGGGAGTGATGTTGCGACTCGAGCGTTTAATCATACAGAGATGTGTACAATTGAAGAGAGTGCCTGATGGTATAGAATATCTCACCGCTCTCAAAACATTGCAATTATTTTCCGTTTCAAGTGAGTTGATCGATAGAATTCGTGAAAATGGGAGTGAAGATCGTCCAAGAGTTCAACATATTCCCCAGATCAATCATTACTACGATACACCGTTTGGGCGGAATTATGAAAGCTTATCGTGATTCCTTTCACACAATGTTACTATTTTATTTTTACAATTTCAACCAAATTTAAAATTAAAAGTCTTCATCCTCGTAACTTTATTAGAATCCGTTTGGTAACCTAATTCCAAGGCTTTGAATTGGAATTGGAAGACCAATTTCAATTCCGTGAAATTCAAATTGGCCTTTCAATTCCAATTCCAAGTCTTGGAATTGGGTTGCCAAACGGGCCCTTAGTCCTATTTTTAAAGGTTCATTTATGGCGCCACTCGCGTATTTTTGTTTATTAGTTATTGGTTTCATTGTAATAACTATGTGATAAGTGTAATTCTCTGCGAAAAAGAAAGAGGGGTGGGGACAGATCAGTTATGGGGGATTTGAGTGGGTATGGAACTTATTACAATTTTTAAAATACATAATTGGACCATCCCAAATCTTTGAATATGGAACTAAAGTGAAAAAAAAACTATATTGTTTTTTGTATATATCATCATAATTCATGTAATATGGACCGATTTCCAATTGTTTAAATTTTAACCCATCTATAAAATCATCTAAAATGGATATATATATATATATATATATATATATAGGGAAAGGATCAAGTGAGGTCCCAGTTTGAGGACCCTAAATGAGGACCATTTTTTTAAAATAGTAAAAAAAATATTTTTGGCCTGATTTTTCTTAATGATTTTTAAACATTTCAATAGGACCATAAAAAAATAATTAGCTCAAAATGATTTTTTTTGCTATTTTAAAAAAATCGGTCAAACTTTGTCAATTTTAAAGTTGTTAAAAACTGACAAAGTTTGACCGATCTTTTTAAAATAGTAAAAAAATTCATTTTGAGCTGATTTTTTTATATGGCCCTACTGAAATGTTTAGAAGCTATATAAAAAAAATTAGCCCAAAATTATTTTTTTTACTATTTTATCAAAATTGGTCCGCGCCAGCGGTATGCAAACAGAGGTCCTCATGAGATCCTCTCTGTCTCTCTCTCTCTCACTCTCTCTCTCTCTATATATATATATATATATATATATATATATATATATATATAAGGAACCATATTCTCACTCCCAAAACATTCTTCCCCCACTCCACTTTCAACTTTAGATAACAAAATTCTCACTTCAAAACATTCTTCCCCCACTCCACTTTCAACTTTAAATAACAAAATTACTAAAGTGTCTATATATATATATATATATATATATATATATATATATATATATATATATAAGGAACCATATTCTCACTCCAAAACATTCTTCCCCCACTCCACTTTCAACTTTAAATAACAAAATTACTAAAGTGTCCTTCTATACATGTATACTTTAGTTTGAGCAAATATAATATTTTGTTAAAATCTGTTATCTATTTTTAAATACATAATATTTTGGAAATAAAAAACATAATGTTTTGAATATAAAAATCCTTATATTCAAGAATTTTTTTTTAATATTCTGAAAATATAAAAATCATAAAACTCAGTTTTTATTTAAAAAAATAGTCGGTTATTTATAAAAAAAATGTATTATTATTTCTTTTTTGAAACGAACGTTAATAAAAAATGTTTTGTTATATATATATAAAAAATGAACATTCTTTTTATAAAAAAAATGTTGACGATAATTATATCAAATAAAAAACTGGATATCATTTTTATAAAGAAAAACTAGATGAAACTTTTGTTATAAACTAGAATGTTTTGAAACCTTTATTTTTTACAAAGTTTTATAAAACGTAATTTTTTCATAAAACTGTATATTTTTTTTGTAAAAAACTAAATTGTGATTTTGATAAATTAATAATTTTTGCATTTTATACTTTCATGCACGACACGACACGAATAACGTGATTTATAATTTTCATACCAAATGGAATACAATATCACGCGAATAATTTGGTGTGAGTGACAGAATATTAAATTCATAAGTTTACTCGTGTTATTCATGTCTTGTTGTATTTAATATGGTGTGAAAATTATAAATCAAGCTATTTGTGTCATGTAGTGTATTAAAGTAAAAAATATAAAATTAGTAATGTGTCAAAGTCACAACTTAATTTTTTTACAAAAAAATACAGTTTTATAAAAAAGTAATGTTTTTATAAGAAATTGTAAAAAAAAAGTTTATAAAAATTATAGTTTATAATAAACGTTCCGACCATTTTTTTCTTTAAAAAGGAACGTTGTCTAGTATTTTTTTTATCTAATTATCGTCAACATTTTTTTGATAAAAAGAATGTTCATTTTTTAAAATAAATAATATCATAGTTTTTTTATTAACTTCCACCTGTATAAAAAATAATAATAAGTTTTTTTCCAGAATATTTAAAATTATTTTCCAGAATATTAGATTTGTTTATATTCAAAATATTATGCTTTTCTATTTTCAGAATATTATGTACTTTAAAATAAATAATAGATTTTTGACAAAATATTATATTTGTTTAAACAATTTTTTTTTGATAAATAAATATATTAATAATTTTTTAACCTAAATTATATGTATAGAAGGATAGTTTAGTCATTTTGGTGTTTAAAGTTGAAAGTGGAGTGGGGAAAAAATGGTTTGGAGTGGGAATAGTGATTTCCTATATATATATATATATATATATAAAGAGAGAGAGAGAGAGTTTGTTTTTTAAGTGGTATTTAAACATTTCACGAAATCCCCTAAAAAATTTAGCTTAAAATATATTTTTTTGCTATTTCAAAAAAACATGTTAACTCTTAAGGAACTTAAACACTCACATATTTTGATCAATTTTTTTAAAATAGAAAAAAAATAATTTTGAGTTGATTTTTTTGTGTGGTTCCCTAAAATGTTTAAATAACACATAAAGAAAATCGATAGTATTAGTGGTTGAGAATGCAAGGGAAGTAATCTGATTCAAAATGATTACTGGGAGTATGAAAAATACTATTGAAGATTTTTGACGTCTCTAAATGATAGACGGTCTATCATTTAGAGATTCTGATAAAAGTATTAGTGGTTGAGAATTTTATTAAAGTGAAATGCTCTCTGTGCTCTGATCCATGTTGTAGAGTCAAATTAGGAAAATATATTAGGTGGATTCAATGTGGTATTCATGAAATTACAGAGGCTTCACCATTATTGTTGATTTATGGAAATTAGAGTAAGACTTGCCCATTTCAAGATATCAACTAATTATGATTCGAACAACAAAAGTATTTATGACATAAAAGGAAATGTATTAATAGCTTCATGCCAAACTACAAAATTGACATCTAAAAATGAAACTAATCCAATAACAATGCTTTAGTTTAATTTCAATCACAACAAAATGAAGGAAAAATAGAGGGTAGAGTGAGTTCTAACATTAAAAGGTCATTTCTTATACAATCTTGAGTCACCACACACCTTTTGACATTTATAAAGACGCCATATTGTTTAGGAAAGCCATATATTTTATGTCCTCAATATCAAATCTATTAAAAAAATAGAACAAAACATGAGTCATTAGCAGTCAATCACAAAGTCAAGAATTATGAATCAACCAGAGCATATTATCAAGATAGGAGAACGGTTGGGGAGTATGCCATTGATACTAAGTTCCAAGCTTGATACATTCACTAAAATCTAAAAATTCACACTAACAAAATTCATAAATAGACCCCAAATGGAGATGATGTTCATTGTGATGTCCATGCAATATGCATGGAATGGCCTTTTGCAAAATAACAAATGAGCTCAACCGAGTTTAACATCAAATTGGCAAAAAGTACAAATTATCTTCTATCACTATAGCTTTGTCACACAGAGGATCAGTGGGTGATGAAATTGACCCAACATAAATGAGTTTCCAACTGCCCCAAACCTTTCAATTTCTAATACAATGGTTATAGAAACCATTTGCACCCTTCTCCTTGATGGTCTATATAGTGGGAAACACCTGGACCCACATAAATACACATGTGATTCAATTACTGAGCGTGAGGTACCACAAATAGCTGTCATTTTTAACTTGTATTTCAATTTTCATGGCTCAAATTTTACACTACACCAAAATGGCCAAATTATCACGTTTCAGCTGGCCACCCTTGTCACGGTCAATGACCGTGACAACAAACACGCGTTTTATGTCACGGTCATTGACCGTGACAAAGTATTGCACGGTCATGAACCGTGACACGACCGTGACAAATGTTCTTGTCATAGACTTGTCAGGGTCCCTGACCGTGACAATACTTAAAATGATTGTCACGATCAAGGACCTTGACACGACCGTGATAATGTTTGGGCTCGGTGGTAGCGGAGGCGATGAGAGCTCCTCGGCCCCTAGGCTCCCCAAATATGGCAAATTTGGGATTACCATCGAGAACAAGTCGTAGCTATTAGCGAGATCCCTCGAGCTGGTAAAGACGGTCATCGGCCCGGGGTTTATGAGTTGAAAGGAGGTGCCATATGAGCTCAAGTTAGCTGTTTGGGCGGCACTACAGGTAATATATTTATATTTATATGAATATTTCAATTTCAATTTCATTTTATATTTATATTTATATTTATATTTATATTTATATTTATATTTATATTTATATGTATTCGCAACTAACATTGTATTTGTTGGACAGGAACAATTCAACTTGGATCCAAAGCTACGCGATTCTGTCTTGGAGCAGTTGAGGGAGCAACAAAAGATATGGAAGAAAAATATGTGGACACGGTACTTTGGAAAAACACGAGAGTCCATTATCCAAAGGCGTGAATCCATCCCACCGAAGGATCCGATCTCATTGGCACAATGGCAAAAGTTCATTAACAATGAGATCGGGGAGCGACAATTGGCATCTCGCTGATCGGGGAGGGAAAATCGGGTAAAAAAAACGGACGTGCACTACTCCGACCGGACGTCTTACGCCGAGGTGGAGCATAGGATGATGGTAAGATTTAATTTTTCTATAACTACGGAAATATATTATTCTGCATTATTTTACTTTATGGGGCCGATACTAATTTTACTTTATTTTATTTCAAGGGATAAGGAGTGGCCCTGGGGGTAAGCCACGTATGCTTGATACTTATGTGGCTCTTCGGACGAAGAAGGGGAAGGATAAGGAGGTGTCCCCGAGCGTCACGACCATAATTGTAAGTAATCTAACAGTTTACTTTTTGTTAATTACGTTATAATTTTTAGTTTACTTATTTTACTAATCATGTGCTTTTTGTCATTTCAGGCAAAGCTTAAGGAAGTGCATGAGTCACAGTCTGATGCCGACAAGGATTCTTTGTCCACATACGCACTCAGCCAAGTGCTTGGATCTGATCGCAAGGGGAGGACTAGGGGGTGAGCTCGCGGGTGGCCAAATCTAGGATCACCGGATTGGAGACGAACGACACCGGGTTGGCTCGAACAGTGGATTCACATGACGCGAAGCTGTCCCGTTTGTAGGTGATGGTCCAAGATATGTACTCATTTATGAAGCGTACGTTAGGCGGAGACTGTAAGGGGAAAGGGAAGGAGAAGACGGTGGAGAAGGACGAGGCACAGGATGACGAGGATGTGGACCTCACTGCTTCATCACTGACACGTGCGTACTTCAATGATCCACTTCCCTATTTGGATCCCTTCAACAGACCGATGTCAACACTTGGTTAGCCGAGAGTATTCATATTGAACGTATTTGATGGCCAGCGGATAGGGCGGGGGCTGAGGGACCCGAATATGGTCCAGGGTGGAATAGTTCATGGATGTGAGCTTCAAGAGATCGAGTCCAAAGTGCTCGTCACGCATGTGATACCCGGGAAGGAGAACTCCCTATTGTGGTTGCACGAACAATGCGGCACGTTGTATATTAGTGGGTGTGTCAATTCATATATCGTGTGGCCTACTCACCTCCTCACATTTACCCCAGACATGTAGTAACATTATTTTTAAGTTGGTACATTTGAATTATATTTGGATTATATCGTCATGTATATTATTTCTATTTTGAATATATATTTGCATTATCTTTAGTTTATTTGGATATATGATGTTTCAACAGGTACAACGTTGCTATAACAGGTACAAATATACTGCTGGGCAGTGGCAGTGTCCATACTGCCCAGCAATTTTTTTTTAAATTCTGTCTAGAATTGTCACGATCATTGACCGTGATAAGTCCTTGATAAATAAGGTTGTCACGAACTTGTCACGGTCAATGACCATGACAATGTTTTTAAAAAGGGTCAAGCCTTTATCACGGAACTTGTCACGATCAGAGACCGTGACACGATTGTGACAATTCTAACGAACTTGTCACGGTCATTGACCTTGACAAGTTGAACTTGTCAAGGTCAATGACTATGACAATTAGGAAAATTTGGTGTAGTGTTAACTCTTTCAATAAATGAAGTCTCTGCTTGTTTCTTAGCTTTATTAATTTTGCACCATAGTCAATCATGTTTGGTTTCTATCACATCTTGCCCCTACTTACATTACCATTATAATCCCTTGCTACAATAATTGAGTGGATTATTGCTTTATTTCTTTCACACAATAGCTTTATTGCTTTTTTTTTTATCATTTGTGAGCCCAAGTTAAATAAAAGACATTTTACAATTGTCCTATGGTTTCAACTCACTCATTTCTGCCCTTGCACACCTCTTTTGAAGTATACAAGAAAATTTCCTTCATCTCCATTGTAAGAAAATTTATGCTTTTTTTCTTTGCCCCCAATTTCTTTCTTCTCTGAGTTACCTTATAGAGCAGTCCCCTTAGACATTGATCAACCAATAAGTTGTGTTTGGACAACAAATCTGAAACTGGTAAGTCCAATTAAATTGCAGGAATATTAAGTCAGAGATCCTTATATGAAGTTGTTATAGCATATAGTTCAATTTTAATTTTTGTTTTGCCCAAAGTATATTAGTAAAATAATTTGGTGCACAACAATTATAGGCAAGAAACGAATTCTAGGCAGGTTTTCCTTCATCTTGTATTACTTTGTAAAAGTAAAATATCTTTCAATATATGAGTCCCGCCCCTGTTTTATATAGTTAATATTATAAACTATTTGTTAAAGACATAAAATAAGATCCATAATCGATAAGAAGTTCAAACGGAAAAAATTATGTATATGTATTCATATTAAATAACCATTCATGTATATTCCATGACAATGTCTTCCCTCCTAACTTGTAACTCATATAACTTGACATTCAGTTATGAGTTTTGAAATGACTATAATGAATTCATTCTTAAGGGTGAGTTGCTGAATGGTCATCGGACTGGCTTGCGAAATATCATTGGCAATGACTATGGGATTTTATAAGTGATAACACTCATCTACTACATACCAAAAAGAATCAATTTGTAAGAACTTTATACTTGTTAAAGCACATTTCCACTCAAAGAACGTTGATGCTTTTTATTTAGCTCAGCTTCTTTCTGATTTTCAGTTTCCATGTGCAGCAATCAGGATGGATATCAACCAACAAATTGTGTTTGGACATCAAAATTTGGATCTGGTAAGTACTCTTGCTGTATATAAATGTTATATGTAGCATTAACATTCGTTCAAGTGTTGAATTCAAACAGCCTAATTTCTTTTCTTTTCTATTGGCTTTTACAGCTAAAGAGCTACGGCAAAGATGGAACCTTTTCAATTTGACTTGGGGTTCTTGATTGGAAAAATTGCCACGCTCATTGAGAACGAGGCATCCCGTATACTAGGAGTTAGTGGTGAACTTGATGAAATTAAGCGAGAGCTAGAGAGTATGAAATCCTTTCTCGTTAATAGTGAAATGAATAGAGCTCTCGATGCAGGAGAAAAAACCTGGGTGGCAGATGTGAGGAAATTGGACCACCAAATTGAAGATATCATTGAAGAGTACGTATATCACAAAAATAGGTCAAATTTTAAAGAACCCGTGCATGCCAGACATCTCTATCGAACCATCTGTTTACCAAAGGACGTGTGGGTAAGTCATCGGCTAGCCACCAAGTTACAAGAGATGGACAAAAGGGCCAAATCCAGTTCAGAACGAAGGCAACGCTACCGTGATGATCGTGTTGAAGGAAAAAACTCCTTAGATAATCACTATCAAGTACATAATCGTAGAGAGTCATCTCTCTTTATTAAATATGATGATTTAGTCGTGATCCAAGATGATAAGCGTTTACTAGTTGAATGGCTAAAATCGGTGGAACCAAATGCACTGCAATCTCGGTGGTGGGGCTGGCTGGTTCAGGCAAGACCACTCTAGTCGCCAAGGTCTACGATACTATAAAACAATAATTGGAGTGTCATGCATTGATCACCGTCTCCCAGACGTATGATCTAAAAGACTTAATCAGAAGTACCATCAAGGAATTCTTCTCCAGTGTTAAAAAATCAGTTCCGGGAGACTTGAGCACCATGATCTTAACAGAGTTGAGTAGGACGCTTAATAGCTTTTTAATGCCAAAGAGGTATGTTCTCATCTTAGATGATGTATGGACTACTAAGACATGGAGTGAGTTGCATGCGTTACTTCCAGATGAAGGTCATGGAAGTCGGGTGGTGCTCACAACTCGAATTAAAAACGTAGCTAAATCTTGTTTTGGAGTTAAAGGCCATATTCTCCATCTTAAGCAACTGGGAGAGATTGATGCATGGTCCCTCTTTTGCAAAAAAACATTCTCAATCCATCCCAATAATAATTATACTCAAGAGCTTGAAAAATTAACTCATCAACTCGTTTCAAAATGTAATGGACTACCTCTAGCAATTGTGACTTTAGGTGGTGTCATGTTCTCCAAAGAATCGGTATTCGAATGGATAAGAATTCATGATAACTTGAGTCTGGAGTTGAGTAATGAGTCAATGCTAGAACAAGTGAAAGCCATTCTATTGCTTAGCTTTAGTGAACTCCCTTTCCGACTTAAGCGTTACTTCTTGTATTGCTGTCTTTTCTCGGAAGGATATCTTTTCAGAAGATCATGTATTGTTAGACTATGGATGGGCGAGAGGTTTGTGGAAACGGCAGCAGGCAGAACTCCAGAAGGGGAGGGAAAGAGATACTTGATAGAAATCAACGGCCAAAGTATGCTTCAATGTGAGAGGATTGTAGTAAAAAGATTCATCCCATGTCATTGTAAGATGCATGATCTTATGTGTGAGGTTGCCAGCTCGACAGCAGCAATTGAGAGATTTTGTTCAATGTATGATTCGCAGAAAGAGAGCTGTGTAGAGAATGGAACACGCTTTCTATTAAATCAAGCACATGGCCGAAAATTTGAACCGTGGAAGGGGATATCGCAACTTTGCTCCCTCCTTATATTTCCCATTGGTGAGATCTCTCCTTCCGTGAAAATATTGCCATCGGGCTTACGGCTCTTAAGAGTCTTGGATCTAGCGGGTGTTCCGATTGTGAAATTGCCGGATGAAATAGTTAATCTTTTCAATTTAACATACTTCAACTTGAACAACACGGAGGTGCGGGAGCTTCCAAAATCCATTGGAAGACTCCAGAACTTACAAACCTTAGATATATCTTGCACGAATATTAGGGTGCTTCCAACGTGAATCACAAAGTTACAAAATTTGCGTCATTTGATTTCCTGGAAAAGTAATATAAGTGAAGGTGAGTTTTTTGAGTTTGGAGGAGTATGAGCACCATCAACTATATGTAATCTAAAAAAATTGCAAATTTTAGATGGTGTTGAAGAAGAACTGAAGTTGTTAAAGAATCTCAAAAACATGACCCAACTTAAGGAGTTGAAAATTTTTGAAGTGAGAGAAAGAAATGAGAATGAGGAGTTATGTACCTCAATAGAGAGTATGGTTCTCCTTTGCAAGTTATGGGTGTAGGCAGCTGATGGTGAGGAGTACCTAGCAATTGATGCAATATCCTCACCTCCCCGCAACCTGAAGTTTCTTTGTTTATACGGGAAATTGAAAACGGTACCACGGTGGTTTCAATTGCTTCAACATCTCACTCGATTGGAATTGTGTTGGTGCCAATTGACGGAGGACGCACTTCCCCACCTCCAATCACTCCCTAATTTGAAATGTCCTTGGCTTACTACTGCATATGTAAGTGATCAGTTACACTTTTGTGATGGCTTCCAACAACTTCGAACAGTGCAGATAGATTATTTCCCGCAATTGAATGGGATAATAATAGAAAAGGGAGTGATGTCGGGACTCGAGGAACTGAGTATAGGGAGATGTGTACAATTGAAAATGGTACCCCGTGGTATAGAATATCTCTATGTTCTCAAACTATTGGAAATTTTTTCGGTTTCGAGTAACTTAGTTAATATAATTCGTGGAGATAGGATTGAAGATCGCCCAAGACTTCAACACATTCCCAAGATCAATTATTACTACGATACACCATCAGGAGAGAAATATGAAAGTCTATCTTGATTGCTTCCACACAAGGTCTGACTATTTTATTTTTACAATTTCTACCAAATTTAAAATTGAATATTCACATCCTCTTAATTTTATTGTTTTATTATAGACCATCGTAATTTATGTAATATGTATCAATTTTCAATTGTTTAAACTTCTCAAATTAATTTAAAATTGATATATATATATATATATATATATATATATATATATATATATATATATATATATATATATATATATATATATATAGAGAGAGAGAGAGAGAGAGAGAGAGAGAGAGAGTCTAGTAAAGGCTTAAAAATAAGTTCGTACCATACGAAAAATTGTTGATTTTTTTGTGGGTTTTAAAAATTTCAGTGTATTCATAAAAAAAAAATCAGCGCAAAATGATTCTTTTGCCAATTAAAAAAAACAGGTCAATAATTTAGAGTTTTTGCAACTCTTACAAAAAGGGTAAAAAATTGACCCATTTTTTAAAAATAGGTAAAAACATTATTTTGAGCTGATTTTTTTTTGGGTATCCTGAAATGTTTAACCCATAAAAAAATTAACCAATTTTTCTTTGATAATTTTTAAAAACGAATTTGTACGATATGGGCTTATTTTTAAGCCCTTTCTCTCTCTCTCTCTCTCTCCTATACATACCATCTTTGCGGATCATAAGGCCTTTCTCTCTCTCTCTCTCTCTCTCTCTCTCTCTCTCTCCTATACATACCATCTTTGCGGATCATTTTTATGAAATAGTAAAAAGAATATTTTTAAGTTGATTTTTTTGTGTGGTATTTAAACATTCCAGGGAACACTACAAAATTAGCTAAAAATAATATTTTTTGCTATTTTTAAAATATCAGCCAAAATATGTCAACTTTTAAGCCTTAAATACTCACATATTTTGACCGATTTTTTGAAAAGAACAAAAAAATCATTTCGCTTTGATTTTTTTTTTGAGTTCCCTAAAATGTTTAAATAATACGCAAAGAAAATCAACTTAAAAATGTTTTTTTTACTATTTTAAAAAAATAGCCCGTACAGAAAGTCCTCATTTAAGGACCTTAAGGGAGTCTCTCTCTCTCTCTCTCTCTCTCTCTCTCTCTCTCTCTCTCTATATATATATATATATATATATATATTAAATTGAGACTATTTTTTCATTCTCGTTTCACGAATATATGGGCACCCATCATTCTCTCTCACAAACACACACACAATGTCCCAACAAAAACACCCGCAGAAGTTTTATAACATCTTTTCTCCATTTCATGTTTCACATAATTTCGATTGCGGGTTAGAAATGTTGGTTTTACTTTATAGAACACACAAACTCGGCATTCGGTTTGTTATTATTCTAAAATATTTGAGGTTTTGTTGCTAGAGTTTTCATAATTATTATATATAGTCAAGAGTTTGAATTTATTTATTTGTTGTGCAGGGGGTAGGGAAAATGAAAGGCATGAAACAATGAAATGGTATGATGGATCACTGGACTACAGTAGATCACGATTTACATATGCCTTTCTTTTATCATTTATATTTTTTTTACTGCTTGGAGGGCTTTGTTAAATTTGAATTTGTATTTGTATTGTGTTGATTATTAAACAACCTTGATATGATGCTAAAAAGATTAATGCTCGTGTATTTAATATTACTAAGCTAATTTGTATTTCCTGGAGGAATGTAATACCGCTGAAATTTGTGTGGTTACTAAGATTATTTTTTAATAGTTATTTGATTATGATTTGTGTTGTTAGTTTATTTCAATCGGTGTTATTGTTTGTATGTTAATAATAATTTGTTAAGAATTTGTGCAATTTTAGTTACTTATTTCATAATTAGAACTTTATATTTTAGATTATGGATGTAGCCGTGCAAGGCTTGTTGTGTTCCATCCTTTACTACGTCTATTAGCACTTGGTCCGTATTCTAGCATTTTTAGGAATAACTCTTGTGATTCTTGTTAGGAAAAGAATAACTTAGCTTTCAAGTCTTCTAGGTATTTATTTAGGGACTAGGATGGTAGTATAACGTTGTCATTTGAGTCTTTGAAGTACTTTAATCAATGATGTTTTGAGGATTAACTTCCATTAAACCCTTTGAGATGATGACCTTTCCCCATGAATGAGAAATCGAAAAAGGGTAACAAAAATAAAAACTAAATAAGATAAGGGTAAAAAGAAAGAAGAAAACACGGAGTAGCACATAATAAGACCTTTCTCCATTAAAGCGTAATTACGATTATTTCATTATATATATGCGTGTATGTGTGTGTGTGTTTCTTCTGTCCTAGTGTACTAAGTAATGTTGCTCTGCCTAAATCGTCTTTATGATTTTTTTTTGCTAAATTTTGTTTTGTTTAATGAATATAACATCTATGGCATAATTGTACAAAAAAAATCGAGTCACATTGCTCATATGAGGCTTTGAAGACATTCATTTTTGATTTTCATACACATATCACTTTCTAGACATTTGATCACTTTTTACATGCGTGATGTTAATGTCCAGGTTATAAAGAATATGTACCTTGATTAAAAACTCATTACGAATGATGAATGGTAGAATTCTATTTCAATGACTCAATATGCACTATAAATATTGTAGGCCTTTATGTTAAGAAAAACATGTATATTCACATGTGCAACACTTTGATTTAAGGAATACATTTGGAACCAAGTAGTCGGCTCGATAATAATGCATTAAAAGCAGTAATTTCAGATCATTTTTAGATTTCTAAAAGTTCTAATCCTTTTCTTTAGCATCCTACATTTAATTTCCACAGTACCTCGCAATTAGTAGAAAAAATTAAAAAGGTAGTGAATTGTGAGCAATGAAAAAAATTATTGTAGAAAAATCAAGCAACATCTACAGAGGCTCTAGATAAATTTTTCCCAAGTAATCATGTAAAGTCCCAGTAATGTTCGATAAGTCCACTGATATATTGAATTACTTCAATTGAAGATCACTGTATAATCTTCTCTTTTTATTTAATATATAAAATTAATTATGTTAAGTTAATAGTTATGAAAGTGTACAATGAGGCAATACATTAAATTTTCTAGCACCCTCTTTTGTGATGCCCAAATTTATATGGGTGATAAAATGGAAATTACATTGAATATATAAAAACACAAACTTGCACATTGCACTAACATTTTTTGGGGTATTATATATGAAAAAACCTTGAAACAAAGACTTAAGGAATCATATCCATGACATTGTTAAATTTTGTAGTTGCTCCAAAATCGGGATCGACAAATGGACGTTTATGGGTGGGTTGAAAACGGAATGAGATAGATGTGGGTGGGTTGAAATTGGATTGAGTTTTGGTCTAGGTCGTATCTTCCATCTCCATACCACACTAAAATGATCCATAAGAATCGTTAAAGGCACCACAACAATGGGATAACATAACCCCAAAAGTTGGAATCATGAAATAAACCCTCTTCTTCCACCTATAGTATAATTTCTATAAAAAGATAAAAAGCATTTGTAATGAAAGATACTGCTCTTGGATTGACAAGTATTAGGAAGGACTCATGTACATTGATTTTAAATTACTTCCGTCTTGCTACATGGGATATATAGAGTACTATCATACTGTAGAATGTTTGACAATATTAGAATTCCTTTTTTACTCGCTCAATGTATCAAATCTAAGTTATAGACCATATGATCGATAACACGGTATTTTTACTTCCTTTTTTTTTATCAACCATGTACAATAATAAGATGCGTGATTGTTAGAGATATGATTCAATGGAGCAACTCAACTCAATTCAACAAACATTTTCCCATACTCGAGGTTGTCTACACGAGTCATATTATTTCATTCCGCTCATTTAACGTAAAGTTCTCGGTTAAACCAGTTGATTGTAATGAAAATAAACTACATAAAGTTCATCTAACGTTCTCTAAATTGTTCATTCATATACAATTAATTTGTTTCCCCCTAAATTTCACATGAATACTCAGCTATTACAGTCTTGCATACATATTTGGTATGCATAAAAATACCTAAAGTACCCTTTTGTGAATATTCGTAAAATACACTCCTATTTTCCCTTTTTCTATTTACAGAGTACCAAAAAAACAAGGTCACAAGCAACTACTGTCAATTTTATAACTGCTGCGAAACTTGTATCCTCCATAATGAGAACATATCGGGCTTAGTGTACCACCTCTTCATGATTATTGAAATTTCAAATTAATGTTTCAACTCGATACAAAGGTTTTCTTTGGACTTGATCTTTCTGCTGAAATAAAGAAATAGGAAATAATGACAGTTTATGAAGCGATCGACAGTAAGATTCGCAGTAGCTACAGAGAAAGCGAGAGGAAGATAGTGTGAGACTTTTGGGGTTTAAAATGATGTCCTTTAGTGAAGGGCATTTTTTTCTGAATAAGTCCATTAACATCCCTTAGTCCCTTTTTCATATTTAATATATGAAGAGAATTTATTGTCATTTTTTCCTTTAGGGAGCAACTTGTAAAGTAGTGATAGTTGAAGGCGGTTTATGTAATTACCGATTTTCTTTTAAAGATGTATTTACTAAATTATATATTAGTCAATGTACCCTAGCGTATCCATGTCTTTTGAATAATATTGTGTCCATGTATCCGTACTGTGTCATGCTTGTATATTGTGTTCATATTGGTGCCTCTTAAACTGCAAGTAACTATGCCATGAGTTGTTTTACAAGATATTTTATATGAAAGGAACTTCTTATAGTGAGGACAATAAGTGGAAGGAAATGCATGAATAAGAACCAAATTTAAGGTTAAAGTCTTGATTATGTCCAATTTTGACATAGTTTTAGAACAAATTGCACTTGAACCCTTGCTATACTAAGTATGCAGATAATATTACATAATTCAATATAATTCGCTAGATTTTCGTCAAAAGAATTCATAGACCATAACAATTTAATCTCACTCAGTCATTGGGGAAAATATAATTAAAATAAATGGACTAATATAACTTAAGAAACGCACATAGTGCACACCTTTACATAGCTTATATGGTCAATGACTGCCTCACAACGTGAAGTTAAATCTTCGACGAACTCCTGTGCTAATAGTATGAGAACATAGAACAGAGTGGGATAGATTTTATAACAAACTATGACTTTTACATAGCCCACATGAGTCCTATATGCAACCTCTGTGATAAGGGATAGTGACCGGTTGTTTATCGAGATAATCTTTACATATAAGTGGTTATATTCTGTATGAAAACCCAATGCAGTTTCTTGTGACGCGTTGAAGTGAAAATTATTTAAACAGAAGCTTATTGATAAACAATAAGGAAATATTGTGCTAAGATAATAGTAAGAAAGTTTAAGTACAGGTTTGTGTGTTTTGCGTGCGTGGGCATGCCTGTGTGTGTGTGTGTATGAGAGAGATACAGAGATACCGAGGAAGGTATTACCGTATTACTTGCAAATCAAGAGGGAATGAGATCTATAAAGATGGTTGGTTTTTAGAAAAAAACAATATCTTTGAAGTAAATACACAAAAGGATTTGGGCAATGGGGGAAGGGAAGTGTGGTTGCGTGTGTCTATTGATGGAAGACAACAAATCGATAAAGATAAGTAGATAACATATATGGAAGATCAGGGGATGGGTTGCAAGGTCTATGATAGGGACACAAAAACCTGAGGTGTAATAATTTTTACTCTTTCGAACAATAGTTGCCCATAAAATGCTCAAACCCAAGCGATTTATGTGCGGGTACACACATTCCTAATTATGGTACTCTTTTGTTCCAATACACAAAAATTAGTCACCTGATATATATATCTAATTTCTTCCGCAAAATTCTAACATATAAAAACATAACTTAGGGTATGCTTACTTGACTTGTTTACATGAATAATTCAAATCTATAAATTCCAATGGCTAGTACATTGTACAATATTAATTATATTAAAATTTTAATCACGTTGATTTTTTAACATAACTTAACTCATTTGAACAACTTGGTCTAAATAAGGCTACCCCCACCATACCTCATTTTAGAGTGTATAGCGTATTCCATATTCTCGTTCCCTATTCCACATAATAATACGATCCGCATTCTAGGCAACATTGTTTTGGGCTCCCAACTGCACAAAATTATAGCATGAAAATATTTTTTGGAATATTTTAGTAAGTTTTTCTATCATAAACATGATTTTAATGTGATTAATAAATTGTGTTTTCTGAGTTGTAGACATGGGGAGAAAACTAACTGATTTTCACAGTTCATTTTTTGAATAACTATAAATGTAGTCTATTGAACATAATTTTCCAAATTATAATAGCAAATAGTTCAATGTTAATTTAAATACAAAAATTGATAGATTATAGGATGAGGAAGTGAATCAATCCTCTAACAATCAAACATACCTGATTTAACCTCAAATTACATGTTAGCATTTGCCACGATGTTAAATATAGCTAAAAAATAAAGAAACTGTTTAAAATACCAAAGTTATGGAAGACATCGTGTCCAAAGTCCTCTTTAAGATTTTATTCAAGACTACGTAAAATGTCTTGTATTTCTGGTATAGAAAGGTATATCTAACGTGGAACCTGACTTCCAAAGCTCCTAAAAGCTTGAAATAAAAAAATGTGCAAAAATAAAGATTATGAATAGTCTTATACAATCTAATGGAATCACAAACATTACAACTCCACAATAGTTGTTCAACCAATGTAATAGTCTGTTATAGTTGCTTAGCTTCCGTTACATGTGAATTTAATGTGTTTCGATAATAGCGCATACAAGTATTAAAGGTTTTCAAGATTGTAAATTTATGGTCGTCACATGTACAACGTCACTCTTCTAAAACCTCAAGTAAATACATAGCAAGAAAATGATGTAAAACATTTCAATGGACCCCATATATATATACATATATATATATATATATATATATATATATATATATATATATATATATATATATAAAGAGATGCATAAATACATCACAATCAAGGGGTTTGGACATATCTATATGCCACGGGATCAAAAGGATGAAAAATGTTCAACATTTGCCTAAAAGCTGGCATCTCTTCATTTATATTTTCCTCTTCCCAATATTCTTAGCCTTGGATTATAAAGGGAATCCAAAACAACAACCGAAAAAAATTTCCATACATGTTTACTAACAACGGAAGCTTCTGGGTGATTAACCATAACTTAATATCTTCAAATACATAATATTATAACACTTGTTTATAGTGGAAAAAATCTACACAACTACAAATTTTACAAGATATACAAAACGAAAAGGCATTAATAATTACCGATCCCAATACGAACATTGCAGAGGGCAAGAAATACGCCAAAAGGCGACTCAACAACAAAGAATGTGTCAACCTAACAAATTAAAATCAATTTTGAAAGAATTACTAGATAAGAAGTAAGATGTCCTCAGATATCAAATTAAAAGAAATGTGAAGAAAATATTATTTCAGATAAGCTCTCCAATCATGTTATAGTCCTGAAACTTAAATCCCCTAAATGCCCCATGGATAAAGCCCATAAAGATGCTATGTACACCCCTATGTCCCGAAGTAAGTGAGCTGGAAAAGACTTACCTTGAAAGATACACGTGTTCCACTCTAGCCAAATAACCCGATATATCATAAAAAAGTCCTACGACCCATAACATATAACCATCTCGCTGTCTTCCAAAATCATAAAATCGCACCATAAAATGGTTCTCGATAGAAGAGAGACATTCAATACTCCTAAAGCACTTTAAAAATGATTGACTATAACCTCCAAGACATAGAACAATGCAAGAATAAGTGTTTATGAGTAATTTCTTGTGGTTCTTTCTCGTTCTTCTCCATTATTTGACAAGGGCCTCCTTGATTCGCTCGTAACAAGCAGCTTTCAGCAAAATGTCCAGAATGCAATGTAGTTATGTTTAAATTCCAACTATTGAGTTAAAAATTTAAACAGGTTGATGTCCAAAATGTAATCTTTAGCCCAAAATCGACCGTGGTGATGAGTCACCGAAGCTACAGGTGACGTTAGTGTTTATTTTTTCTTTGTATTTTTGTTCCATTTTCTTCATTTTTTCACGTATTACACATTTATTGCATAATCGTTTTTCACACAAGTGTTTATATGTGTCAATTCCAAAATTTAAGGTTATTTGGGTATTAGGTTTGAGTTTAGGGTTGATTAAGTTTGAGTTTAGAGAGATAAAGAGATGAAAAAATAAGAGATTATATTGAAAGATAATTTAAACATAGGTCATGTTTTCAAAGCAGGTCAACATATTTAAATTGAAAGGATTCAACTAGTGTGATGGTTTCATGGGTCCCACACTCGAGGTAAGAAACTAGTTATGCTTGTGAGGTTTGACCACTCTCATTTATAATGTAAACCCACTCAAGAAAAAGCTTAGGCTAGTGTGATTATACTACACTTGTCAGCTACTAATTTGAGACGACCTAAAAAGTCTCTCTTTCTTGGAGATCTCATTTTAAAAGTATTGTGTGGACAAGAAGAAGATAATGTATTTGTAATGAAAAAGTTTATCAATACTAGAAAATGAATTTTAAAACTCAGTGGAAGATAATTCCATTAAATCAAAAAGTAATATCATGCCCAAATAACGACACAAAATGTCAATCAAAACAAATTGATTGACAGATTCTCTATATCTTGACAACATGAAAATTTTGCAGAGAAGCATTATTTAATTTGAGCTTCCCCAAGAATCCAAGGGCCATAATTTTCTTTGTTGAATTAGAGTAATGGAAAAAGACAAGCAAGAATATAAAAAACTGGCATTGGTATTGGATGACAGTTTTTGAGTAAGATGTTCAGTAATCCGAACAATTTTCAAAGAACACCAATTATTTCGATGTTTGATTGGAAGTTTATAGCATTCAAGGATCGTAAAACTTCTACAAATCCTAAATATAGAAAAAATAAAAATAAAAATATACGGAATTTGCAAATTTCATAGGCCAGAGTACTAAGAATTATTTAGGATTACAAAAGCAGTACATCAGAAGTTATAGGTTTAAACCAATTCTCGTGTCAACTCCAGCGTCAATCAAGGATGCCATATCATCATCAAACAATGTAGTTAATGTTGATCCATACAAAATCAAAAGAAAACTTATATACCAGTGTAGAGAATCTTGGTACCACAGAATCTGATCTTGATTCTATGGGTTTTTGAATCTTGAAAATTGGAAAATGTAGAAAGAAAGTGTAAGAGAAAGAGGGAGTGGGGGAATAAATGGTTCAATAATATATATATATATATATATATATATATATATATATATATATATATATATATATATATATTGCATTTTTCTTTCTATTTTATGAGATTTAAAGATGGGATTCTCATAAATCACGTAGCCCTCTTCTAGTCCACTAAAAATCAATTCTAAATAATCGACGTAACACTCTGGAAAACTACATTAAGTCCCCAATTGTTTTGGGTTGAAATATTTCTTATTTAATGGTTTGTTTAATGCAAAGTTGAAACATGAGTTTAGTATTAAGAAACGATGGAAAAAAGAGGAAAAAGAGATGAGTGGATTTATAAGATGTTTTTCACCAAATCCAATTTCAAAACCCCAAAGAATTTGGATTCCACGGAGAATTAAAAAAAAAAGGGAATATATTGCTAAGTGTTCATCTCTTTTTCCACTCCTTTTCCAACTTCTCATTTAAAATGACTTGTTTTCTTCTTATTTTCGAACTTTGCAATCAAACACAGCTTAAGTTAAATATTTTTTTAATTTGGGAAGACTGGATGTAAAAATAATCATCCTAAACCAAACGAATCGTATTGCTCCCGCCTCCCCTTTAAATGTTATGGTTAAAACATATTTGAGAGGCAGTAATCCAGTTAAAACCGTGGAATTAGTCTAACAATTCATTTCACGGTTTGAAGCATATTACAAATATATATCAGAATGACCACTCAAGGTAACACTATTTAATGTCATTATCCTTCGTCAGCATAACATTAGGTTAATCTATCATCAATACTGACCAATTTGAAGATGTTAAACAATGAGTAATTTAAAGATGTAAACACAAGACTCTTCTTGAAGAAACCAATTGGCTTAATAGACTTTAACTTGAAAAATCTCTCACAGAGACTCTTTAGCTTTCCAACCTAAATCAAGTGAAAGATAAATACACACACCCACACACCTACACACACACACACACACACACACACACACACACACACACATATATATATATATATATATATATATATAAGAACAAAAATGTACCCAGAAAGAAAAATGCTTAATGAAAATAACAAGGCATATTACTATAGTAGTTACTGGCAATTTTTTTTGTTAATGGGGGCCTTTTACCAAATGGTGCTCGAACACACTTCAAAGTGAGAGATGCATAGAGAATGTGTGAACTATAGCAAGATTGATATTATTAGTATCTGAAAATCTTATTTTAAAAGGTCAGATTCATACATATAAGTACTAAAAAGCCATTTTATGAGACCTTGCTGCTTTATTTGATGGACTTTAGTCCTTGATTCAATGAAATTCTTCAAGCTTAGAGAACCTTCACTTCAATTTAAGGACATATTAAGAGGGAAGGATATCAAAACGAGTGTTGAAACTAAAATGCAAGAACTTAGCTTGAAATTTGGTATAGGTGAGATGATTTCCTTTTACAAAAGTTGAGAATTATCGAACGAGAAAAAGTATAAAGAGTAGTAATTCATTAATCATCATTGTTAAGCATATAACTACTCTAGAAGCATAATTTCTTAGACAATGGACCCTATAATGTATATCAAAATCTCAATAGTCCT
Organism: Sambucus nigra; assembly: GCA_949130495.1. Classification (NCBI taxonomy): domain Eukaryota; kingdom Viridiplantae; phylum Streptophyta; class Magnoliopsida; order Dipsacales; family Adoxaceae; genus Sambucus; species Sambucus nigra. The sequence continues at coordinate 373,901 of CASBWL010000201.1, read as the reverse complement.
AACACCCTCCTTCATGCGTGAGAGAGACACAAAAATATAGAGAAGATACTAAAAACATACCAACTAAATGGGAGGGCAAACATATATGGAGAAAATTGAACCCAAGATGTTAATCTCCACTTTTCAACGAGTCACACATTGTATATGAAGCTTTATCAAATATTATAGATTGTTAATAATATCAATACCTTTTATACTCTGATTTTCATGCTGCTAATATACCCCTCTATGTACAATAGATAAACCCAGTAATCATAGCCTACACCCACACATAGATACATGTTGAAAATTTGGCTAGACAAGATGATTAAATGAAGTGGATCCACCACACACAACCACACTCTCAATTGGAGAGAATATAAAAAAATGCACTAAGGTAGAATTATATTAATTGATTGGTTAATGGGGGAGCTCTAGGCTTTTATTTATAGGCATAAACTAGCTTGGGGAAAATGACTCCCAACAAACTAGTAAACTATTTATGTATCAACTAAATCCCAAAAATTAAGGAATTGGCATATTAACCCTCTTATCTAACTAAATAATAATTATTATTATTAAGAAAAATTAAATAAAATCACGTCTGGTCCCACATATAATTGTCACCTACATTACAAAATAATAAAGCAACATATAACTCAATATTTTACGAATTAGTCCAGTGAATCTTGATAATCCACATCAGAAGTTGCAATTCAAGCAAACTATAATGTACATAAATACTAAATATCATAACTACACTCTTATCGAAAAATAACATTCAACAAACTTGGCCACGGAACTGAACAAGTAGAACAGGAAAATATTCAAAATTTTACCTAGGGTGAAGCCACTTGGTTTCTTCTAGATTGCCGTTCAACTTTGACATTACTAGGCGTACATATTTGCAAGAAAGATCCCAAGTTAGACTACATCTAATAAGTTATAAAGTAATATATAGTTCTAACTCAAATATCAATTTCTATAATAAATCCATCTGATAGAAGGAAGAAGTAAAATATAAATAAAAAATAAGAAAAAAATGAGAGAAGAGAAAATAACGAGTTTGTATATTTTAAATATATTAATATTAATATTATATATATATATATATATATATATATATATATATATATATATATATATATATATATATATATATATATATATATATATAACCGATATATTTAGGTGGTTATTATGATTTATCTTATAATTAGTTTCCCATTTTAATTAGGTTCCTTTTATAATTTGTTTCCTTATTAGATTATTTTAAATATATTATTATTAATATTATTATTATTATTATTATTATTATTATTATTATTATTATTATTATTATTATTATTATTATTATTATTATTATTATATATATAACCGATATATTTAGGTGGTTATTATGATTTATCTTATAATTAGTTTCCCATTTTAATTAGGTTCCTTTTATAATTTGTTTCCTTATTAGATTAGGATACTTGGTCAACATGTCATAGGTTCATATAAATAAGGCCTTAGGGCCCCCTCTTGTACTCATATTATTATTAGGATGATTTGGTGTTTCGCCGCCATTTATTCTTTGATATTGACTTTGGTCGGGTTTGGTCCTCAAAATAACTTTTAGAAACACTTTACATAACCAACACTTGCTTGCCATCCTCCCTCCATGCATCAGATTGTTCGTGATTAAAAGGTCCCCTCTCGCTATTATCTACGAAAGAAAGGTCACCTGAAGAGGTGCCCGAGTGTGCTAAACCTGCCCCCAAGGAAATCCCCAACCTTCCTCTCAACCAAAGCTAAATAAAGAACTTTGATAGAGAACCCCTTTCCTTATCCCCCTTTCCACAATAGCCTGTCTCTTCCACCCTTAGGAACACCAAGCCTTCCTCATAAGTCAAAGAATACCTCTCCCTCTTCCAACTCTCAATCATGCAAAATTCTCATGAATATGTGATTCCAAACAAGATTTCCTCTAAAAAGATATACAAAGTCATCTATCATCCCCCCTTATCACAATACATAAGATAAAAATAAGGAAACAACACCGTAAGGCGATCCTCACCATGACACTTATCCAACCAAAACTTAATCTTCCTTCCATCTCCAATGCCGTAAGTATTAAAGGCACTATAATACTACCATCATCTACCAATATGTTTCCATTACCCCACTTCATGCGAGAGCTTAGTGGGAAAAGTAATCCATCCTTCCAGTCTCATCTCATCCTAAAACTTGCAACACCACCTTCCTCCAAAGTCTCCCATCCTCTTTTGAAAACCTCCACAACCACTTACTTATTGATGCAATTTTGAAAAGTGCTATATTTTTAATCACAACACCTCCATATTATATCGGCTTACAACTTCCTCCCATTTAACCAAGAAATACTTATTTTTTTCTTTAATAGATTAGGATACTTCGTCAACAAGTCGTAAGTTTCCTATAGATAAGGCCTTAGGGCCTTTTCTTGATGAATTACCAAGGGTTGATAGGTGATTTATCTAATTGTGTGTTTATTCTGTTGTATTTACATAAAATTGGTATCAAAGATATTTGCTCTCTTGGTGTATAAAAACTCTGCATGTAAGGTCAACGAGCCATGGAAAGAGCACGAGGCAACCTATTGTATGATGTATATTTGATGGCGATTAATGATCCAGAATCAAACACCACAAGTGGAGTTTCGTTCAGCCATAAATGATCCTTCGCTTCTCAGTCTGAAAAAAGTTCACCAAGATCAATAGACCCCGATAATTAATTTTTTCTTAATAATATGCCTACTGTACCAGGTTTTCTTTGTTAACCTCAACTCACCACTCAACCCCATCCCAATTAGCACTGCCCCAAGTGGTTGTTGATCCTAAAATCTTGCCCATAATTTCAGTGAGACTTAACCCAATAATGGAAGTTTGGGCAACAATGAGAGTCAAGCGATGCAATGAGGCTATTAGGTGACTCCGACGATCAATGGGAGATGAATTTCAATTTCCCAAGAGCTTAGTCTGACTTGAGACATCCCTAAAACCACTATCATCCAATTGACCATCAAGCCCCTCTAACCCGACCCATCGTCATCGCAGGTGAAACTGAAGGCATAAGCATAGAGGAGAGAGAGGTCAAAAAAATTACCGGCTCATGAATGTAGCAAACTCGTCGACCATAGAACAACCATCGACGATAACAACTGTCGTCAAATGCCACCGGTGAAACCTTCGTCGAGCTTTGCATTGGAGATGCACCACTTTGATATTGTGACTAGGGTTTATAAGGGTGATTGGAAACCAACTTGTTCTTTAATAAGGATTTGGGTATGTTTGGTTGTGCAAATGAAAGAGAATTGAGCTGCTATTTGGAAATTTTGTCCCATATTAATGTGTGGATGAATTTGGACTGGATGAATTTGGTTACATCCCATATTTTCAAGTGTTTTGAATTAATTTGTTTAGCCCAAATCAACTTGAAGAAATTTATTTTGGGTCAAATTGAAAGCCCAATATATTGGTTCGGGCGGTGATATACCAAAAGTGTAACCTCGTATTAGCCTAGTACTTCCTTGACTCAGACTGACCTCGCACAAGAACATTTTCTATGAGGATTTTAGTGTCAACAGTCTTGATCTCGGTCATCCTCTTAGGCCAAGATACCCAACAATGACCTAGTCCACTTGTAGGTCTCACCTCATCTATCATCCTAGACAGTCGAGACCACATTGGTCCAGCTACAGACCCCCGTCTCGACCATACTCCTACTTAGCCAAGACAACACTCGAAATTCTCTAATATATGATCAAACGGGACTCCGTGAGTCTCATAGTCGGCCTAGCCGAGACCCCCCATATACCACATTTTTGCCATGTGTGATGTAAGACTTCAGCATGGCCAGTCCACGTGGGCAGATAGTTATAACCGAATCGCAAGTGCACATGTGGAGAATATTTGCATTATCATTACTTACACATTATAAACGACAGATGTCAAGATCTTATTTGTGACTTCAACAAGGACATGCATTCTGCATGCTTGGGGGTGCACTATACACCCCAAGCACTATTTAAACCCTTCTTCTTCCCCAGAAGAAAGGATCCAAAAATACAAAACTGTAATACCCCGTATTTTTATAGCTTTTAAATTATGGGATTTATTAAATTTAATTGAGATAAATTAATTTAATTTTAATCCGAAATCTTGTTTTAAATATTTACCAGCGTGACGAGAGTTGGTAATTATTGGAAATTTGTTATTTGTTGAATGTTACTGGATGAGTATAGTAATATATGAGATTTATTTTTATAATATTGTCACGTGTAAATAAAATGACAATTATGGAAATTTAAGTCGGGACGCGCCTGTGTCGTGTCGGGACTAAATGTTGATTTATAAAAGTGAATAAATTATAAGTTGCTCGTATGGTCGTTTTGAGTGCGCCAAAGTGTTCGGAAGGGTCGAGATAGTCAGAAAAGTGTACCCGGGGGTTTAGTTTGGGTCTCGGGGCGTTTTTAGGCCTAATTAGTACCCCGGGAGGGCGTTTTGGACATTTCGTAATTTTGGGTAATTAAACCCACGAATTTTATAGGGTTATATCAGATGGAAAATGTCATCTCACTACACCAAAAACAGCAAATTGGCACACCCTGATATTAAAAATCTGGCACAGTTTAAAACTGTGCCAGATTCTGGCACGGTTTAATGAAAATCTGGCACACTTTAAAGCAGTGCCAAAATTTGGCACTGTTTTAAAGTGTGCCAAAATAAAGCACACTTACTAAAATATAAATAGTCTAAAAAAATAATATGGTTCCTTCCAAATTTTTATCTCTCCCTCTCTCTCGTCTCTAAATTAGATCTCCCGCTACCGCTCGTCTCTCCTCCCTTTCATCTCTATCCCTCACTCACACGACCTATATTTTGGTCTCGTCTCTCTCTCTCAAGATGAACCTCAACTGTCAGATTTCTAATCTTTTTGATCAAACAGATTTGATTTGGTGTCTTTTGGGGTTTGAAGGAGATCTTAGTTTCAAAGTGTTTGGAATTTTTTTTTGGTTTTTCCGGTTTGGCTTTATTGTTCCGGCGATTTTTATGACCAGCGCGTTTTCTTTTTCGGTGATGGTTCCTGTCCCGGTGTGGTGAATGGGTTTTTGGTATTGAGATTCCAGTGTGGAAGGGTTTTATTCAGGCGGGTTTTTCCGGTGGTACAAGTTTCTCCGGCGGTGATTTCGGTGGCCTGTATTTGGTGAATCTGTTGTTGCTGCGTAAGATTGAAACTTTTGGGGCTGGTGTGTTTTAAACCTCAAACTGATCTGCTAACAAAGACTTTTAAGTTTGAATCTGTGTGGATTTTTTTTTGTTTTGTTTGAGTTTCTTTTTGGGTTTAATTTATTAACAATCTGCTTAATTAATTTAGATATTAAATTCTGGACTGATTTTTGTTATTGGTTTGTTGAAAAGTTTGGGACTGATTTGTTGTCGTTTTTTTTTTAAAATATTAATCTATTGGGTTTAATTTATTAACAATCTGTTTGATTTGATTTTTGAAAGGTTTCTTCTTTCGATTTTGGCTTGGTGTTTATTTAGTGCGATTTGGGGTTAGTTGTTTGTATAGAGGGTGAGAGCATTGTGGTGGTGGAGGTTAGAGCCGACAAAATTGAATCCGTAGTCAGGAACAATTTTCCTCCAAACACTTGAGATAGGCATGCATATAACATTTTTCCACCGAGCCAAATGGCCCCCACCTCCGCCTCTCGCAACAGTAACGTTTCCGGAAGAATCAAATTCGCCGCTTCAGTTATTTACTTGGATAATCAATTTGTCGTCGCTGTAAATTTTCTATTACTTAAACCCTCAAACTAAATTTTTATGCTGATTAAGTTTTGATTGTGTGTTTCAGGAAATCCGAAAAGCTCTAATGGCGATGAAGGAAATTGGGATTGATTTGGAGAGAGACAATCAATCTCAAATTGTAACCATTAATTCATAACCTTTGGAACTTAGGAAACTTATTCTATTTTTGTTTTTTTCTCAAGGTAATGACTCTATTACATTCCTAATATAAAAGGGTTTACTTAAAATGTATGTAACTATAATATATATGCTCTATTAATAAGATGGGTAATTCTAGAGCGATACTTGATTACCACACATTTTGGGCTTTCGTGTCGCGTCCCTATTAGTTATGTAACTATAAATTTTATGTGTCGTAATCATGCGCCGCTCTAGAGTTACTTTAATTAATTATATTTACACATTATTCTTATATATATATTTGGTTGAGAAGTTTTTTCCCCCTCCACTTATTGCTTTTTTTAAATCAAAAGCTGCATCATAATCATGAAGAGAATTTGGATCTTACTTTAGTGACTTGATGCAGGTTGCAACACCTGAAAAGTATGATTTCTAGATCATCAAAAGACATTGATCAAGGCTCGACAAAGAAGTTGAAAAGTTTGGACGGGCATGCTGTGCCAGTCGACGAAGACAGAGCTGCGCGCCGCCCCTGTTTCCTGCAGCAGAGGACATCATTCAGCCCGTGTCTCTCCTCCTGTGCACTGCCCCTAGCAGAGGTAAACTTATTTTTGTTTTGTTTTTTTAGTTCGTTTTTTATTTTGTATGACTTTGATGTATTGTAACAAACTTTATAAATTCAATATGATTTCAATGTGAATTCAATATTCTTTTGTAAATGTACAACTGCTGTAGGTACTATATCTATGTGAATTCATTGTAACTTTGGTATTGAATATTGTAAGTTAAAATAGGTATTGAATATTGAATATTGTTAAGGTATATTGTTAACTAACAGTTTCAATATACCTTATATGAATAGTTAACAATATTCAATACCTTATATATTCAATACCTTATACAATATCCAATATACAGTATTGATATGAATAGTTAACAATATTCAATATGAATGTTCATACCGTATATTGAATATTCAATACCTTATACATTCAATATGAATAGTTAACAATATTCAATACCTTATAGCTTATATATTCAATACCTTATACCTTATTGAATGTTCTATATATTCAATACCTTGTAGGAACTGATCGCGTAGTCCCGGGTCTCCCCGTTTGATAGTATGACGATAATTTGCAAAAATCAGCACTTAAACTTAAAAACAAGCCATTAAAGGGTGAAAACCCAAACCACCCCCCAAACGACCCCGTAGGGGGCATGAACACCTCGCACGGGACCAATGTAACTTGTAGAAACTGACCGCGTAGTCCCGGGTCTCCCGGTTTGTGAATATGACGATAATTTTCAAACATCACACTTAGTTAAAAACAAGCCGTCAAAGGGTGAAAACCCAAACCACCCCCCAAACGACCCCGTAGGAGGCACAAATACCTCGCACGGGACCAATGTAACTTGTAGGAACTGATCGCGTAGTCCAGGGTCTCCTCGTTTGATAGTATGAAAATAATTTGCAAAAATCAGAACTTAAACTTAAAAACAAGCCGTTAAAGGGTGAGAACTCAAACCACCCCCCAAACGACCCCGTAGGGGGTACGAACACCTCGTACGGGACCAATGTAACTTGTAGGAACTGACCGCGCAGTCCCGGGTCTCCCGGTTTGTGAATATGACGATAATTTGCAAAATCACACTTAGTTAAAAACAAGCCGTCAAAGGGTGAAAACCCAAACCACCCCCCAAACGACCCCGTAGGAGGCACAAACACTTCGCACGGGACCAATGTAACTTGTAGGAACTGATCGCGTAGTCCAGGGTCTCCCGGTTTGATAGTATGACGATAATTTTCAAAAATCAGCACTTAAACTTAAAAACAAGCCGTTAAAGGGTGAAAACCCAAACCACCCCCCAAACGACCCCGTAGGGGGCACGAACACCTCGCAAGGGACCAATGTAACTTGTAGGAACTGACCGTGTAGTCCCGGGTCTCTCGGTTTGAGAGTATGACGATAATTTGCAAAAATCAGCACTTAAACTTAAAAACAAGCCGTTAAAGGGTGAAAACTCAAACCACACCCCAAACGACCCCGTAGGGGGCACGAACACCTCGCACGGGACCAATGTAACTTGTAGGAACTGACCGCGTAGTCCCGGGTCTCCTAGTTTGTGAATATGACGATAATTTGCAAAAATCACACTTAGTTAAAAACAAGCCGTCAAAGGGTGAAAACCCCAACCACCCCCCAAACTACCCCGTAGGAGGCACAAACACCTCGCACGGGACCAATGTAACTTGTAGGAACTGATTGCGTAGTCCCGGGTCTCCCGGTTTGATAGTATGACGATAATTTGCAAAAATCAGCACTTAAACTTAAAAACAAGCCGTTGAAGGGTGAAAACCCAAACCACCCCCCAAATGACCCCGTAGGGGGCACAAATACCTCGCACGGGATGAATGTAACTTGTAGGAACTGACCGCGTAGTCCCGGGTCTCCCAGTTTGAGAGTATGATGATAATTTGCAAAAATCAGCACTTAAACTTAAAAACAAGCCGTCAAAGGGTGAAAACCAAAACCATCCCCCAAACAACCCCGTAGGGGGCACGAACACCTCACACGGGACCAATGTAACTTATAGGAACTGGCCGCGTAGTCCCGGGTCTTCCGGTTTGTGAAGATGACGATAATTTGCAAAAATCACGTTTAGTTAAAAACAAGCCGTCAAAGGGTGAAAACCCAAACCACCCCCCAAACGACCCCGTAGGAGGCACAAACACCTCGCACGGGACCAATGTAACTTGTAGGAACTGATCGCGTAGTCCCGGGTCTCCCCGTTTGATAGTATGACAATAATTTGCAAAAATCAGCACTTAAACTTAAAAACAAGCCGTTAAAGGGTGAAAACCCAAACCACCCCCCTAACGACCCCGTAGGGGGCACGAACACCTCGCACGGGACCAATGTAACTTGTAGGAACTGACCGCGTAGTCCCGGGTCTCCCAGTTTGAGAGTATGACGATAATTTGCAAAAATCAGCACTTAAACTTAAAAACAAGTCATCAAAGGGTGAAAACCCAAACCACCCCCCAAACGACCCCGTAGGGGGCACGAACACCTCGCACGGGACCAATGTAACTTGTAGGAACTGACCGCGTAGTCCCGGGTGTCCCGGTTTGTGAATATGACGATAATTTGCAAAAATCAACACTTAAACTTAAAAACAAGCCGTTAAAGGGTGAAAACCCAAACCACCCCCCAAACGATCCCGTAGGGGGCACAAACACCTCGCACGGGACCAATGTAACTTGTAAGAACTGACCGCGTAGTCCCGGATCTCCCGATTTGTGAATAGGATGATAATTGGCAAAAATCAACACTTAAACTTAAAAACATGCCGTTAAAGGGTGAAAATCCAAACCACCCCCCAAACGACCCCGTAGGAGGCACGAACACCTTGCACGGGACCAATGTAACTTGTAGGAACTGACCGCATAGTCCCGGGACTCCCGGTTTGTGAGTATGACGATAATTTCCATTCATATATGTATTTTTTTTGTTTTGAGTAATTTTTTTTCTAAATTATTGGGTTACTAATATCGTATCTTTTTTGTATTCTATTTTTTTTGCAGGATAACAGTTTATCGTTGGCTTTTATTCGCGTGGAACACACAAAGAACTCAATGGTTTGCAACAAGGGGTTTATTAGTGAATCCATTTTTTTGTGTCATGACCGTATGGTCTTTTGTTGTTTTATTATTGAATTTTATGGCCATGAGGGCTTTTGTAAGTTAATTGTTATATTTTGTGGCCGTGCGGGCTTTATGTTAGGCAGGTTTTGTATTAACAGGTTTTGGAATGTCGAGAAAATAGATGAAACTCTGCCCAATTTTTTTTGGGCCTGTGATCAGTTAAAGACTTGTAATATTTTGAAGTTTGTATGTACATTAGTTAATTAATAACGCGTAATATTATTAATTTGTGAATTTTGTGCTTTCAAATATTTTTTTTTAATTAAAAAATTGACACAGTTCAAAACCGTGGCAAAAGTGTATCATATTTTGGCACGGTTTTAAACTGTGCTAATTTTTTTTAAACTATGCTGAATCTGGCACCGTTAAAAACTGTGCCAAATGTGTGCCAGAAATATCAAATTCTGGCACGGTTTAAAAGTGTGCCTGAAGTGTTCCTATTTTGCTGAATCTGGCACAGTTAAAAACTGTGTCAAAAGTGTGCCAAAAGTGTTCCTATTTTGCTGAATCTGGCACAGTTAAAAACTATGCCAGAAATATCAAATTCTGGCACGGTTTAAAAGTGTGCCAGAAGTGTTCCTGTTTGGCTGATTCTGGCACACTTTTAAACCGTGCCAGAAAAAAATTCCCATTTTGGAACACCTGATTCTGGCACAGTTCAAAACCGTGCCAGATTTGATCTGGCACGGTTTTGAACTGTGCCAGAATCCTATTTTTGGTGTAGTGTCTTTTAGGGTTAACACAACCTAAAACTAATGACGGCCATTGGAGAGGAAGAGGAGAAGCTCTCCAAGGAGTTATAGGCCAAGAACACCTCCGATTGCACCGCCGTCACCACCAACGTGTAGATCGCGCGACGGGGAACACAACCACACAAAAATCGTCCGCAAATCAGAACTGAAAAATCCCAGGCAAGTGTTTATCTTGGTTATTTCGTTGATGCATCTTTCATATTAGTGTAGGAATGATTAGGATGAGTTTTATGGAAGAAAACCTAAGATTTGAGATAGGAATCGCATGTAGTTATGGTTTAAACGATAATTCTGGAAACCCTTGCCATGTAGAGGAATTTACCCACGAAATTATGATGTTTATAAGAAGAAATTTCTGGAAAAATAGATTGGAACCATGATTTAGAGATTTCTGGGGTTCTTGAATATTTCAATGAATTATGGCATGATTAATCCATGTTTAGTGACGTAAATTGACATGCTTTACGTAGGAAATGTATAATATCATGTTAGGATGTTAGTAGTACAAATTTTGAGATGTTTGGGATTGTGAAATATGGATTTGGTGTAAGTTAGAAGATGAAACCCGTAACTGCAATTCTGCAGAAATCTCAATACCTGCTTGATCGATCGATCGAGCCCAGAGCTTCGATCGATCGAAGGTTCGCTCGATCGAGACCCAGACCTCGATCGATCGACCCCTCCTGGCAGACTCATGTTTCCCCTTATTAATTAGTTGAAATTCAATTTAATGTGAAATAATTCTTAGGCATCCTTAATAAAATGTTTTGGGAGATATGGAGGACCAATAGGACATATGAATAATTTTGGGATTCTTAATATGAGACGAGAATTGTACTTGTGGGATAATTACTTAAGGGTTGATGAATTTATGAATTAACGTGAGAGTTGCGTAAGAGAGTTATGTTGGAACATAGAAAGGACACTTACTGAATTTTATACTTGGGAGGATAGAGTCCATGCATGTTACGTATTCAGATGAGAAAATCCTTCGAGTTAAAGTTAGAAACGAACTCTTATACGTAATACTAATAATGTGGAAATTAAGGATAAATGTTGTAATTATGGGTGATGAGAGGAACCTGTATTATACGATAAAAGTGGTATATTTATATGATTGTGTATGCATATATTATATACATGTGAAAATCATGCCCACGCTACTTACTATCCCTGAGGTTTCCGCGCTGGGACAGTCTTATCTTGATGGGACCTTTATGGGGGATATTGACTTGTACCCTAGAAGATAGATATCCTTGGTACAGGCTATCGATGTAATAGTTCAGACGGTCCTAAGAGACGCAGGCATGTGCCATCCTCTTAGATACTTGGAATCTATGCTTCGCCTCATATTGTTTGTGTATAGATATCCTTGGTACAGGCTATCGCAGTGATAGTTCAGACGGTCCTAAGAGACGCAGACATATGCCATCCTCTTAGAGACTTGGAATCTATGCTTCGCCTCAATATTGTTTAAGTATGTGTTAATACAATTCGAGAGTGATTCCGAATTTGTATTCCCCTTTATATGAGTGATATGGGATTTTGGATAGTAGAGTATGCCCGCACCATAGTTGTTATTTGGGGTGCTGTTGTAATATATATATTATACGAGTTGTAAATATATATATATGAAATTCTCCAATCTGGAACTGCCTACTGTGATTTGATATGTAGGACATGGTTGTTGACTCAAATTGTAAATACTTGTTTTGAGAAAGTATAATATAACACTGGAAAACTTTATTGATTAATAAAGTTAAAATGAGAACTTTGGTTACTAATTGAAATATTCTTTTCAAACAATTGAATCGTTAAATTTTGAATCCTGCGAATAACCTAAGATAAGTTAAACCATTGGGAAAGGATAGTGTGGTATATGACGAGATAGACTATTGGGAAGGTTAGTGCGATAGGTGTGCACATTAGAAGAGAGGTGAGAATTTATCAAGAGAGTGTCGCACTAATATGTTGTTGCATTGGCCTGTATCAATTTAAATACTTGCTAAACGAATTTTAAATCAAACACACTATCGGGCTCTGACCCGTTTCTTTTTCTCTTTCTCTCTCTTGTATATATATGTATGTATTATAGGTGCCCATCCGCAGGGGAGTCTTGCTTAGGATCCCTTGGAAGAAGAGTGCTGCAGCTTAGGTGGGAGTTGCAGGCCACTTGCTTAGACGATCTCATTTACTTGATTCCTCTTCTATCATTCTCAGTTACTGGGCATGTGTCGCCCTTTTCACTATTTATCTGTTTTATTGGGACATTTGTATTTCAGTTGTTTCTAGTACTGTTACGTTGGGTTTTATTCAGCATGAATGTTTTACTTTAAGTTTTAAATGTTGGGACTTTGAATATTGAATGATTAAATTAATTGGATTATGGTCCAGGATAATTGTGGTATGATTCTTACTTATTGTTAATGGGGTTAATAATTAAATAATTTACTTTCTTTAAAAATAAAACTTGGAAGGTAATGTTAAAAAAATGGTTTTGACACTTAGCTTAATTAATTAGGGTGTTAATTTGGAAAATTTATTTTCACGACAGTGATGCTAAGAATGAACCAGCTGTTCACCTTGATTTTAATTTAATAAAGGAGTGATCGCCCGGTATTTAATTAGGCGGGGTGTCACAAAAACCCTATCCCAAGCTTTGCTCTTATTATAGTAGAGAGAGAAAGTACTGAGAGTCGTATCACTACTGCCATTAGAGCCTACTCTTATTGTGAAATTCACACTCACCTGCACAGTGGAGTAGGCCAATGGCTGAACCACTTATATGCTAGTGTTTCATCCTATTCTCCTCATCCCCTTCTTCACTTATACACTTGCTAAATCACCATTATTTCATCTCTAAAGTTTTTATTGATTGAGATCATACTATTTTACTTGTTGGTACTAAACCATGTATCATTAGTTGGCCCCGTTTATGGGAATGAAGGTTCATTTTCTTTCTGTTATTTTTATTTAGCTCATCCTTGAATCTCTAGTGGTGATCTAGCTCCACCATTGCTGGGACTGAATCACAATTGAAAGAGTTCTTAAGGGACATTCAAGCTTCATCTAGCTCAATCTAGTTCACATACACTCTCATCGGAAAGATGGCTTCCAATCGGCCTCTAGGCATTAGCCCTAGCTCCAGTCAGACACCACCTCAATCAGAGATGGCAGACGTAGCAATGGCACTGCTCTTACTAGTGGCCAGCCAGTAGAATATTTAAGAAAAATGTATGGCCCTCTGTCAAACTGTGATATCCAGGCCTCTAGGTGTGGCACCAAGTAGGGCGGAGGACTTTATTACTCCGATCGCTAGGGATGGCATAAATGCAGTGGTGATAGGGGGACCACCCCCGACTCCATACAAAGAAGCACAAAGACGAAGAGATGTGGCCGACCCAAGGAATTTATGCCTGGGGAGACAGGGACAATAATTTCTAGATGACTAGTGTGATAATGAGGATGAGAGGGAATATTGGGAACCTTACGAGATCTCTAGAAACATCGTGTGTCCAATCCAAGTTAATGGAGGAAATAATGGCAGAGTGAGCCGAGATGGACAACCACGTGCATCAGCACTGGACATGTTAGCAGAAGGTTGGCCATTAACAGGCTCAGCCTAGTTGGTGATCTATGAGACCGACTTTTTAGGTTACATAGTATAGCAGGCTCCAAGGTACACGAAGGATGTGCTAACCATCGGCCACCACGCGACCGAGATGGGGAGCAAAGAGAAGTTAATAGTCATCAAAGGATGGCCGATCGAGAGCCTATGCAATGCCCAACCGATAGAGAAGGGGATGGAGATAATGCTCCCGTAGTTGGGGAAGACAATGCAGTAGCGACAACTAGCCATGGAACAACTCCATACAGAGGTTTGAGGACAAAATTGGCAATATTTTGAAGAGCCAAGATTCCATGCACAGGGGATACAGGCATGGGTCTCCATTTGTTGATAAAATAGTGAGCTATCTAGCCCCGGCCAAGTTCAATTCGCCAATTATCACACCAAAGTACGATGGGACCACAAATCATATTCATCATGTGGAAATGTACCAGTCGATCGCTGACATCTATTCGGGCTTCGATGAAATGAAATCTCAAGCTTTTTTAAGCACTCTAACTAGTGCAATGCATGTATGGTACACCTCTCTTCAAAAGAACTCCATTGAAAATTTTAAACAGTTGGTCGAGAGATTAATCCACAATTTTTATTTTAGAGTGAAACCTCAAAAAAAGACCACACACCTCAAGCAGGGGAAAAATGAGTCTCTCAGAGATTTCATATCCCATTTAAATAAAGAAAATATAGAAGTAGAAGACTATGAGGAAAATATTGCCATGAATGCCTCATGGGTGGACTACAAAAAGGAAAACTCCTTTGAAAGCTAGCCAAGGATCCTCCCAAATCCATGGTAGAAGTTTTGGCTGAGGCCGAGAGAGTCATGAATGCGGCGAAGTCCATGGAGGTCAAAGGAGAGGATGACATGGAAGTCGATGGGAATAAAACTCAGAAAGCTAAGGGCAAAGATAGGAAGAAGAGGTCGGCCGATGAAAAGTTTGCTAATTATATGCCATTGACAATGAGCCCCGAATTGATATTGGATGAGATCAAGGGAGACATAGCTCTTACATGGCCAGGAAAACTAAAGGCACCCCTCATAAGAGTGATAAGTGCAAATGGTGTGAATTCCACCAAAACCATGGGCACACAACTGAAAACTGCTTCACGTTAAAAGACGAAATTGAAAAGATATTAAAGTAGGGGAAACTCAGAAAGTATGTAGACAAGAATAGTTCTAGGGGAAGCCGAGAGGACCCCAAAAAGAGAAGTGTAATAAATGGGAATTAATTAGAATTAATTATGCAAAATTAATTGGAATTAATCCGGATTTAATATTACAAGAGATTAATGTAATAAATGATTTTGAATATTACTTAGTGATATATAAGTAATATATGAATATGATATTATTTATATTGTCGTGAGTTAGTAATACCAAAATAATGGAATTTTAGTCGGGACACGGTTATGGGACGTGTCGAGACTAATTATAATGAATAAATGAAATATTATTTTATATCATCCATATGGTAGTTTCGAGTGCGCCGTTACGTCCGAAACGGTCAAAATAGTCAGAAAAGTGTACCCGGGGGTTTGATTTGGGTCTCGAGTCAATTAGAAGATGAAAGGACACCCCAAAGGGACATTTTAGTCATTTTGCTTGGGAGATGAATAGTATAAACGTTTTTGTCATTTAGCTCGCCTTGGAGACTTATTATATTAAGTGAGTTTAGACTCTACATAAGATTCATTTCATCCAAAACCAAGTGAGAAATTTTGAGAGAAAAAGAAAAGCCTTAAAGAGAAAGTGAAAGGCTAACTTGAGGAGAGGAAGAGTTGCTTGGAATGGAGGAGTCACCTAGGGTAAGCCAATGGGACAACCACCATCTCTACACCTTTCACCACCACCATAGTCGTCGAAAAGTCATCGGAAAAATGGGAAGAGTAGGTTCTAACATTATCTTCACCAAAGGTTCAGACTAACTTACAAGGCAAGTGATTATTGCCTTAATTTTAAGTACTTATAATATCCATGTTAGAATAGGATTTCTTTTGGATTGATGAACTTATGAATGTGGGATTGGAAATGATTGAAAAATCAAAGATAAGGGTTAGGAAAATTCATGTAGTTGAGTATAAACATGTAGAGGCTATGATCATGATGAAAATTATAGGTTTTACACGTAGAGAAAAATATATGTTATTGAGGATATTGAAAATGATGATAGGAATTGCATGCAGAAAAATCCTACCCATGTTGAATATGAAATTTGATGATTGAGATATGAAATGATAGTTCTAAATTCTGAGTTTTTTAAGGTGTATAAAAATGGAGAATTTAGATAAATAAAATTTTGAGGGTTAATTGGGTTTGATGTTAATTCTCATATAAACTTGGTGATTTAGATATTTTTCCTTGTATTATAATTAACCATAATCATGTAGAAATGATGTTCAAATATTTGGGATTCGTTAGAATATATTTCATGCGAGTTTGGGTGAAAGAAAATGGATAAAACGCATGAAAAATTGTTGAAAAAGGACGAACATTGTATTATAATTTTAGGATTACTTTAGGAGAAAATTGGCAGTTTGCTAGCGAATGTTTGTATAAAATCATGTTCTACACAACTTTGAAGTTTTAAGCGTTTTCAAAATCGGAGTAGAAAACCCTCAAAATTGTAATTTTATATTTCCTCAAAAGGCTTAGGACTATGTTCGCCTCCAATACTTGTGTTTTATATTTGTGGTAAGAGGAATCTTTACCGGACCTATAGTCCCCTATATTGTGGCAAGATGTATTGGGATATGATAACAGAGTAATGTATGCACCGCATCTGTGCCACGGGGTGCCGTATTGTATCTATATAATTATGTGAATGTATATATATACTTGTGATAATATTTTCTATGTGAATAAAGTAGAATTGAAAGATGACAAAATCTGAATTTAATTAAGTATGATAATACTTAATTACGTTAAATAATTAAAGGGATTATCCACATTGAATCTAAATGGATATACATATACTATTATTACATGTATTACGAGAAAAATATGTGGGAATGAATTGGGCTATGGTTTGTGGATACAGTGGGTTGAATTAGTTAGCATGGGAGCTGTAACTAGGATGTTTTAGAGGTACGTTAGGTGTGCACTCTAGATGAGAGGTGAGAATCCCAAGAGAGAGCCCGATAATCTAACATGTATGTAATAATAGCTGAATTTAGCATTTATTCACTTAATGTTTTACAAAACTATTTTTACTACCGGGCTCTGACCCGTTTCCTTGCATATTCTCTTCTCTCTCTCGTATCTTCTATTTTTGGTGTCTAGCCACTGGGACGCCAGCTATAGGGGATTGGTTATTGACGTGCTGTGGATGCTATGGAGCTGCAGATTTTGTAGTAGACACTTCATCTCCTTGATTCACATGTTGTAACTATTTCATTTAGGGCATGTCGCCTCGGATCCTAGTTGTTTCACTTCCATTTCAGTGGTTGTAATAATTTTATATCAGTATTGTGGATATCAGTTTTAATTGATGATAATGAAATATTTTAGCTGGAGAGTTAATCTAGTCATAATTATTCTTATGAAATTGTGATTTGATGTTGTTTATTATTGCTTCGCTTTGTGGAATGATTTTAATTAAATTAAATGGAAAAAGTTTTTGACACTAGCTTAATTAATTATTGGGTGAATTAATAAGGAAAAATGTTTTCAACAGTGATGCTAAGAATGAAGCAACTGTATACTCTGATTTAATTGGGTATAGGACTGATCACCCAGTATTTAATTAAGCGGGGTGTTACAGATGGTATCAGAGCATTAGGTTCTAGTGTCCTTAGGATCTGTACGGCTTTCTACATTTCAACTTAGCATTTTTTAATGTAGAGACCTATTATTAGGATGTTATATTCCTCTGCGTGTTACGACTTACGTGCTCCTTCCAGGATATATAAGTGATTTAATTCTTGTACGATCTCGGTCGAGCCTCAATGAGTCGTGAGGGTCATTAGAAGGACAGAAGGAGGAGGACTTAGCCGACATCATAGAGTATTTGAAAATGGTGATCGAGATAGGACTCACCAAAATTATTGTTCAAACTGAGAAGAATAAAGAAGTCACTCGGGAACTGTAGTTCCCCAAGCACCATCATTGATGATGTTTGTGATGTTCCAAACTCACCCAGAACTAACAGTGAAGGGAGAGGGAGTCGGAAGGACTCTTAAGAAGCAAGAAATTCAAAAGGCAAATATGTAGGGGAAGTGTAGTAACACTCAGGACTTAAAAATTTTGGGCAAAATTTTTTCTCATAGGAGCAATCTAAAGTGATGAGAGTTAGACATCACATATAAAGAAGCATGAGTGAAGTTAAAATGAGAAATTTTGTTATGATTCGATCGTGAAATCGTCCATTAGATATTTTAATTGGGGTGTGAATGGAACTTCGAAACTTATCTCACATGGGCAAGAAAGCCCAATGCGAAAGAGAAGACAACTCGCTTAATGAATTCCTTACCTAACGACGGAGGGGTTCATCGAAGATAAGAAGAATTCATTGCGTGGATGGACTCGTGAGTTAAATACTCATATATATAAGGGAAATCAGACGAAGAAGACTAAGGTTGATGTCTTCAAGAAATTGGTTAAAGCTTCCAGAATAAGGGGAGCTAGGAGAGTTAGGAAATGTAGCCGAAAGGCAAGATTAAATTAAACAGTGTTTGTGGAACATCACCAAAAGGTATACCCAGTGGGGGGACCTATTTAAAATAAGTTGATTAAATCCATACTAAGTGGCAATGAGTTCATCCAAGACCAGTAAGGTCGATAATGTGTTCCATAGGGCCGATAGAACCAAAGAAACTATGAAAATTTTAATTGGGAGTTAAGACTGCAAGGTCCGAGA
Source organism: Sambucus nigra (assembly GCA_949130495.1). Lineage (NCBI taxonomy): Eukaryota > Viridiplantae > Streptophyta > Magnoliopsida > Dipsacales > Adoxaceae > Sambucus > Sambucus nigra. The sequence continues at coordinate 355,026 of CASBWL010000201.1, read as the reverse complement.
GAAGGACATTCAAAATTGGTCAGTGGGACCAGTGAGGAGGAAATAGCACGGGAAATGACCCTATGTGTAGAGAGAAAGACTACCAGTGATGAATATGTCCACGTTGAGAAGTGAGACCGATAAGATTGATAATGATAAACTATGTCAGTTAGGCATAATAACTGAAGGAGTGAAAATACCAGCCGAGGAATTGGGTCAAAAGAATTGGGCCCAGGAAATTTACTACCCGAGAGTAGAGGGTTTAGGCAGGACCAGTAAAGTTCTCAGTAATAATAGCATACCGTATTTCAGGTTCGAAGGGGCCCAAAGAGTAAAAAGGGAGGCCAGTAAGGCCATAATTGAGGCCTAGAGATTTGGGCCAACATTTTAGTGATGGGAATATAAGCCATATAACAGAATAATTTGCCCACAACGAGGAGGGGCAACTATTGGGTGAAATACGAAATGTATAAAGATTTGCAGATGCTCATGGGTCGTGTTGGCAGCTATGTATTGGGACCCTACGACCAGATGAGACTGATGAAGTTTTGTTTCATCCTTGCGAGAAAAGGATTAAGTCAATTGACATGAATTGTTAGCACAATACATATATGAATTGTTAACACTAAAATTCACGTGCGAGTTGAGTTTAGTGGGTACGTTAGTTTTAACAGTCTGATTATAAGCGCATTTATCAGGGGTAACGGGGCTTTTTGGATGTCACCCGTAAGTGAGTCGGGTAGGCACTAAAGGCATATTTTATTGTTATATTTTACTACTGCATTGAGTTAGAAAAGTAGATCCTATTATGATAATTTATAGTGATAATTACTGAATGTTGTAACGATAGTAGATTGAGTGATAAGACTATCGTGCTGGATACTCCGAGTGAGTAATATTACTTTTGTGAGGTGTCACCTGAAATAGGGTTGGGCCTATATATATATATGAAAATTTTCATGGTATCATAGACTTCAGTGAGTATATTGTCTAGTTATATGTGATCTTGGTGCGTAGGGGTTTATTTACTGATGTGACTCAGGGTACATTGTGTTCTTTATCGAGCATCTAGATATAACTCGTCATTTCTATAGCGCCGAAAACTTAGGATAGTAATCGTTCCATTTTTTATGATATTTTTACGAACTTAAGTAGACTTTTATGCGAACATACGAAGATTGTGGGAAGGTACGTATTATGCACTGAGGGCCTTATGGATCTTAACAAACGACTATGTTAGGTAGTAGTGTATCGAGGAGGTTCCTTATTTGGATTTCGCTTTGCGAGACATCCCACTCATGAAATTGACAAATATCGGAGCAATATTGAAATGGTGTGAACAGTGATCACCATATACGGCGGAGCAGTATGTTTTTCTCATAAAAGGATCTTACGGATGGTTTTAACTGCGAGTTCCCATGATTTAGAAGGAATGAAAAAGAATGCAGTTTAAATTATTCACATAAGGATCGGTCAGAGGCCGATAGTGAATAAAAAGTGATATGAAGAAGTGAACCTTGTACCGAAGTAAGGTAGGTACAACGAAGAGAGAGAGTCCTTTAGAAGAATTATAAGCTCACTAAGAAAGTGTTGCTAACACTTATGGAGAATGAGTGTGTTCGTGGACCCCATTGGTGGACATCCACCTGGGGAATTCATTGAAACAGGGTTAGTAAGGCTAGTAGTGGAGTTTCCTTTTGACGAAGAAGTTAAGGGAACCATAAAGGCAATTTTCAGGATCGAGGCTATAGAGTCTGATAATACTTATAACTTTTACATGGTCAGGAAGGCCAGAGATGGAAATAGGGTGATGTGGAGTGTTGAGCCACACGGTTCGTCTTTCCCTGCATGGGAAAAAGGACAAGAGTGGGGTGCCTAAATGAGGCATTAAGTTAAGTAATTTTAGTTCAGTTGGGGAAAGTGTGTTATGTCCGGGAACCATATGGAGCAATCAGGGAGATTGGCGAAGTTATTATGAGTTTTACCTCGAATGAACGAGGTATATTCGGTGTGATAAGAATGAGTCACGGTATTTTGTTAGCCTTAGATTCATGTGTGATTCGAGTTTACTAGCGGTATCGATAACATTATATAGTGTATATACATGCATTTTCGCGGTAGCGGAATTCTATTTTGAATTTGTATCTGGGTTGTACTACTTGTTCTATATGTGTTATATGAGTATAGTACTATAGTAAGAATAATAGTATGGTATTATCGGAGCGATAGCAGGCCTGGGATCGCAAGACTATCGTGTCCGCAGTTCCAGGGTGGAACAGGTTGTTGCGATATCTCACCGGGATACAGGTTGAGTTTGGCTTTATTATTATGGGTAGTTGGAACTTCGGTGAGCAGATGTTTCATTATTATGATTCGAGTGTGTGGCGACCTTATAGATGTGATTTAAGGAATGCATGATTTATTTGTTAAGCTATGAGCTTAATCTTGTTATTGTTTGCGAGGATGTTGGTTTTGTCGATAAGTCATATAGTGTGGAGGAAACACTATAGATTGAGGGTCGTATGATGATGGTATGATTATGGAAATATAAATGCTATGGAGAAGAACTAAAGTGGTCCTCTCACCGCAAGTAGGTGTGTGAAGCTTGAGTTAGAAAAATTGATTTGAGGCTTATAGCCAGGCCTTAATGAAAAGGCAACTTTTGGAGATAGTATGTTTTAGTGGTGATGTTCACGATAGGTTTGAAGGGAGTAGGCGCCTCGATAAGTTAGATTTTCCATTTCGTTAAAATAGAAGGATATAGTGGTAGAAGAGTGTTAGTAGGATAGCAAGATAAGATTTAGGACGTCCCGCTGGTGTGCCTCAGGCCGTTTTATCTTGATGATCGACAACGCGGGGAAGTAGTGTAATAGGAGGGTTCCTTGTTTGGATTTTGCTTTGCGAGACGTCCCATGCATGAAACCAAGCAAATGTCGGAAGTTGAGAGAGGCGTTGGGCACTAGGGATATACTTAGCATTATACTCGTTTCACATTGGTAGGATAACGCATAGATCGTAGGATTATTAAGGAGTAAGTTCAATAGAGTTAGTGGCGCTGATATAGGAAGATTGTGGGAAGTAAACCACAAGAATATTGGTTCATTAACCTTGAGAAGAATTGAATTTCTCGAGTTGGGAAAACCCATGTATGAGTATTACGCCGAGGAAATAAGGCCTATTGTTTAGAAAGTATTTACGTGCCGAACGTTGGTGATAGTTGTGCGGAGAGGCATGGGTGTATGGGCACCTTAATGATTTGATTTTATATACCGCCGAGTATAGAAGGGGCGTAGTATATAGAGTTGAAGATTATGCCGAGATGGCAGTGTAGTATAGTATAAACCTTGATAGATGTACGTACTAAGTGGGTATACGGTTAAGAGCTATTGGGTAGTACCATTCCACTTTGAGGTATTAGGATGTGGAGTGATTCACGATCCTAGGTTAGAGTCGGTAGTATCGGTTATATCTAAATTTTGAGGATGAAATTCCATTGTAATGGGGGAAGTATGTAACACCCCGCACTTTTGGGGCTAATTAAAATTCATAAGTAAGTGTAATTTGGGAATTTAAGAGGTTATCGTGAATAAAAGATTTTGGAGTTTTCAAGGATTAGATGATTTTCGATGGGTGTTATATTTACTTTTGGGATTAAGTAAATAAGTCAGAGTATTTTAATTATATGTCGCAGTTGAGTAAAGCGACAAAAGATAAGATTTTAATTGGAAAAACCACATTGAGTTGTATTGGGTTAAATTAGTGGGTGGCAATCAAGTACCTTAGATGGAGATTTCGAGTGTGCAGTTGGTTTCGGAATAGCCGAGATAGTCAGAATTGAGTATCCGGGGTTATTATTTGGACTCCGAAAATTTTTGGACCCGTAGGGACTCGTAATTGAGTAAACGAGTCATTTTTGGGTTTTTAAGGGGTAAACCCTTATTCTCCCCTATATAAAGAAGGAAAGTGGGAGAAAAGAAGAACAAGAGAGAGAAGAGAAGAAAGGCGAGAAAAGAAGAGAGAAAAGAAGATTTTTGGGCAACCTCCGTGGGTTTCGATTCGAGGTGGTCGAATTTTATCCACGAGGCAAGTGTTTACTTGCTTTATTCTTTTCTGTGCATTTCATATCATAGTTGGTAATGAAATATATGATTTTGGGTTGGGATTCTTGAATAAAAATGGGTTTTTGTGAAATGAACTCATAGAAATTGATGTAGTAATTGCATCATAAGAAATCTAAGTTTGAATGGATGAAAATGGTGTAGTTTTAGTGATAAATGAATTTAATGGAGTTAGGGTTAGATTCTTGAGTGGTTTGATGAATCCCATGAAATTAATGTTGTGTTGGTTAAAAATATATGTTTAGATGATTATATTGTCGGTTGGTGAAGTGGAAAATCACAAATCTTGGATTGATTGGGTGTTGGTTTAATTTGGAGATGGAGAAGATGATGAATAGTAAGACATTGTCATTACCGAATCGATTCGGATCTTGGCCAAAAAATGAAAATTGTAGATCTTTTCGATACAGTCGCGTGGATGCCAACCGTGTATTTTTCTGATTTTTTTTGGATTTATAATGATTTTTCTACGAAAAGCTGTCCGAGATCGAAATCGTTAGTCATAAATTAAGGCTAGAATTATTTGGAGATAAATATTAGGGGTTCCCAAAGTGTTAGGACCTCTAAAGGACTTGAGGAGATATGAAAACTTTAGGTTCGTTCAAATATATTTGAGTTATAATTTAAATGGATATTGGATTGAGTTTTGGGTTTTTGGGATATATATAATCCCTAAGAAGATTTGGAGATTCGGTATGAGACAGTAAGAAAGTAGAACCATTTCGAATCGATTCGAATAGGACGAATCGATTCGGTGGCTAGCGAATCGATTCGGACAGGCCGAATCGATTCGGTTCTGGGAGATTTTTGAGGTTTTCTCCTTTAAGTTTAGGGAAATTTAAACTATGGTTTTGGAGATTATTATAGGGGATTCTAGATATGATATTAGGACTGCTAGATAATGGTATTGAGGGTGAGTAAACCCCGGGATGAAAGAAGGAACCTCGGATTAATTTAGTGTACGATCTGGGATATGGATTTAATGAATGCTTGGGAATACTTTTTGTTTTAGTATCGTGAGTGTGCGAATACTTAAATGCTATTATTAGTGAGAATCTTTGGGATTATTGGCCATCATTATGTGTGATTGGCAATTTTGGCCATATATATATTTGAGGAATGATGTAGAATATATATATATATATATATATATATATATATATATATATATGCACATACAATGTGACTATAGTATATATATTATATGATATGAATACATATGTATCTGTGTGTGATTGGTATATGTGTATTTTAGAGGCTGGTTTCCACGGGCTTTCCATTGGTATAGAGTTGGAACAACCAGAGTATATATTTTCTCTAGTGTGATCCAGGGAGTTTGTGCGATGTGGGTGAATCCCTTGGCTTGAGGAGCAGGGATAGTATAGTCCCCAGGTCATTATCATCCCGCATTCGAGTGCGATGTGTGTAACTCCACTTGCAGGGGGAACATGATCGCCTCCACCGTTGTGTATTTGTTTACCATGTCCATTGAGAGAGTCCGGCTTGGTACCGTGGTATAGTGAGTAAACCCGAATTTTGGATCGGCACTATGAGACCGCATCCTCGAGTTATAGCTCGTTGGGATGGTTATTGTACTTGTGTGTATAGTACATTGCTTGTGTATGAGAACAAGATATTATATCTCTACTAGAGTAAAGAGATAAATGAAATATGAAAGAAATTCTCATTCCGGGAGATTTTATCCGGACTTAAAATGTGATATGTATATATAAATGAGTATGTTATGTATATGTATTTATATGCGTATATATATATATAAGTTATGTACTTAGGGCCTAATGGATCTCGACGATCGACATTGCCAAGTAGTAGTGTATTTTGGGGGGGGGGGTCCTTCTTTGGATTTCGCTTTGCGAGACACCCTACGCACGAACATGGCACAATGTTGAGACTGGGGAGAATTTTAGCCCTTAGTACTTGGGTTAATTAGGATTTGTAGAATTTTGGTGAAAAAATTAGTTAGGCAGAATAGCTTAACTAGGTTGTTTATTAGGATGCGTTAGTTGTGCACTATTAGAAGAGAGGTGAGGGGTATCTCATGGGAGTACGATACCAATTTAAATATGAGGTAAAACATATTTTAAAAATATTACATTTATGCACTTGCAAAATATTTTCACAACTCGGGCTCTAACCCGTTTCTATATTTTCCCTCTCTTGATATATATATATATATATATATATATAGGTGTCCCTGTGTTTGGGCACCTATATATATATATATATAAATGGGTGAATGATGATCCTTTCGAGTCAAACGTTTGCTGCAGCAGCTGTGGATGCATGCATGTTTATTTTTAGACGCTTATATTCTTGTGATCTAGATAGGAAACATTGTAGTAATTTTTGGGTCGAAAGCCCAACTTCATTTATTTATTCTTTCACCGCCTTTTAGTGCGGCATTCGATTTGGTTATATTATCTTTGAACCGAGTGTTCGGTTATTTTATCTCTTTCCAGTTGCATTTATATAAACTGTGTAAATGTTTTAATTGTATAGTTTGTTTAAAAAGATTAGTTAAATAAAATTTTGACGCCGGCCTAATAGGTTATTAGTAATTAAATTGGTTTTTGACAGTGATGCTAAGAATGATCCATATGCAACTCCGATTTTAATTTGGTACATGAGTGATCGCCCGGTATTTTATTAGGCGGGGTGTCACACGATTATACTAAGGTGTGAATGGTAGAAGGCTAGATAGTGAATATTTAAAATTAAATTGAAACTTAAATGATAAGGATTAGAGTCTAACATCAGAGAGGTGTTCATTATTAGGGGTATTCGGAAATGTACTATATGGGCGGTACGATGGAGGTTACGTGAGATGTGAGATGAATACTCGGAGTTGTCCTTACCAGATATACCTCATTTTTGAATTTCGGGACAAAATTCCATTAGAAGGGGGGGAGTATGTAATACCCCGTAATTTTATGACTTTTAAATTGAGATAAATTAAAAGTTAACAGGCTGAATAAATGGAGATTAATTGGAATTAATTATGAAATATTAATTGGAATTAATCCGAATTTAATATTACCATAGATTAAAGTAATAAATGATTTTGAATATTACTTAGTGATATATAAATAATATATGAATATGATGTTATTTATATTGTTGTGAGTTAGTAATACGACAATAATGGAATTTTAGTCGGGATGTGGTTATGGGACGTGTCGGGAGTAATTATAATAAATAAAAGAAAGATTATTTTATATCATCCATATGGTCATTTTGAGTGCGTCGTTGCATCCAGAAGGATCAGAATAGTCAGAAAAGTCTACCCGGGTGTTTGATTTGGGTCTCGGGTTAATTAGAAGATGAAAGGACTCCTCGAAGGGACATTTTAGTCATTTTGCTTGGAAGATGAATCGTATACACGTTTTTGTATTTTAGTTAGCCTTGGAGACTTATTACATAAAGTGAGTTTAGACTCTACAAAAGATTCATTTCATCCAAAACCAAGTGAGAAATTTTGAGAGAAAAAGAAAAACCTTTGAGAGAAAGTGAAAGGTTAACTTGAGGAGAGGAAGCGTTGCTTTGAAATGAAGAGTCACCTAGGGTAAACCAAGGGGACAACCACCATCTCTACACCTTGAACCACCACCATAGTCGTCAAAAATTCTCCAGAAAAATGGGAAGAGGTAGTTCTAATATTATTTTGGTCACCAAAGGTTTAGACCAACTTATAAGGCAAGTGATTCTTGCTTTAATTTTCAGTACTTATAATATCCATGTTAGAATAGGATGTCTTTTGGATTGATGAACTTATGAATGTGGGATTTAAAATGATTGACAAATCAAAGATAAGGGTTAGGAAAATTCATGTAGTTGAGTATAAACATGTAGAGGCTATGATTATGATGAAAATTATAGGTTTTACGTGTAGAGAAAAATATATGTTATTGAGGATATTGAAAATGATGATAGGAATTGCATGTAGAAAAATCCTACCCATGTTGAATATGAAATTTGATGATTGAGATATGAAATGATAGTTCTAAATTCTGAGTTTTTTAAGGTGTATACAAATGGAAAATTTAGATAAATGAAATTTTGAGGGTTAATTGGGTTTGATGTTAATTCTCATATAAACTTGGTGATTTAGATTTTTTCCTTATATGATAATTACCCATAATCATGTAAAAATGATGTTGAAATATTTGGGATTCGTTAGACTATATTTCATACGAGTTTGGGTGAAAGAAAATGGATAAAACGCATGAAAAATTGTTGAAAAAGGACGAACATTGTATGATAATTTTAGGACTGTTTTAAGAGGAAATTGGCTCGCGAGTTTTTGTATAAAATCACGTTCTCCACAACTTTGAAGTGTTAAGTTTTTTCAAAATCGGAGTAGAAAATCCTCAAAATTGTAATTTTATATTTATAGTAGAATGTACCTTTAATAAAAAAAGTTTGGAAAATGGTAATTTGGCCCATAGGGAGATTTTATTAATTTTGGTACATTAACAAGGAGAGAGGGACTTGGGTTAATGTTGGAAAATTATTTGGATTTGAGGATTAAATTATGTGAGAGATATCTACATAATTATATTACGATTTAGAGGAGAATAATCGTTATATCACGTACGGGTAATATTGATGATACATTTACGGGTACTTCGGTCGGATAAAATATTAGGTGAGTGATAACTACATAATAAAATATACGATGATAATCGTGATTAACAAGTATGGGTGGTATTCGAGAAATACGGCGTTTACTTAGGATAGGATGAATTTCTAATATGATATAGGTCGTGTGAGTACCTAATACTAAATAGGTAGATGATAATGCCTATTTTATTGATTGATGATTTGTGTGTATGACATACCTAGCTTACTTGCTATCGGGGGAGGTTTATGCGTGAGGGAAGTCATATCCTGATAAATCTACGGGATTTTTGATTTGTCACTCGAGAACATAGAACTTAGGGATTGATCACCACTTTTGTAAATATGGGTGTGACCGGTCATTTGGGTGCATAGGTATCTGCATAGCCCAAAGCCTTAGGACTATGTTCGCCTCTAATGTTTCTGTTTGATATTTGTGCTTCGAGGAATCTTTACCGAACCTATAGTCCCCTATACAGTGATGAGATGTATTGGGATATGATAGCAGAGTAATGTATGCACCGCATCAGTGCCTCGGGGTGCCGTATTGTATCTATATAATTATGTGAATGTATATATATACTTGTGATAATATTTTCTATGTGAATAAAGTAGAATTGAAAGATGACAAAATCTGAATTTAATTAAGTATGATAATACTTAATTACGTTAAATAAGTAAAGGGATTATCCATGTTGAATCTAAATGGATATACATATACTATTATTACATGTATTACGAGAAAAATACGTGGGAATGAATTGGGCTATGGTTAGTGGATACACTGGGTTGAATTAGTTAGCATAGAAACTGTAACTAGGATGTTTTAGAGGTACGTTAGGTGTGCACTCTAGATGATAGGTGAGAATCCCAAGAGAGAGCCCGATAATCTAACATGTATGTAATAATTACTGAATTTAGCATTTTTTCACTTGCTATTTTACAAAACCATTTTTACTATCGGGCTCTGACCCGTTTCCCTGGATATTCTCTTCTCTTTCTCGTATCTTCTGTTTTAGATGTCCAGCCACTGGGACACCAGCTATAGGGGATTGATTATTGACGTGTTGTGGATGCTATGGAGTTGCAGATTTTGTAGTAGACACTTCATCTCCTTGATTCACATGTTGCAGCTATTTCATTTAGGGCATGTTGCCTAGGATCCTAGTTGTTTCACTTCCATTTCAGAGGTTGTAATAATTTTATGTCATTATTATGGATATCAGTTTTAATTGATGATGATGGAATATTTTAAGTGGAGAGTTAATCCAATCATATTTATTCTTATGCAATTGTGATTTGATATTTTTTATTATTGCTCCTCTTTGTGGAATGATTTTAATTAAATTAAATGATTTTTTTTTACACTAACTTAATTAATTATTGGGTGAATTAATAAAGAAAAATAACGCGATGCTAAGAATAAACCAACTGTATACTCTAATTTAATTAGGTATAGGAATGATCACCCGGTATTTAATTAGGCGGGGTGTTACAAGGAGAGACGACGACAAGCCTTAACGAGAGGTCCAGGCGAATAAAAATAACGACGAGTCTGATATGGATGATGAGGCCGATCCTCACCTGCCACCTAAGATCCCAACACCTAAGGGTCAGCTGAGAATGATCTCACTTGGACTAAAGATGATTTATGGAGGTTTGGACGATGGGGGAGGGAATGTGGCAGACAGAAAAGCCCATTTTGAAGAGGTGAATGCAATACTGAAGAAGATTGAGGTGAACTCGGTCGGCGTTGAACCTAAGCCGAGTAAGATAAATAAGGTAGATATGAATAGTTTAGTGATAGGTTTTTTATGAATGGACTTCAAAGGGACCCTTGCCCCACATAACGGCCCTCTAGTGATTACTACGAGGGTACATGGGTACGACGTCCCAAGAATCTTGGTAGACGAAGGGAGTTTGGCCAACGTCATGTTCTGGGATTGATACAAAGGCCTTGGTCTAAGAAAAAAGAGGCTCATACCCTATCATCAATCGCTGATCGGCTTCAGCGGAGAAAAGTCCACCCCGTGGGGTTGTTTAAGATGGATGTTTGCACGGTAAAGTGGCCTATATGCCATACGAGGAAGATAAACTTTTTTGTCATGGACGAGAATGTTTACTTGACTTATAATATCATTATGGGACGGGTAGCCCTCAACGAATTTGAGGCCGTGCCATCCACGGTCCACCAGATGATAAATATCTCGACTCTCTTTAGAGTTGGGGAAATTCAGGGGGACCAAGTAACGGCTCGAGAGTGCTACTTTAACTCAGTCGAGGAAAAGGAAGATTATAAGAAAGCCACCATAACCTACAATATAGACACTCTCGATCCAAGAGATGAGAGGAAATTGAAGAAAGGAAAGGCTGCAAAAGAGGTAGAATCCATCGCCCTCAACAAGGATGAGCTGAAAAAAATGTCTAGGTCGGGAAAACTTTGAAGAAGGAGGTGAAAGATGACCTCATTAGATTACTCCGGATAAGACAAATAATCTTCTCTTGGAGTCATGAGGACATGACTAGGATAGATCCCAAAGTCCTATGCCATAAGTTGAACATAGATAAAGGGGCTAAGCCCGTCAAGCAGAGGAGATGAGTCTACTCTAGGGAGAAATAAAAGGTCATAAAGGACGAGGTCAAGAAGATGGAAAAGTCCAAGTTCATCAGAGAAGTAATTTAACCTGAATGGATATCCAATGCAGTCTTCGTCCTAAAAGGCAATGGAAAGTGGAGGACTTTATAAATTTGAATAAAGCCTGCCCCAAAGACAATTTTCCCCTTCCGAAAATTGACTAGATGGTAGATGCCATGGCTGAACATGAGTTATTGAGCTTCATGAATGCCTACTCAGGCTACAACCAGATCTTTATGGACCCAACTGATGTCGAGAAGCCATCGTTCATCATTAATAAGGGAACCTACTACTATAAGGTTATACCCTTTGGTCTAAAGAATGCGGGTGCCACTTATCAAAGGCTGGTGAACAAAATGTTCGAGGAGAAGATTAGGAAGTCCTTAGAAGTGTATATCGACGACATGTTGACTAAGAGTCTCAAGGCCGAGACCCATGTTGCCGACCTTGAGCATACCTTCGACACCATGGATAAGTTTAGATGAAACTCAATTCGGCTAAGTGTGTGTTCGATGTTGGGACTGGAAAATTACTGGGATTTATTATTAACCAGTGGGGAATAGAGGCTAATCCTGAAAAGGTCAAATCCTTAATTGAAATGAAGACCCTTAGACCATTAAGTATGTTCAGAGACTGATGGGTTGAGTCGCTTCGCTGAACAGGTTTATATTAAGGGTCACAGACAAATGTCTTCCCTTCTTTAAAATTTTGAGGAAAGCCTTTGAATGGGACAAGGAATGTGAAAAGGCCTTCTAGGATCTTAAGGCTTTCTTGGGTTCCGTAATGCTATTATCCCGGTCAGTTCAAGGAGAGAAGTTGTATTTATATTTGGCTGTATCAGAATCGGCCATTAGTGCGACGATTGTATGAGACAACGATGGGTTCCATAAGCCGATGTACTTCAACAACAAGGCCCTTTAAGGGGCCGAGTAGAAGTACCCTAAGATGGAAAAGTTGGATTACGCCTTGATACATGCCTCGAAAAAGATAAAACCATATTTTCAGGCTCACACTATGATCGTTGTCACTAACTCCCCCCGGAGATAGGTCATCCATAAACTCAAAAAATTAGGTAGGTTGATGGGCTGGTCGGTTGAGTTAGGAAAATTTGACATTGTGAATCAACTGAGAATAATAATTAAAGGGAAAGTTTTGGATGACTTCGTTGCTGAGTTAACATGGGATGAGGCTGACAGTGAGGAAGTTGCGATACCACCAACTGAGCCAGAGAAAGTAAGTGTAACCCCGGCTGAGGCCGAGACAAGTGTAGTAAGGCCGATCATAACCGACACTAAGGAAGGTAAAAGTTTGTTTAAAAATGGAGTCAAGGGTGAAGGGAGCTTCTCACAAGGAGGTACAGTTTGGAGCTTGTTCGTAAATAGCTCATCGTGTGAAACAGGAAGTGGAGTTGGGCTGATAGCATCGGTCCCAGATTGAATCGACATAGACTATGCCCTAGTGTTTAGCTTCAAGGCGTCTAACAATGAGTCGAAGTATGAAGCACTTTTGGCAGGACTCTCCCTTGCCAAAGCATTGAAGATCGACTAAATTTGGGTTCATAGTGACTCCCAATTTTTTGTAAATTTGATCTTAGGAGTATATGAGGCCAAAGATGATAGGATGGACAAATACCTAACAAGGGTAAAGCCAATATTGAAGAACTTCAGTGAGGTCAAGATAAAAAAGATCCCTCGGCTTGATAACAACTGAGCCAATGCCCTAGGAAGGCTAGCATCTGCTACAAGAACTGAGATCATACGATCAGTGCTGGTGGAGATCCTCTATAGGCCGACCATTGAAGAAGATGAAAATGCAGTGGAGTTCTGCTTAAACCTAAACCTAGGGGCATCATGTATCGATCCCCTCATCCGGTGCATCAGGTATGGTGAATTTCCAGAATCAAAGGTTGAGAGGAAAAAGTTGAGATACAAGGCAACAAAGTTCTCGATTATAGGGGATGCCTTGTATAAAAAAGGGTTCGTCCTTCATTTATTATGATGCGTTCATCCCACAGAGGTGGAGTATATATTGAAATATGTTCATGAGGGTTCCTGTATAATCCACATAGGAGGAAGCTCTTTGGCCAAAAGAATAGTTACTCAAGGGTACTAGTGGCCGACCTTCGCTAAAGACGTAGCTAATTATGTAAATAGGTGTAACAAGTTCCAGAGGTATGCCTGCATCCCTCATCAACCTCATTAACCCCTGTCATCCATCACTTCTCCATGTTCGTTTATAATCTGGGGGATTGATTTGGAAGGACCCTTGACTCGGGCTACAAGAAACTATAAATACTTGATTGTGGAAATTGACTATTTCTCTAAGTGGGTAGAGGTTGAGGCCATGATCACAATAACCGAGACGAAGACCTCCTAATTTATTTGGAGGAATATCATATACAGGTATTGTATGCCCAACACTTTGATCTTCGACGATAAACAGTTCAAAAACTCATCCCTGGAGGCCTATTATAAGAAGGTCGGCATCAAACAGTTTTACTCGGCACCAAGCTAACCTCAGACAAATGGTTAGACTGAGGTGACCAACATGACAATCTTAGAAGGAATAAAAAAGAAATTGGAAGATGCCAAGGGTTATTAGATAGAAGAAGTTCATGCCGTCTCGTGGGCATACAGGACGACGGAGAGAACGCCGACAGGGGAGAACCCATTCATGCTTGCCTACGGCTCAGAGGTCGTAATACCCACCGAGATCAGCTTTCCAAGCCATAGGGTCCAAACATATGGCCTAGAGGTAAATGTAGAGGAACGTAGACTAGACTTGGACCTCATCAAAGGAAGAGGAGAAGAGGCAGAAATCAGACAAACAACTTATCAGCAAAGGACTACAAAGTTTTATAATAAGAAGGTTAAGTCTAGGACGATAGCCTTTGTAGATCTAGTTCTAAAGAAGACCTAGAAGAAGCTGAACAAACTCCAAGAAAATTAGCACAGCACGTACAGAGTAATCGATGAGGTTGTCCCAGGCACCTATCGGCTAGAAAATTTGGAGGGAGAGCCATTCTTCAACCCTTGGAACGCTGACCATTTAAAGAAATATTACCACTAGTCTTTTGTACAGCTCACATGATTCTTTTTGTATTTGAAAGACTCAAAGTAATGAGTGATTTTGTATGAGTCATCTAAATGTATGATTTGAATTTTCCTAAGCTAAAAAACATCATTCATACGGTGAATTAGCGTTAACTCACTCCCGGTGACACGAGAAATCAGATGAGACTTACCTCATCCATGGATTCTCAAGTCACACCGAGAGGTAGGGAGAAATGTGATAACATCACCAAGGTGGTGAAAAACATAAAGAAACCTTTAAAACCATTTAATTATGGTTCATTTAAACATCATTAATGTAGTGGTATCAGAGTCAAACTCTCTCGGAGAGACGACAATATAGGGCGAGAGGACACTCGTCCTACACTATTAAATCGACGAGAGAGGAATTGTAGTTAAACACCATTAACTTGGTGGTTCAAACCTTGAAAATCATATAATTATGCTTCATTTAAATATCATTAATTTGGTGGTATCAGATTCAAATTCTCTCGGCGAGATGACAGTATAGGACGAGATGACACTTGTCCTACCCTATTAAAATGATGAGAGAGGACTTACAGTTAAACACCATTAACTTGGTGGTTTAAACCTTGAAAATCGTTTAATTATGGTTCATTTAATCATCATTAATTTGGTGGTATCAGAGTAAAACTCTCTCGGCGAGAGTAGGACGAGACGACACTTGTCTTACACTATAAAAACAGCGAGAGAGAACTTATAGTCAAACACCATTAACTTGCTGAATCACATTACTGTGACTTATCGACTACGGACTAGAATATTTCCACAGGAAAATTGTTGCAAAATTCCTTAACAAATAGTGCATATTCAAGGCAAGTAGACATGGCATAATAAAAAGAGTTGGCAGAAATAAGAGATATAATAATATTCAAATATTGTCATGCAACTAAAGTCGAGAGTAATTCAGACAAGGGTACGGATGTATTCTACAGTCAAACCATCAGAATTCAAAAATAAAAAATTAAGTTGTTCAAATATTTCATCAGAAAAGGGCATCAGGCCACAGGCGGCCTCCTTAACATAACTGGGGCATTCAAGGCGTGTGGGTCCCCTGAGTCTCCACATGAGCCGACCCATCAATAGCATTGTTTTTATTAATCTTAACATGGTCGTATTCCTCAACGTGGTTGTCTCGGCCTCATCCCCGACCAGTTTATTATCAACCCCTTCATTGATCGTTTGGACAGTCGGCTTCGGTTGCACCGACCCTTCGATCTCGATCAAGGCCTTCATGGACAGTGGGTAAAAAAAGTAAAAGGCCTCAATCTGTGTGGCCACTTATGAGACTTCAGGGAATTTGAGGGTCATCCAGCGACAGGAAGTCCTGTCTCCCCTCTCAAGATACTGCAAGTTGTAACCCAAGAACTCCTCAGATGATTTAAAATCTTCAACTACCTTTTTCTTGGCCTTTTCAAGTGCCCTCTCAATAACAACTTTCACCTTTTCCTCCTTCTCGGTCTCCTGCTTCTCAGTCAAAGCTTTGATTGTGTCCTGGTGATCGTTGTTTAGCTTGTTAATGGCCTCAGTTTATTGGGTCTTTAAGGTGTCTATTGCCTTCTTATGGTTCTTGGACTGGGTCAAGATACGTTTATTTAGATCCTTCTCATTTCTGATAGCCTCACGGGCCTGTCGAATCTTGGGAAGCTTCTCTTAGACCCACTACTGGACCTTGTTTAGGGACATAACAAACTACAAAATATATAAGACATTAGTAGAAGAGGATGCTACACTTCAAGCAAAGATGGAATGAAAGTATAAGGTTTGTTGTGAAGAGCTTTACTTGAATGGCCCTATAGAGACTGAAATCACTCAAAAGAGAGAAATCCATAGATTCTAAGAAGTGATCATCAAATGGAGTCCAATACCTCAAAGTCATCTTTCTGGTTCCCTATTATAGAGTTAGAGCTAATCTTAAAATTCGACAGATGATCCGAGAGCACGTCCTCATATGAGATAGGAATGGCAAGGGTCGGCTTAGGTCTTGATGAGTCATCCTTGCGCCTTTTATGTTGGTGAGAGTCGGTTGTATCTTTAGGGGCCTCTTTCCTATTCCTTCCCTCATTGGCCTGGATGGGGTCGGTGGAAGCAATTTTCTTTGTCTGAGTAGGAGGTGCAGGCTTCTTGCCTACATGTTTCCTTAAGCTGGCGAGACTGGGTACAACCATCTTCTAGATAGAGTCTGAGGTACCCGGTGGATGATCTGGAAAATAAATATCACATTAGTAACATGGCCAAAGAAAAGTACAAGACTATAGTTCATAATAAAGAAACTTACATAATTTAGTTAGTGGGTCCACCCCCAAACATGACTGCTCCAAGAAGTAGGGGGTCATTAATTTCTCAAATGCAATGAGACCGCCCTCTTTGAATTGGGTCCTAAGATTTTCCACATTTTTACTAGCTTTAATGCTCAGACCCGGGTTAAGTCTGGCTGATATGGGGGCCTTGACCCATTTCTATGGAACCCTAGGGTCGGAGGCACTACAGGTGACATTGGGCCCAAACTCCCAGGCCCCTGATATGAAGAAGTAGTGAGGTTTCCAATTATGGTGGGACGTTCGGGTAACTTTGAAAACCTTATTTATTGAATTCTTGGCTACGAGATGATAGTAACCAGGTTGTGTTTTGGGAGACGACACGTTGTAGCACGCTGAAAAGACACTAACTGGAAGGTCCTTTGTGAAAAAACTCGCCAAAGTGAGATGAATCCCAGAATAATCCTCCAAGCATTAGGAGAGAGATGAGACGGACAAAGAACTAGGCTATTGAGAATATCTCGTACCGCATGATCAATGGAAAGTCTAAAATAGATCCTAAACATTTGTTCAATAACAAATATCTCACCATCTTGGCCATTGAAGGCCCTCTCGTCCTTAATGGGAACTTGCATGTTAATGGATGATCCTATCCCATAGAGATGACTCCAGGTCAAAAGATTGACCTTTGTGGCATTACTATAAAAGTTATGGGCATAGGAGGTATCAAGTATCTACTTGTCTGAACCATAGCCGTCATCAGCTTCAGTGGCCGGGATGTCACTTGGAAACCTTTGAGCAAACTCATGGTCTGGGATAACAGTGAGAGGAACGACATAGGTGGAGATGGAATCAGAGTCCGAGATCTCATGAATAGAGGGCTCCATGCGATTTGAGGACTCGATAAGAGAAGAGGACGAGGCTCGAGAAGAAGTCTAGGCCTCCTCAGACCCTTTTGATGAGGATGCTGAAAGTCTCATTACCACCTCATAAGAATCCTTACTCTCGGTGTGTGGAGAGATGAAAGGATTATCGTTTGTGGACCTAGAGGACTTAGAGTTGGATGGATCATACATTGAGTTGCTAATCTCTACGATTTGAGTATGTATGACATCTATTGGTTCAGTAAATATTGGAAGTGTAGAGTCGGCCCCAGTCCTGCGCTTGACTGCTGACTCGACCTCTATCCTACGGATCTCCCTAAAATACCTCTCTCTAAGGGTTAGGTACTTCTCAGCTAAGTCATACAAAGTATTTAGCATTCAAATAAGTTTGGGTTTGATTAAAGATGACTACAAGATCAAAAGGGGGTAGTTTAATCATTTTCAAGAAAATGAACAAGAAAAGTGGTATGAGCTCAGTCGGAGAGGGTGATCGGAAAGCTGCCAGAGAGTTTAAACTATGATGTTTCAAGGTTAAAAGCCACTAATCCTAAACTAGAGGCACCATTTAATTCCTAAACCTTCCAAGAAGCCTAACATGAAAGGGTCAAAATCATAAAACCCACCACCAAAAAATTCAATAGTTTGCCAAAATTTTGAAAAAGTAAGAAATCAAGTAAATATAAGCGCAAAACAGAGAAGAATTAATGGAAATGGTTTACCTTGTTGAAGATAAGTTCTTGTAGGAAGGAAAATGGCACTGATAATGTCACAAATGGTGAGAATCGAATCTAAGGTTAAGGACGTTAATGGTGGTTAGTGCTCAAGGTTATAGGCGGGAGAAAGAGGTGTTTGCAAAAAAAAGAGAGAAAACGGTAAAATGTGGTTTTTAAATCGCCAAATCATTGGGTGCAGGTCCCAAGAGGAGTCATCATGTGGGCACGAAACCCTAAACGCCTCAGCTGCCACTTATTATTGGGTCAGACGCTAGCCTATGAAACTATGACATGTGTTATCTCAAGCATGCAGAACCACATAATAATTGCCAAGTGTCACTTCGATAGTCACCAATAGCTCAGATATGACATTGGAGAGACAACCCTACTGTCAATCAGAAGTGTCCCATCGACCTTAAATACTCTTTTCCCTCAGCCTCCTACTCACATTGAAGGCTATGGGCTAGGGGGTGATTGATATACCAAAAGTGGAATCTAGTCTCAACTTATTACTTACTTAGTTCAGGCCGACCTCACATAAGAACACTTTCTACGTGGAATCTAGTGTTAATAGTCTCGGTATCGTCCATCCTCTCAGGACAAGACCCAATAACGGACCAATCCGAATAGCTGATACCACATTGGTCCAACTATAGACCCATCTCATCCAGATGCCTACTTAGACGAGACAACACTCGGTATTCTCCAATATATGATCGAACGAGACTCCGGGGGTCTCATACTCGGCCTGGTCAACACCCCCCATAGACAACATTTCCACCACGTTTGATGCAATACTCCAACATGGCCAGTCCACGTGGGCAGACAGTTATAACCGAATTACATGTGCACATGGGGAGAATATTTGCATCATCATTACTTACACATTCTAAAGTATATATGTCAAGATATTATTTATGACTTCAGCAAGGACATGCATTCTGCATGCTTGGGGGTGCACTGCGCACCCCAAGCACTATTTAAACCCTTCTTCTTCCCTGGAAGAAAGGATCCAAAAATATAAAATCCTAGCCCAAGATTTTCTCCTATTACAGTAAAGAGAGAAAGTACTGAGACTTGTATCACTAAGGCCATTAGAGCCTACTCTTATAGTGAAATTCACACTCACCTGCATAGTGGAGTAGGCCAAGGGATGAACCACTTATATTCTAGTGCTTCATCCTCTTCTCCTCACCCCTCTTCACTTATACACTTACTAAAACACCATTGTTGCATCTCTAAAGTTGTTATGTATTGAGCTCATACTATTTTACTTGTTGGTACTAAACCAGGTATCATCAGGCGGTATCAAATTGTTGTGACATGTCGTGAGGTTCATTAAATCTTGTTGGTGGGCAGACGTATTCAATTCAACCCTTTTGCGCTTGGTTGGAGCTTTTCAAATAAAGGGGAATGTCGTGTGCAGATATTTTAAATATATTATTATTATTATTATAGATATAGCCGATATATATAAGTATTTAGATATTATCTTATTATTAGTTTAGATATTATTTAGATAGTTTTTAGGATTTATCTTTTAATTAGTTTCCTATTTGAATTAAGTTCCTTTTATAATTTGTTTCCATATTAGATTAGGATAATTGGTCAACAAGTCTTGGGTTTCTTATAAATAAGGCCTAAGGGCCCTATCTTGTACTCATATTATTATTATTGAAATTGGTGAATTATTGGGGGTTGAGAGGTGAATTATCTAATTATGTATTTATTCCACGACACTAACATAAAAAACATATATATAATGTCAAGGAGATGGGAGGTTTATAAAAATGTCTCCATTGCCTAGTTACAATTTATTGTAGATTTCAGCAATGGCCTAAATTAACCTCATGGGTTGTAATTATGTGATAGTTAAAGCTAAAAGTTCTATGAAAATATAATTATCTTATACCGAAATAAAACTAACACATGATAAATGAAAATGCAAATATGTTTTAGACTCTAAGCTAGAAACCTGAAAAGGTCCACGATATAGATGTCTTGCGTTATGGATATGATAAGTGGTTTCATGAACGTATGCCTTGATTGGGATTAAGAGCCGAAAATGATGTAAAGACATAGGAAATGAAAACATACCGAATCTCAAAGTCCTTCCGCTCTTAAAGTCGAACATGAATATACAAAAAAAGGCGAACCCAGTTTATAATAATTTTAGAGAGAAAGAAATATGATCCAATACAAACCACACTCCCATTTAATATTTTAACTTTAGATAAATAAGAAATTAAAACATATCCCGTGATGTCGCCTTTCCCTGAATTGGTTACTAGATTCTCAAAAAGCCTTATATCCTTGTTATAAAATAACAACATTCAATACATAGGTGGTCATCAACACTGAGATGTTGATGTAAAACACAATGGAGTAAAAATAATCCATCAAAATTCTCATAATTTATAAATGTATCCATAAAATAATCCTTTATTTATAGGCTTGGTAAGATTTTCTCATGAAGATTATCCTAAGTAATGCAAATAACTATTGCAAGGAAGAAAAATTAACATGGAAAGAAATAAAACCATATCATAATCAATCTTAATAAAATAATCATACTTGAAATCAAGGAATCGGGTTGCTCAGGCAATTAGGCCCAAGTTTAGTTTGTATGACATCTATAAAATATGATCCAATAGAGAGATTTGAGCTTTTGATCTTAACCCTCCTCATTATAGACCTATCATTTGTGTATCCATCTCTTCAAGGAGTTTGCTTGTTTATCGTTCTTTTATACGCAAATGGGTTATAAGGACGTGATAGAAAAATTATCGAGTTATTAGGTTGTCATTACTACCTTGTTAAGCTATTAGTGTGATTGCATGTGAAATGAAACTATCCACTGCTAGACACGATAAAATTTAAATATAATAATCATAAAAAATTTAATAATATCTTACAGTCTTGTTCCATTACCTTACCACCAAGTAAAAAGAATTGAGCCAGTCAATGTAGGTTATACTCCAGATGTTAAATTTGATAACTAATAAGAAATTAGATAAACATAAAATCACATTTATTCCACAACCTTGCCATCAAGTTAGGGAAATAATTAAGTGAGTCAATATAGGCCATATTCCCAATGTTATTACCTCCTGAATCATGAATAAGCAACCAATTAAAATCACTCCATACAATAACTAGACTCATGAGTTTATAAATATACCTAAAATAAGGAAACACAAATTTGGGAAATCCATATATCTTTTCTCAACAAATTCATAACCATTGGGCTGTTTACATATTGTATCTTAATCAGGGTACTAAATACGGTTCATATAATTCTTGTTCAAATTAAGCTACTCGAAATTGAATGCAGGAACCACATTGCATCAACTCCAAAACTTTGCAACTAATATATGAATGGTCATAATAAAAAGAATAGATAAGCAAGAACACTCCTCTTTCTGACACCTTCTTAGTTGAGACAACTTTAAGATTTCATCCCAATCAGCTATACAATTATCCTTCAAATTGATTATCCCTAGAGAATCAAATCCTTGAACAATAATGGTAGATATAAGATGAAAAAGAAAATTTAATTATTTACATATAATATATAAAACAATTATGAATATTGTTCTTCAAAACATTCCATGCAGTTGTTTGACAATATATTTATATCCAAACAATAATTTTATTAATTGTAAAGAAGTGAAAAGATAATAGGACAAACTTTCCCCTTGAATATGGGGGAGGAAAAAGAATTAAAAACATTTTAAATAGTCATTTCACAGCATACACCCCTTATAAAAGGTAGATGGGTAAAAAAAATTGTCAAAAAATCTTTTTCATAGAAGTCTATAAAGAAGGAAAAAACCTTACTCTTTCCCCACATCATCCTGATGTACGTAGCGGAAATAGTCACATTCACAACAATGACCAGTTGGAAGAAAATAGGGTTTTCATTTCCACAGTGATATAATCAAAATGTAATGTTTAATTATGATGATAAGATGCAATAAAACCCTCACACTAATAAAGGAATAACCAGGAAAAATTAAATATAAATGACACATAAGCCTACAGCTATGCGTATGCATCAGTATCCTACCCCTCCACTAAAAAAACTACCCATGTACTATCGATATTGGCAGTATAAGGCAGGGTCAACATTATGGAGAGTAGCCTCATAACCCAAGTATCATCTGCCTCTGAATTCCTGGCCCAATGAATGATAAAACAAGTGTACGTCCCCGAGGAAGACTGAACCACCTCGGAAGCAAAAATCCCCTAAATACGATGAACATATGAGTAAACCAGTTGATGGTAAGGGAATTGATTGGATATGGATATCCTGAAATGGAGTGAGGTCCACCATATCAAAGCAGCAGTGAAATCGAAACTCAGGTGGAAGGTCAATCTTGTATGTATTATTCCCATAACTACTAACCACAGACAAAGACCCAAAGCGTCTCAACTATAATTTCTGCCCATTGCCATGGCATCGTTCCTTCCAAAGATAAATTGTAAATAAATTACCCTTATGAAAAAATAAAAGGGCATCAGTGAAGATCAACAACACCCATATAAGTTACGTACACCCGTTGGAAATGAGATCGAACTTCCTTATGAACTGACAAAAGGCGGGCAGAGAATTCATATGCAGATGGTCATGTGAGGGGGATAGGGGGAGCTTAATTAAATCAATCAGCTTAGTTGAGGAGGTGACCAGAACAACCTAGAAGGGAAAGAACTTGGTAGATTTTTTGACAGTGTTGTTGAAGGCAAACTATTTCTATCTATCCATCTGTGCGGGTGAAAGGCTATATAAAACTGGAGTGAGCAATTGAGACGCCACCACAAAGTCCACTAGAAATGACCTTTAAAGAACACATTTCTATCAGGTACTAATATTGTGGGGCACAGCAGAGAGGTGAATGATCTCTCAGAAAGAAAGAGTAGTGACGTGAGTGGCATCACTTACGCAATTACTGGGGATGAAGTGGGTCATTTTGGAAAAATAGTAAACTCCCCCAAAAATTGAGTCATGCCCTTTAGAGGACTGGGGTAAGTCCACCATGAAATGAAAGGAAACATCCTACCATGGCCTATCCAAATCTGACAAAAGTTAATATAAAAAGACATAAGCAATCTTCCCCTTAGTTATATGATAGTATCCAGTAAACCTCCCTCTGAGTTGTGCGAAAGTGTGGGTGACTCCTAAATGACTAGTTAACCCACCAGAGGTGCATAATATTCTCTTGGAATAATAATGATGCACCTGTTATCTTCTCAAAGTGACCCAACTTGTCTTGAAATTTTTCTTTACCTAGAAGCTAAACATATACTCATATGTTACTTGAAGAAAAAAACATACATTTCATCTGCATTTTTTTTTTCAAAAATAGATGGTAACAAATCAACATATAACCAAATGTACTACAATTCAAGCACAATATCAAGGTTTTAATTATCGATCTAGATATAAATAACATTGTTACCCAAAGAAAGTAATGGCACATAAAGGTAAAAAAACTAAACAACCACAACAAATACATGAAGACGATAGAAAGCCCGTAATTATTCACGGTCCACTATGGAGATGTCACTTCTTAGATTTAATAGATCCTTGTGATTGTTGGGCTGGAGCAGAAGCTGCAGCTGCTGCTGCTGGTGCTCTCTCTATTGGTCCCTGGGCCAAACGTTCCTCTCTCCTGGCTTGATTTCTTTCCCTTCTTGCCTTGTTATTTTCCCTCTTAGCCTCGAACTGGTCAGATAAAGTCTTTTCTCTAGCCTTCCTCACCTTTGACTTATGGATGCTCTCCATCAACACACGTTTATTCTTAAACATATTACCCTTTACCTTCATGTACATGTCATGGTACATGTGCTTGTCAATATTCTTAGACTCCCTATACTTTCGGAGCAAGCGCCTCATCACCCTCATCCTCCTCATCCATAGGATCTTTATGGGCAACCTTGCCTCCCTTGTACCCTTTCGCCTATCATATCCATAATAATTCCCTTTATCTTAGCTTCCTTCATTTGACGTGCCCGAGATCGTGAGTGAATATTATTGGCTTCTATATAATAAACCCATCGTTGACCAGCTTTTGGATTTTTTTTCGTGGAGTTAGCCATAGAGATTTCATTGGGTCAAGCCAAACCTTGATCCGACCAAACTTTAGAACACTAGCGGCTAGTCACTTCTGTAGATTCAATGACACCTTTTTTTCCCCTCTCTCTCAACGGCGAACATCGAAGAATTTCATCCGCAACATAATAAATAATATTCAAATGAATCAACGCTGTGTTCTTTATGTTATAAGAACATAAACAAAAATTAGAAGAAAATACTGCAACAACATAAGTGGGAAGAAATAAGATGTATGGGGTAACTTCTCTCTTTATATATCATTTTGTTATTAATGATGTTTTGTTTCTTTTTAAAAAAAATGTTCACATCTTTTGAAAACAATAGCGTCCTTAAGGTAATTTTTTATTGGTAACGAAAACTTTTATTGATAACAATAAATATGTAAGGTGTGCATCACCTGATCACTTAAAGGAAATAAACTAGTCGCATATTTGATTGGGATGTCAATTATGATGGTTTACCAGTCCTTTAGTTCTTGTAGTTCCATACTCCTTAGCTAGGAAATCGAGTCGTTATTTATTTATGAAGCAAGGATACAACAGTATTACACTGTGAGTTCAAAAAAACTCAACCAACACTTTTTTTAATCATAAATAACGAGTTATTAATAATTATAGCTAAATTATAGAAAAGTGGACCAGTAGCCCACCAAAATATAGTAAAGAAACGACAAATTAAAATTTTAAAAGGAAGGAAAAAATAAAAACAAAATTATGTATTTAAAATAGACACTAAGATAAGATCCGATGCACCATCAAGCACTAGAGCATAGAAACCAAGAAGCTCAATCAATATTTAATGCAACCACTAAAACCACTAACTCCCACTTCAACTTACTCATCCCAAAGATCATGGATTTTTCCCAAGGCTTTGAATTACCAACCGATGTTGGGAGGCTATTACAGACGAGCAATGGGAGATGAATTCTGGTTGCCCAAGAGCTCAGTCCGACTTGGGACATCACTAGAACCTCCATCCTTTAATTTACCACCGTGCCCCTCCAACCTGATCCATCGTCACCTCAGGTGAAACTGAAAGCATAATCACGGAGGAGAGAGAGGTTGACAAAACTATCGGTTAGAGAATGTTGTCGACTCATCGACCCTAGAACAACCAACGACAATAGTCATCAAATATCGTCGATGAAACCTTCTCTGAGCTTTGCATTAGAGATGCACCAGTTTGATGTTGCGCATAGGGTTTATAAGGGTGATTGGAAACCAACTTGTTCTTTAATGAGGATTTGGGTATGTTTAGTTTTACAAATGAAAGAGATTTGAGCTTCTATTTAAAGGCAATTTGGGCCCATATTAATGCATGGATTAATTGGGACTTGATGAATTTGGTTCTATCCCATATTTTTAAGTGTTATAAATTAATTTGTTTAGTCCAAATCAACTTGGAGAAATTTATTTTGGATAATTAAAATCCTAATATATTGGCGCGGGTGGTATCAAATTATTGTGACATGTCGTGAGGTTCATTGGATCTTGTTGGTGGATAGACATATCCAATTAAACCCTTTTGCACTCGGGTGGAGATGTTCAAAGAAAGGGGAATGCCATGTGTTGATATTTTAAATATATTATTAATATTATAGATATAGCTGATATATAAAAGTATTTAGATATTATCTTATTATTAGTTTTGATATTGTTTAGACAGTTATTAGGATTTATCTTTTAATTAGTTTCCTATTTGAATTAAGTTACTTTTATAATTTATTTCCTTATTAGATTAGGATAATTGGTCCACAAGTCTAGGTTTCTTATAAATAAGGCCTTAGGGACATTTCTCGTACTCATATTATTATTATACAAATTGATGAATTATTGAGGGTTTTGAGGTGAATTCTCTAATTGTGTATTTTTTTTCGCCGCGTTAACATAAAAAAACATATATATAATGTTAAGGAAATGGGAGGTTTATAAAAATGTCTTAATTGCTTAGTTACAATTTATTTTAGATTTCAGCAATGGCCTAAATTAACTTCATGGGTTATAATTATGTGATAGTTAAAGCTAAAAGTTCTATGAAAATGTAATCGTCTTCTACTGAACTAAACCTAAAACCTGATAAATAAAAATGCAAATATATTTGAGACTCTAAGATGGAAGCCTCAAAAGGTTCACGATATAGATGGCTTTCATTATGGATGAGAGAATCTAGAGGGCTTCTAAAGGTACGAATGAGTGGTTCCATAAATGTATGCCTTGATTTGGATTAAGAGCAAAAAATGATGTAAATATATAGGAAAGGAAAACATACCGAATCTCAGAGTCCGTCCTCGCTTGAAGGCAACCTGAATGTATAAAAAAGGTGAACCCAGTTTATAATTATTTCAGAGAGAAAAAAATATGATCAAATCCAAACCTCACTCCCATTTAATATTTCAACTTTTGATAAATGAGAAATTAAAACATATCTCATGATGTCTCCTTTCCCTGAATTGGTTAATGGATTCTCAGAAAGCCTTATATATCCTTGTCACGAAAGAACAACATTCAGTACATAGGTGGTCATCAACATTGAGATATTGATGTAAAACACAGTGGAGTAAAAATAATCCACCAAAACTCTCACAATCTATAAATATATCCATAAAATAATCGTTTATTTATAGGCTTCATAAGATTTGCTCATGAAGATTATTCTAATTAATGGAAATAACTACTGCAAGGAAGAAAAATAAACATGGAAAGAAATAAAACCATACATTATCGAGTTATTAGGTTGTTATAGCCACCTTGTCAATCTATTAGTGTGATTGCATGTAAAATGAAACTATCCACTGCTAGAGACGATAAAATTTAAATCTAATAATCAATAAAAATTTTAATAATACATCAAATGGATCTTATAGTCTTGTTCCATTTCCTTACCACCAAGTAAAAATATTTGAGCCATTCGATAGAGGCTATACTCTAAATGTTAATTCTAATAACTAATAAGAAGTTTAAAAAACATCAAATGACGTTCATTTCATAACCTTGCCATCAAGCCAGGGAAATAATTAAGTGAGTCAACAGAGGCCATATTCCCAATTTTATTGCTTCTTGAATCATGAATAAGCAACCAGTAAAAAGCACTCCATATAATAACCAGACTCAAGAGCACTCCATACAACAACCAGACTCAAGATAGTGTGGTACTATAATAAGAGTTTTATAAATATACCGAGAAGGTAATTTTTTTGGAAAGGCCTATAGATTTTCTCAATAAATTTCATAGCCATTGGGTTATTTATGTATTGTATCATTGTCAGGGTACCAAATGCATTTTTTATAATTCTTGTTCAAATGAAGCTGCTTCAAACAGAATGCAGGAACCACATTGCACCAATTCAAAAACTTTTCAAACTAATATATTAACGGTCATAATAAAAAGAACAGATAAGCAAGCACACTCCTCTTTCTGATACCTTCTTAGTTGAGACAACTTTGATATTTCATCCCAGTCAGCTATGCAATTATCCTCCAAATTGATTAGCTGTAGAGAATCAAATCCTTGAATAATAATGGAAGATGTAGGCTGAAAAAAAGACAATTTTTTTTAGATATAATATATAAAAACAATTATGCATATTGTTCTGCAAAACATTCCATGCAGTTGTTTGACAATATATTTATATATAAACAATGATTTTATTGATTATAAAGAAGTGCAAAGACAATAGGACAAACTTCCCACTTGAATATGGGAGAGGAAAAGGAAATTAAAAACATTTTAAATAGTCATTTCACAACACAAACCCCTTATAAAAGGTAGATGGAGAAAAATGTCAAAAATTCTTTTTCATAGAAGTTTGTAAGGAAGTCAAGAACCTTACTCTTTCCCCACATCATCGTGATGTATGCAGCGGAAATAACACATTCACAATAATGACCAGTTGGAAGAAAGTATGGTTTTCATTGCCAAAATGATATATAATCAAAGTTCAATGTTCAACTATGACAATAAGGCGCAAAAAAAACTCACACCACTAAAAGAATAACCAGGCAAAATATAATATAAATCACACATAAGCCTACAGTTATGCGTATGCATCACTATCCCTCCCCCTCCACTAAAAAAACTTGCCATGTACTACCGATATTGGCGGTATAAGGCAGGTTACACGTGATGGAGAGTATAATCATAACACAAGTATCATCTTCCTCCAGATGCCTGGCCCAACGGATGATAAAACGAGTGTACATCCCCCGAGGAAGACTGAACCACTTCAGAAGAAAAAATCCCTTCAATGCGATTAACATGCGAGCAAACCGACTCATGGTAAGGGAATTGATGGGATATGGATATCCTGAAAGGGAGTGAGATTCTTCGCATTAAAGGTACAGTGAAGTTGGAACTCAACTGGAAGGTCGACCTCGTAAGTATTATTCCCACAACTACTAATCACAAAGAAAGACCCAAAGCCTCTCAACCGTAATTTTTTCCCCTTGCAATGCCATTGTTCCTTCCAAAGATAAATCATAAATGAATTACCCTTATTAAAAAATAAGAGGACGTTAGTGAAGATCAATAACACCCTATAAATTATGTACACCCGTTGGAAAAGAGATCGAACTTCCTCATGAACTGATATAAGGTGGGTGGAGAAATTAGATGAAGATGGGCATATGAGGGGGTATGGGGATCTCAACCAAATCAATCAGCATAGTTAAGGAGGTGACCAGAACAACCTGGAAGGGAGAGAACTTGGTAGACTTTTTGGACAATGTAGGTGAAGGCGAACTATTTTGGTCTATCCATTTGTGCGAGTGAAAGGCTATATAAAAATAGAGTGAGCAACTGACGCATCACCATAAAGTCCACTAGAAATGATCTTTAGAACACACATTTCTATCAATAACTAATACTATGGGGCACACCATGGAGTGAAAGATCTCTCAGAAGTAAAGGGTAGTGATGTGAGAGGCATCACTTATGCAATTACTGGGGATGAAGTGGGTCATTTTGGAAAAATAGTAAACTCCCCCCCAAAATTGAGTCATGACCTTTAGAGGACTGAGGTAAGTCCACCACGAAATGCATGGAAACATCCTGCCATGGCTTATTCAAATATAACAAAATTTAATATAAAAAGACATAAGCAAGATTTCCCTTAGTCATATGATAGTATCACGCCACATCAAAGGCCAGTAAACCTCTCCCTGAGTTGTGCAAAAGTGTGGGTGACTCAGAAATGACCAGTTAACCAACCAGAGGCGCATAATATTCTCTCGGAGTGATAACAATATTCCTATTATCTTCTTAAAGCGGCCTAACTTGTCTTGAAATCTTTTTTTACCTAGAAGCTGAACGTATACTCATATGTTGCTTGCCGAAAAAAACATACATTTCATCTACAGCATAATAAACAATATTCAAATGCATCAACATTGTGTTATTTATGTTATAAGAACATAAACAAAAATCTGAAGAAAATACTACAACAACATAAGTGGGAAGGAAGAAATAACATATATGGGGTAACTTCTCTCTGTATCTATCTTTTTGTTATTAATAATGTTTTGTTTCTTTTTAAATAAATTCTTCACATCTTTTGAAACCACTAACTTCCTTAAGGGAATTTTTATATTGGTAACGACAATTTTTATTGATAACAGTAAATATGTACAAAGGTTTAATGGAAAAGATGTGAATCACCTGATCACTTAAAGGCAATAAACTAGTTGCACATTTGATTGGGATGTCAATTATGATGGTTTACCAAAACTGTAGATCTTGTAGTTTCATACGCCTTAGCTAGAAAACCGGGTCATTATTTATTTATTTATTTATTCATGAAACAAGGATATACCGGTATTACACTGTGAGTTCAAAAAAACTCAACCGACACTTTTTTCTAATCAGAAAGAAAGAATTATTAATAATTATAGCAAAGTGGATCTGTAGCCCACCAAAATATAGTAAAGAAACGACAATAAAATTTTAAAAGGAAGGAAAAAAATAAAAATAACATTGTATATTTAAAATAGACACTAACATGAGATCCGAAGCACCGTCAAGCACCAAAGCATTGCAATCAGGAAGATCAATCAGTCTTTAATGCAGCCACTGAAACCACTAACTCCTAGTTTTACTTACTCATCCCAAAGATCATCGATTTTTCCCAAGGCTTTGCAACACCACGTCAAGCCTCTATTCTTCATCTCCCCAACCATAATTTCACTAAAGTCTTTATTTTGTTTATCACTGGCAAGACAACAACCCCCGCGACATGCGGTCCAAGTCTTTATTTGATTTGTCATAAAAGACCTATATTGCATCATGCCCCTTCACTTCCCACTAGAATTTCATATCAGCCATCCCTATACCTTTGTTGACATTATGAAACCTTCATTAACATCTGACAGACATTCTATACTAGGGTAACCATACATCAAATCCCATCGCATTCCACAACATTATAACCAAATGACACAAAGCCTTAGCCCCGCTGACCGTTCCTACATTCCATCGCATTTCACTAAACCCAATCGCATGTTGACTAGCCCTATGACTCAATCATACTACCCACCAAATGCTTTTCGAGTGAAGGACTTAACAAGTTTTGGAAATTACATCCTATCCCTAAAACTTTGAGCAAACTTACAAGCCCATTTTCTCAATCTTTCAGATAACAATTTATCCCCCAAAGTTTTTAAAAACTTTTGAAAAATGTTGAAACAACCCCTCTAACGACTCTTGCTTCTTTCACATTGCCCATTGACTCTCCTCTTCCCTATATGGAGGAAGAACTTGAAAATATGAGCTACACCCACGCAGATCGAGAAAGAGAAATAGTAAACCCTCTAGGAAATCAAGGAAAATATTGAGGATGTTTAACAAATGTGTGCATCTATTTCTATAAGGTGTTTAGTTAGAGTTATGGATATATCACAGTTGTCTGGTATGAAGTTTAGCACTTGAAGGTCGTCGAATGTAATATAGAAATTTAACAATGAAAGGGAGTATGATAAAGTTGAGTGTTAGTGCAAGGAGATTTATTTATTTTCATCAGAAGATAAAAACAATGGGATTTTTGACGGGGAGTCCTATTTTACCCTCTTGTGATGCAATAGGTTCAGTTTGTTTTTTTTATGACTAAAAGTCCTATTTTGACAACTTAAGGGATTAATATGACCAAGATACCCTAAATAAACGCACCAACCCATTTGAATCAGATTTACCTCGTTTTTCACGAATTTCTTGTTTCAACCTGTAAAAGTCCATGACTTCAAATTCACTTCTCCAAAATTCATAAAATTTATATATTAGGAATCTACTCATTAAGATTTATCAAACAAGACCAATATTTGATATTTTCTAATGAAAAAATGAGAAATAAATAAATTTACCACTTATGTAAACAAATAATTTTACTGCATCTATCTCTATTTTTTGGCAAACTTTTTTCTCTCTCTATCTCCTTGACCTTCGACAGCGACTGCCACTAGTGCGAACCGACAAAAGCAAGTGATTCTGACATTACCTCCCTCCTTTTTCTCTCTTTATCTTTGAATGAATCTCTCCAGATCTGGTGGATCCATCTAGATCTGGATGTCTCAGTCCAAATCTGTTCCCCGATAAACGTAATTGAATATAGAAGTGAGGATATAGGAAATAGAGTGATCAAACCTAGATATTTCATCAGAGAGGAGAAAAGAGGCATCGACGATGAGGAGAACTTCGTCGGAGAGGAGAAAGATAGATGGAAGGAGAGAGAGATGATGGTAATTAAATAGGTCTGATGTGGCTGTTGGTAGGTGAGGGTATAATTGTACCAATAAATGACACATTAAAAAAAAGAACGTTTGGCTTTGACTAAAACAAAATGGGACATATTGCATAAATGGATCCTAAAATAGGACCAACGTCTTATAATGCCTAAAAAAACATACAATCGATGGAAAAAGGAATACAAAGAAAGGGTACAAGGTGCCCATTAGAGCCTAAACAAAACAACCTTAAAAAAAAGTCTATACATGAATATCTACTAACCCAACTCATAATCAGAAAAGAAAAGGGAAATTTACAAAAACGGTTGATGAATGCACCCATGATGCAGCCATGAATTTAAAGCTCTCTCAAACCACTTCTTATTCATTTTTCACCTCTTAAAAAATTAATGCATTTCTTTCATTCCAAACTATTCAAAAAGGAGCCATAACAATAAATGTCCGTAAATATCTTCTTTTCTTTCAGTAGTCCATATATATTTCAATGGTGCAAAAGTATTCAAATAAGGCGGGTTTTTGTAGGAATGTGAAGTAAGAGTTGTAACAGAACCCACCTCTTCCTTCTTCCAGCTCCTAAGAAAAAGAAATACCCTCTAAAACATCATGGAGTACAAATGTTCAATTTCTTCCTCCTTAATATTTCTCGAAAGGTTAAATTACACGAAAATTAACCATTAGACAAGGAAAAAATGGTTGACATTCTGACTTGATTTAAAGAAATACAATAAAGATACGGGACTAGTTTTTTATAAGATTCTCCCCCTTCCACCCAAAATCTCATTGAATAATCCCCTTCCACTTATAATTTCACACTCTAGGAATGAAGGAAGACCTCACGATATGAAATTCTAGGGGCTTATTGAGTTACTATCCTAGCTACCTTAGAATCCCAACCAATGTTCATCCAAATTATAGATTATTTTAATTGTGGAGTACCATAGTGAATCTCTTTCAAATAGGAATCTCTGTAGCTATTTTTCAGGCAGAGACACATTTTTAGTAAACAGATTAGTGTGGCTATCGCTAAAGTTCCTAGTCATTTAGTTTTGGGTGAGCTGTTCCTTATGACCCTCGTATTTGTAGCAAACAATGACTATTTTTATGTTGTTTAGTGGCACCATGTGTCCACGTATTGTCCCTAATTAACTCGTGGATGTTAAGAAATTTTTGGGTTTCAATATTAAAGATTCCTTAGGTTGGTCAGTTGGGTGACTCGTACTATGTTTAGAAGTATGAGGCCTCTGATGTAAATAAAAGAATCAATTACACGTAATAACAACAATAAGAAGTAACATGCAATCTTAATATCAAGGGAGTTCGATAGAAAACCATATATATATATATATATGCACTCACAATTAGAAGTTAAGAGCCTGTGTTGCCTAATACTCACTAGTGCAGAATTAGAAGTTAATTGCCAAAAGTATCTATTTACCCTTATACTGACTAGTGGATATCCCAAAAGGAATCTTCGTTATTACCACTATGAATAAACTATGTTAAAATAAATTACAATATATAATGGGAATCATGTGACTCATGTAGATATCACTTTTTCCCGTTTGAATAGGCTAGTCTAGAGCGTAAGAGCATGAGAGAACTACATCACTGTTGTAAAAAAACACTTAACTTCATCATCATTTTAAAAGAAACACCAGCGGGCATGAAAAAGGAAATTGGAAATAAAATCTCCTAGAATATAGACTTGTAGAGACGCTAGCACGACCTACCCAAAGTCCAAACCAATACCGAAGAACATAAACTCAACCCCTAAAAGTATCGTGATGAGAACTGGCATACCAGCTTGTGGAAGAAGGAATACACCACCACACCTTGGTTAGTGCACACAATAAGCATCTTTAACCCTTAACAATGAAGAGCCAATTCAAAACAAGATTCAAAAGCTTTGCAAATAGGATCCACATATGTAAACTAAACCACACCCAAATGTCACACAACCATGCCAAAAGAACCATTAGAGAAAACATTCTCTATAAAATCGTTCCCCCAAAATTTGAAAAAAGTCATTAGCATAAAAGGACTTCGTACGTTTATGTAAACAAGATTTTTTAGTGTTCTATGTAATTTCTTCCATTGTTCATATCACAAGATTTTCATAAAAAGTACCGTGTTCATTTTTCTAATATGTTGCTCGTTGAATAAGGAAAAGGGACAATAGAAAGAAAATTAAATCAACCTTCACTTTTTAAATAAATGCATCAGTTTCCATCTTGCCAACCTTTTTCAAACCTCTCAATAACAAGGCCCAAGTCATTTTAGACTTATGACTAGTATCAAAAGGCAAATCAAGTAAGAAGAATAGGATGGAGATAACCCTACAATCCAAATTAGTCATAAACTCAGAGAATTTTAGAACCATCCCACATGAAGAACCTCACTCTTTTTAACATTAAATTTCAAACCACACACAATCTCAAAACAATGTAACACCCTCTGAAGAGCAAACAATTAATCTTCTGCTGCCTCGCAACAGATAATAGTAATATCAACAAATAAGTGTGATGTCAAAATGGCAGTTTTCCCTTACTCCCGCCTCAAAACAAACTAAGTCTAAACTCTACTAAGATATAACTCCTTCAAAATCATAAATGCATATACATTCATACAATTCTCTTAAATTCACTTAATTGTCTGGTTAAAATATAAACTCAAGTGATTACAATTCTAAATTTAAGCTCTATGACTCTACTTTTTAAGATATAAGCTCATATCCATTATTTTCAAAATTCTAACTCCAACTGTAACATTATAGTTTGATCTATGCATTATCAAACATCTAGACACCATCAACCACTAATGTTCAAAACCACTGTCGTCCCGAAAGGATTGGAATCATCTATAGCTATGAAATTAGTCCACGACATATAATTTTGTAATCCTAACTCTTTATTGGAAAATAAAAGTGGGGATTAAGTAGACACCTATATAAGAATCAACACATCCTTAAAAGTTATCTTTTACAATATAAATTAGATATTGTTTGGTTTTGCCTCTAAATTTTGTAATTAAGTACATTTGGGTCTTAGAGTTGATGAAATTTATTTGTTTGTTTTAAACTTTTAGTTAACCATCATAATTCACACTTTGAATTAAGAGGTAATATTGACTCCGGAATGACTCTAAACAACATCTATTTAGAGGTTCCAATTAGACTAAAAACAACTAAATATTTAACACTTAAAATTTAAGTAACATTAGTTCTTTAATCTGACTCCGATGTCTGAATATGAAATTTGAGAAAAACAAAAAACTCTAAAACAAGTAAAAAATAAATAAAGAAAAAAGAAAACATAAAAAAACCATTCCAACCAGCATCATTCAACCAATCAAGAAAAATCAGGAAGAAAAAAAATGGACATAGCTCAAAAGGTTTTGAAGCGGTAGTCCAATAAGAATCTAAGAACTTGCCTATCTTCCAAACCTAATCTTCCCTTTCTTAAAAAATATTGACATTCCGCTTTGACACTAATGTATAAAAAACCAATAGGACATCGCATCTCCACAAAAACTCCCGATTTTGAACTTCAAATTCATATTTCAATCTTCATATTCAAGTAACATTATGTAATACCCCGTATTTTCGAAGACTTGAATAATTATGTGATTTATTATTATTACGAGTTTAATTAAATTAAAATGTGAGAATTAATTATTAACCCGGATTTAATTTGAATATTTACTAGCATGACGAGAAGTTCGTAATTATTGATATTACTGTGAGAATAAGTAATATGGAATGATGATTTTATACAACTTGTTGTTATAGAGAAATACGACAGTTGATATATGAAGTTGGGACGCGCGTGTGAGTCGTGTCAGGATTAATTAAGTGGAATATAACAGTAAATTATTTTTAAGTGACTCGTATGTTCATTTCGAGTGCGCCATTGAGTTCGGAAGGGTCGAGATAGTCAAAAAACTCTACCCGGGTATTTTATTTGGACTGCGGGATATTTTTTAGGCCAAATCGGCACCCGGTAGGGGTAGTTTTGTAATTTGGATTTTTGGAGGAATTAAATGGACGAAAATTAGAGGAATATTATATCAACTAATTGGAGACAATTAGGGTTAGGTTGAACCAAAATCAAGAGAGAGCCACAGTGGGTGAGGGTGAGCAAATTTCAAAGGAGGAGAAGCCATTTTCACCACCTTGCATAATCACCACCACCATCGTGTAGATCGGAACGTGAGGAACACATCCATACCAGCAACACCAACAGACCAGACCTTCGAAATGGAGGCAAGTGTTTATTGCTTGATTTCTTTAGCGATAATTATGTTCATTTAGTCTAGGTTAATAAACCTTTGTTATGAAAGTTAATTTGGGTGAAATTGGAGAACTATATCATAAACTAGGGCTGATTTGATAAGAAATTGAATACCATATGTAGAAAGGATGATGCTTACAAAATTTGGATGATTTCCATGAACAAATTTGGTTTTAATTTCGAAGTTGTGCATATTAATTTAAGAACTAGGATTCTTGATAATAAAATTGGGGATTTCGAATTATATGGATGATTGGTGAGGATTTAATGATGTTAAGTTATGGGAAATCACATATACATGCTAGAATAATGTTTGGTATTGATTGTTGGAAGTTTGGGTTTGATCTTTAGAGGTTTTAGGAGTAAAAATGGTGGAAAAACGCTGAATTTGGAGGTAGGGGACGAAACAACCCAGGTCGCGAGATGTCGCACGAAGCCGCGCGATAGGAATTGTTCGAGCGAGATTGGTATCTCACGAGAAGTGGTTCGAGCGACGTAGGGATGTCGCGCGAAGTCGCACGAATAATGGTTCGAGTGACATGTATAAGTCGTTCAAACGACTTGGCTTTTTGGTTCGAGCGAGATTGTAATTTTTAGGGAATTTTCTATTTTGCCCCTATGTTAGTAAACGGTTCATTTGAGTAAGGAAAATCAGTGTTCGATGAACCCAAAACAGTGCAGAATTATTAGGAGTTGATTAGGTGTATTGATTTAAATATTTGGGACGGTGAGTTGACCTTGAAGATTACGAGAGAGAGATAATCGTAATTATAAATGCGTCGAATGTATTAAGTGATAAATACTTACGATATTAGTTCTAACGATATGGAACTTATGAGAATAAGAATTAGTGGTTAATTATGGGACTAATTATGATTTTGAATTAAGGATTTTCGGATGATATATTTTCCTTAGAAATATATTACGAGAGAGGGAATATCGAAATTTAAAGTACGTTGATAGTATTTAATGATAATAATACTACGTAGGGAATATGATATTTGGTTGTGTATACCGTTTGATTGGATGGGTTGCGTATACCTAGATTTGATATTATGTGTATGGCATACCTAGCTGCTTTCTATCGCGGGGGGTTGTGTAGAGACGGTCTTATCCTGAGTGACCCTCGGGGGGATATTTGACTTGTCCTTAGAACATGGGACTGTGAAGACTTATTTGTGAGCTGATAAGTCACTGACTATGGGAGCATAGTGATAAGCACCCAAAACAGTACATTTTATACACCAAATAGATGTATTTTAGTTGCTAATTCTCGGTAATATGGGTCTTATGTGGTTAAATGTTTATCTTGTAGGTCAATTGTGCGTTGCAGAGTTCAAGCGTTCAAATCAAAGCAATTTGCAACAATATGGAGCTAAATACCCTTGTCCCTAAACCTACCTAAACCCTTACCCGAGCCTAAACCTAACCTAAACCCCGTGTGTGTCTAATTTGTCCCATTTTATTACTTTTTTAGATTTTTAGTTTGAGTTATTTTTATTTTTAGGATTTATTTTAGAGTTATTTAGAATTTCTATGATTTATTTTCTATTTCTTTTTATTTAGTTTAATTTTGATTTTTATTAGTTTTTAGTTTTAGTTTTATTTTATTCTATTTTATTATGATTAGTTTTAGTAGTTTATTTTTAGTTTATTAGATTTTATATTTTTAGGACTTTAGTTTTTATTAGATTTTTCATTTTTTTATTTTCTTTTGTTGTATTATTTTAGTTTTTAATAGCTTAGGATTTTATTTTTAGTTTTAATATTTTTATTATTTTTAGATTATTTTATTTTTTTAGTTAAATTTTATTTTAGTTTTAGTTTTATTAATTTTTATTGTGTTTTTTTATTATTTTTAGGGGTTCAAATTAAATACACACACATCACCCATAACCCCTACACACAAACACCCTATCCAATACAACCCTCTTACCATACACCCTCAAACACCTTAACACCCCAATGTCATCTTCTTCCCCCAACACCCTCTCTCTCCTCTAAACCCATCTCTCTCCTAAACAACCAAACTCCATTAACCTCTTACACCATTAACAAAGAAACCCACAACCCCATCATCTCGTCCTCTAAACCAACCCCTCTGGGGAAACCCGTGAACGTAACCCATCGCCGTCGGTACTTCCAAACTTCGGCTGGAGACCTCCTGTTAACAATACCCTCCTGCAGTCGCATGACCCCCCCTCCGATCTGCTACTCTACCCCGACGATGAACCCCGTCCGGTGTCATACCACCCCGTCGCCGAACACACCCAACCCTCGCCGTCGACAGCCGCAACCCAATTCCGGCCTCCCTCTCTCTCTCTCTTCGATCCCCTGCCAGCGCCAACCCCTTAGACCCTCTCCGACCCTTGACCTGGGGCTGACGAACTAAGCCGAATACCCGATCCACCTCTCAACCATCTCACCCAGCACCCTCCGAACCAACCCGAGACAGCCCCTAGTGGCCACAAATAGCTCCAACCCGGCGACCTTATTCCCAAAACCAAAATAACCATTTCAACCCATGAATCCAAGCCCAAACCTTTTTCAAACCAAGACCCATTAACCCATGCCCCTTATTAAAGAATCCAATCCCAATTTAAAACTTCAAAACCCAATACCCATTTTCAAGACAACCTCTCCAAAGCAAGCCACGACCTGCATAAACCAAAACAAAACCAAATGCCACTTAAAGCCCCATGTGCCAAATTAAACCCCCTTAAACCATTTTACCAATTTTACCCCCAACTCTTCTTACCTCACCCAAATTCCAAAACTACCCCAAATCAGATTCTACCCTCATTCACATTCTCATAACCCTCACCCACTCTTCCCATATGACCTCACCCTTTCCATGCTCACTCAAGCCAATTCTCAAAATTACCCATGCTCCATGTGCCTACTATAAATGAAGATGAAGACCTCATTTTAAAGGAATCTAGTGCTTTTAGAGAGAAGAATAGAGAGAGAATTAGATAGAAAAACACCATTTTTAATTTTACTAGTAGTTTAGTTTTTTTTATATTGAGTGTTGTAATTAATTTGATAGTTTTTTTTATTAGATAGAAAAACACCTCATTCAAGGGGTGATTGAAACCCTCATGAATCCAAATCAAATTAGTTTGTAATTTTAATTTTG
This sequence comes from Sambucus nigra, assembly GCA_949130495.1. NCBI lineage: Eukaryota > Viridiplantae > Streptophyta > Magnoliopsida > Dipsacales > Adoxaceae > Sambucus > Sambucus nigra. The sequence continues at coordinate 315,439 of CASBWL010000201.1, read as the reverse complement.
ATAATTTCCTTTGAGTTGTAGATTTGATCCCCACTTTATTTTCACATTGAGAAATGGAAAATCAACCTTGAGAAAGGTATGAAAATTTAATTAATATTTGATCAAGTGGTTTAAGCTAGAGATAGACCTATCATTTGATTTTAATATTAATCTAATTTTCATCTACTCTTGATTTCATTAATTTCTTTCAATTTAAAATTAGTTGGACAAATTCTTCCTAGGGGATGATTTGTTTGATTAATTTTAATTCAATTAGAGTAGTGCTTGTGAGAATTAAATTTGCTTTTCTAAAAGAGTATTTAATTAATTCACTAGTTTAATGAGAATTAGCTTTTGAATTAATTAAATATTTTGGAAATTAATGAAATTAAAATAATACAAGTTTAGTTGATTTGGGGAATTGAGGGTGGATTTCTCTTCCCTTGAATATTTTTCTCTCATTTAGGTACACTCTCACTCATTTCCATTACTCACTAGTATTTTTGTCACACTTTATTTTAGTTTGATTACTCTTATTTTTGTTATTAGTCTTAGTCATATTCACTCATCCTCAAAATTGTTTTAATATTGAAAAAGCATAAAAAAATAGAAAAATATAAAACAAAAAAAAATTAATTAAATTAAAAAAAGTGACTTGCACAAATTTTTCTCTTATGTGTTTGATCCTTGAAGTTGGTTCGATAATCCCTTACTTACCTCTATATTGTTAGTATTTTATATTTGTTGTAGGTATATGAGGATTTTGATTAGCTTGGTTCCATCAACGACATACATACAAAATCAAGTTAAAATCAAATGGCGTCGTTGCCGCTTTGAGGAGTTCGAGGCACTCGAGAAGGAATTGTGCTTATCATTCATTTAGTTCATATTTTTCATTTTTTTAGTACTACTTTTCATTTTCCTAGAAGTTGTGTATTAGGACCTTATTATATATTGGCTTGTATTGCGGTGCTTGGAGACACCAATATTTTTTTATTTTTGCATTAAAATTGTCATAAAAGAAGATAAGCGTGATAGGGAAACCGGACAAGGTAGAGAGAGGGTGTGACGACTAAGATTAACGTATTCTCCCCCCGGTAGACTCAACATAATCGGCACCCCACGGCCTAAAAATCGTGGGAGGTACATCTCTTATACCCTCGCGCCCTCTTGTTAGCGAGTTCATATTTTGTGTGCTCCTCCGTGCTCTTGTGTGAATTTAATTCTTGCATTTAATTTTGAATGGAATGATGAATTAAATTGACTAAGACCTTCACCCGGTCACTCACGAGAAGGGATTTCATCACCCAACTCAATCACTTATCCTTTGTGTGTTACCCTAGCCATCACTAATTTAAAATCAATCAACTAGTAGCCCATAGGATACGGTGTTCGTAGGCTCCTTTTTGATCATTTTGACTTGTAGGATAACCCGTAGAGTCCTCTCCACCGGGCAAACCCTCGAACGGTTTGCTTTGCGGCACGGAAGTGTCCAGGGAAACTGGGTTTTAAGTGTGGCCGCCCAGTAAAACGGGTTTGTACTGTCCCCAGCGTTGTACCGGCCGATCGTTTCGTCGTAGTAGCTTTGTGGAGAATCTCTGTGGCAAGCCTCTTGGCATCTTGTGATTAAAGTAGGAACACACATTTTGCAAAAGGCGATCACTCATATAAATTCCGTGTTTTTTATCGCCCGCGGATTTCATTAAAATTTTGACTACCCCTCTCATTAATTTTCAAGATAAAAAATTGGTTATGTGCTAGTAGGGATTTTTCCTTTACTTGTGTGTGTCCAATTCCTTTTTCGGTAGTCCGTTTTAGTGAATTCGTCCAAATTTTTCGAGTCCAAATTTTCCCCCACCCTTGTTTCTTCCACAAAAATCCAAAAATATTTTCTTTTCTTATTTATATATAAAAAAAAAACTCAAAAATATTTTCTTCTTCTTTTCCTCCTATAAACAAAACTCCAAAAATATTTTCTTTAAAAAAAAAAAAATCTAAAAATCCAAAAAGAATCCCTCTTTGCATGCCCACGTGGAACCGAGTTAATCGTCGATTAATTCATTCACGTAGTCTTTCTCCTGTCTCGTCCACCTTAGGAGAACCAAGTGTTCCCCTTACTTCTTCCATTCCCCCGATCACTTTGAGTTGTCCCCGAGTTGACATCTCTAATCCCATCATTCATCCACCCACCATGGCTGAAGAGCGTGCCTTAAGGGACTATTTTGCCCCGATAACGGCCACCCCACCATCTTGCATAGTTCTTCCACCCACCCCGGCGGATCAATTCGAAATTCGCCCGGCGACCATTTCCATGTTGCCCAATTTCCATGGTCTTGAGCGTGAATCTCCATACACTCACTTGCGGAAATTTTTCACGATTTGCGCTACTTTCAAAAATCAAAACTTAGATGCAGAAAATGTTCGTCTTTGCTTGTTTCCATTTTCTCTCCATCATAAAGCATCCATGTGGCTACATTCCTTGTCACCGGATTCTATCCATACATGGGAACAACTTGTGAAGAAGTTCATGTCTAAGTTTTATCCCATAAGTAAGACCAATGAGGTTCGCCAAGCCATTCAAGATTTTCGCCAAATGCCCACCGAGCAATTTTGTAAAGCATGGGGCCATTTTCAAGATTATATCAATAATTGACCACATCATGGTCTCGAGAAGAGTCGCCTTGTCCATAGTTTTTACAATGGTCTCATTCCTTCCACTCGCACCATGATTGAGTCCATGCACAAAGGCAAATTCATGCACTTAACTCCCACTGCCGCCTATAATTTTCTCCTTGAATTAGGCGATGACTCCCAAGATTGGGAGGGCACCAATGAATTTTTGAGATCCGGACCACCACGAGTAGGTAGCACTTATGAGGTTAAAAATGATCCCGATTTTAAATCCTTGCTCCATGGCTTAAACAATTTGACTAAGACTGTTGATGCTCTCAGTTATTCTCTTTCTAAACAAGTGATGAATGTCAATGAGTCTAGTCCTTCTTGCCATGTCTGTTTAAGTCATGATCATTTATCTCATTTGTGCCCCCTTATTCAAGATGATCCCGAACCCACTCTAGCCCAAGCATGTGCCTTTGATACCACTCGAAAACCCGCACCACCGTCGTTTACTTATAATCCGAATAATAGGAACCATCCCTATTTTTCTTATAAGTACGACAATCACCTTGCTCCATCACAACCATAACAACATGTTGGTGGTCCACCTGGATTTCATCAAAACCCGCAAAAGGCAACATCGCCCTCCTATCCAACATCACCATGCTCCTTACCACCAACAAAACCATCCATCATCCTTTGTCCCCCAAGGAGGACCGTCCCACACCAATCATCAACTTGTCCCTATCCCACCTCCGTCCAACGAGTATTCCCAGCCGCTTAGTTCTAACCAAGAGTTGGTCCCCCAACCCCTTATGCCCCTCCACCTCCATCATCCACCTCCTCTATTGAGAATCTTCTCACTCAATTCATCACGACTCAACAACAAACCACCCAAGTACAGACTCAAGCCATCCAACGGATTGAGCAACGTCTTAATCAGTTTGAGTCTGAGCGAGAGAAAGGTCATTTTCCGAGTCAACCCATTCCTAACCCTAAGGGGAATTGAAAGGAGTCGGCTTATGAGGTTGGATCCCCTTCCACTCCACCCACATACCAAGAGGACATGAAAGCGATGAGTACTCTACGATCCGGTAAACAGGTTGACAATAGTGTTGATGCTCCCTGTGATGTTCCCATCCCACCCACCCAGAATTACCCATTAGAACCACTCCCTAAGGTCCCACCGCCCCATAAAGCCACCAACAAGAATGCTTCCAAACCTACTGAGGCCACCACTACTTTTGTCCCTAGAGCTCCCTTCCCTCATAGGTTGGCCCCAACAAAGAAAGCTCAACAATTTGATGAAATCAAGCAAGTTTTTCAGAATGTTCACATAAACATTCCATTCCTCACCGCGATCCAACAAGTTCCTTCTTATACAAAATTCTTGAAGGACTTGTGCACTGTCAAGCGACGGACGAATGTGCCTCGTGATGCCTTTGTCATTGAGCAAGCCACGTCCCTCATCCATGAGAATGGTATTGTGAAATATAAAGACCCTGGTCGTCCCACTGTCTCTTGCATGTTAGGAGATCAGTTCTCTATTAGGGCTTTGCTTGATCTTGGAGCGAGTGTGAATTTGCTACCTTACTCTCTCTACCTCGAGTTAGGTTTACAAAACATGAAACCTACATGGGTTACTCTTCAACTTGTGGACCGTTCTGTGAAAGTGCCTAAAGGAATTGTTGAAGATGTTTTGGTGAAAGTGTCTGACTTTTCCTACCCTGTGGATTTCATCATCCTCGACACTCCTGCTCCCGACCCAGCCAATATTCCTATCATTTTGGGTCGCCCCTTTTTGGCAACTGCCAATGCCATCATCAATTGTCGAGATGGGTCAATGAATCTTTCTTTTGGCAATATGACCGTCGAAGTCAATATTTTCCACCTCATGAAATAAGAAGCCGATGTAGATTCCATTGATGAGGTTTGCATGATTGACTCTTTAGTCCAAGAGATGTTGGATACCACCTACCTAGAAGATCCTATCCACCAATGTTTGGCTCACTTTGGGTCCGACTTTGATATTGATTCTTCCATCTACGAGGTCAATGCCTTGTTAGATTCTACACCACTGCTGGACACTTCCACTTGGGTTCCTCCATTTGAGCCTCTCCTTGTCGATACTCTTCTTTCTGTGGATAACCCAGTCAACTCGTGTCCCGATATTCTCCCGGACTCTGTTTTTGCATCTGAGTCCGATTCCTCTCCTGAGCCACCACCTAGTTTGTAGCATAAGCCATTACCTACTGAGCTGAAGTATACCTTCTTAGGCCCAAACCAACATCACCCCATCATTATTGCTTCTGACTTGACACCGGATCAAGAAGTGTTGATTTTGGCTCTCCTATTTTTCAGTTTTGGTTTATTTACAAATTTGCCATTTTGGCTCAAATCTATAAATACAAGTGTTATTTCTAGGTTTTGGGAAAGGACAAGTTTGAGAGCTATTTTGTGAGTTATGAAAGCTAAAGAGAGATAGAGCTCCCATTTGAGGGGTGAGTTCTTCTGAGGTTGTGAGTGACTTTCTAAGAGAGATAAATTGTGTGTGTGTATAACCTTTGGGTTCCTCCATTTATCTATAGAAAGAATAAATCCTCCTTGGTGGATGTAGCCCAAATTTGGGTGAACCACGGTATATCGTTGTTGTTTTGCATTGATGATTGCTTGTATGTTCTTATTGTCTCTTCATTGATGCTTGGTTGAATTGATTGGGAGTTTGCACACTAGTTCATTTGCGGAACAAGATCTTGGGTGTTTTCCGCACACCAAGTGTTTGATGAAATTCCCGAGTGAGTTTTATCGTCTTGGTCACTAGAGATAGTCTTGCTTTAGCGCAACAAGTGGTATCAGAGCTTTGGTTGCATTGTTTGCCCGGTATTTTGGTTCGAGGTTGAATCAATTTTGGCATAGCTTTTGTTTTTGTTCCAAATGACGGAAAATGTGGAGAATACTCGAGAATCAACCTCTACGAGCGGAGTCTCTAAGAGATGGGATCCGAGTTATGGATCGAGTGGCTCAATGAAGACGAACATGAAGGCTTTTGATGAGAAGATCAATTTCGGGTTATGGCAAAGATGAATGCGAGGCGTTCTTGTCCAACAGAGGTTGCAATTAGCATTGTTGGGGGTAGAGGGACGACCGGTAGGCATAACCGATGCCGAGTGTATTGAAATTGATAAAAGAGCGGCTTCGTGTATTGAGATGCTTATCACGGATGATGTGTTGAATAATGTGATAGCGGAGACCACGGCTAAATGCATGTGGGATAAGCTTGAAGAGATTTATTTGGGAAAGTCGTTGTCAAATAAATTGTTCCTCAAGAAGAAACACTTCAAGTTTGAGATGAAGGAGGGTGAGGATATGATGAAGCATATCAACGTTTCTAATGCCTTGATAAATGACTTGAACCGGATAGACGTCTAATTCATTGAGGAGGATCGAGCATTGTTGTTGCTTGCATCATTACCCGATTCATACGAGCATTTTGTGACCACGCTCATGTTTGGGAAGTCTACGCTCCGGTGCAACGAGGTTGTGCAAGATATTCAATCTCATGTCACGATGAGAAAGAAGGAAGGTGGAGGTGACGGGTATTCCCATAATGAAGGCCTTATGGCGAGAGATTGAGGTGGGCAAAATGGCGGGAGGAACTCCAACCGGGGATTTAATGATGGTAGTAGGTCTAGATCGAGAGGTGGTGGTGGTAAAGGGCCGAAATGCTACAAGTGTCGGGAATGGGGTCATATGATCCGAGAATGTCCTTTGTGGAATGACAAGGTTAAGGGAAAGGTTGATTCCGAGAGGGTAACGGTAGCGAGTGTGAATTATGAAGATGAACTTGGAGAACTTCTCACAATCTCCAAGGTTAACTCTCTTTTCTAAGATGATTGGATATTAGATTCGGGATCGTCGGATCACGTTTGCTCCAAGAGGGAATATTTTGAGACTTTCACAGAAAATGGAAAAGGTTCCATGTCTTTGGCTAGCGGAGAGAAGGTTTTCGTTGAGGGTGTCGGGACGGTGAAACTTAAGATGTTCGATGGGGTGGAACGCACTTTGGGTGGTGTGGCCTATGTCCCAAAGTTGAGAAAGAATTTGATATCCATTAGCCGTTTGGATTCCAAGGGTTACCGGGTGTCGGTGGCGGGTGGAGTCTTGAAAGTCACACGCGGTTGTATGGTCCTAGCGAGGGGAGAGGACAGAGAGGGGTTGTATCGTATAAATCAAACTTCGAGGAAGTCGGGGAAGCAGTGTGCACAAGTGATAGAATGTTCGAGGCATGTCTCGTTTGTGAACAAAGCGGAGACATTGGGTGCTAGCTTTCCAAGAGTAGACGGTAGTGATGGGAGAATACCTACTAGTGGAGGGGATGGATCGAAGTCCCCCTCTAGGGCCAATGGGTGATGTTGACCGGGTTTAGTTGCACACATGCATTAGCCGATTCGAATCGAGGATGTGTAGGGCTGTGATGGATTCGAGATGTGTGTAGCTAGTTCAAGGAAGGCCGATGAGTTATTATTTGCGAGCATTGGCAAACGGGAGTTCTTCGTGACAAAGACTTGGTACATCTTTCGAGGGTGAGATTTGGAGGGTGTTGGAGGTGAGGAATTTTCCCTCTCATCCGTGGTTATTTCTCAAGGTGGAAGATGGTGTTGATGTGTTTGAATGTTTCGTGTAAAGAAGGTGCATGCTATATGTATTGTGTGGGGGTGTACTCACCGGGTTACATGAGGAGCGAGCTTCACCGTATGGTTACATGGGAAGCATTCAGGGGAGTTCTTAGTTTAGAACTTGGTTCCTCGGCGGGTGGAGTCGTTTGGAGTCTTGGAGTGAAGACTTGCGGTATCTCACTTCATGGTTGAAGTTGAGGTGGCTTAGCGTCGGGTGGAGCGTATTGGCTTGTTAGATGTCGTGATGATCTTAGAGCGGATTTGATGTTTGCATTTCGAGTTCGGTTGGATCGTGAGGATCGCCTGGGGGAATCGCATTAGCTTGGTAGATGGTGGGACAGTCTTCAAGCGGGTTCAATTTCATCATTCTAGAGATTGGTTGGATCGTCAGGATCGCCAAGGTGGAGTTTGTTGATTTTGGCTCTCCTATTTTTCAGTTTTGGTTTATTTACAAATTCGCCATTTTGGCTCAAATCTATAAATACAAGTGTTATTTCTAGGTTTTGAGAAAGGACAAGTTTGAGAGTTATTTTGTGAGTTATCAAAGCTAAAGAGAGATAGAGCTCCCATTTGAGGGGTGAGTTCTTGTGAGGTTGTGAGTGACTTCCTAAGAGAGATAAATTGTGTGTGTGTATAACCTTTGGGTTCCTCCATTTATCTATAGAAAGAATAAATCCTCCTTGGTGGATGTAGCCCAAATTTGGGTGAACCACGGTATATCGTTGTTGTTTTGCTTTGATGATTGCTTGTATGTTCTTATTGTCTCTTCATTGATGCTTGGTTGAATTGATTGGGAGTTTGCACACTAGTTCATTTGCGGAACAAGGTCTTGGGTGTTTTCCGCACACCAAGTGTTTGACAAAATTCCCGAGTGAGTTTTATAGTCTTGGTCGCTAGAGATAGTCTTGCTTTAGCGCAACAAGAAGAGCAATTGGTCCACACTCTCACTCAACATAGCACTGCTTTAGGGTGGACCATTTCTGACATTCAAGGTGTCAGCCCCAATGTCTGTAGCCACCGCATTCATTTAGAAGAGAATGCCAAGACTTCTCATGAGCTACAACGCCGACTCAATTCGGCAATGAAAGAGGTCGTTCGAGCTAAAATTTTAAAATTGCTTGATGCTGGTATTATCTACCCCATTTCAGATAGCCAATGGGTCAGTCCCATTCATGTGGTGCCTAGAAAGTCTGGCGTCACCGTTGTCAAAAATAGTGATGATGAGCTTGTGCCTACCCACATACAAACCGGCTGGCGTGTTTGTATTGATTATAGAAAGCTCAATGCTGTCACTTGCAAAGACCACTTCCCTCTCCCATACATTGACCAAATGCTTGAACGCTTAGCTGGCCATGCTTACTACTGCTTCCTTGATGGATATTCAGGGTACAACCAAATACACATTGCCCCTGAAGACCAAGAAAAAACTACCTTTACCTGTCCATTTGGCACATTTGCGTACTCTCGTATGCCCTTTGGCCTTTGCAATGCACCTGCGACTTTTCAATGGTATATGACAAGTATTTTCAGTGACATGGTAGAGCGTTTTCTCGAAGTCTTTATGGATGATTTTTTTTGTGTTTGGTCCATCCTTTGAACAATGCTTATCCCATCTCACTATGGTCCTTCAGCGTTGTCAAGAAAATAAGTTGGTTATCAATTGGGAGAAATGCCAATTCATGGTAAAAAAAGGGTATTATTTTAGGTCATGTTGTCTCCAGCTCCGGTATTGAGGTCGATAAAGCAAAAGTCGACTTGATTTCCTCACTCCCCATTCCTACGGGCTTCTACCGGCGCTTCATTAAGGACTTTTCTAAAATCGCGCGACCTTTGACAACCCTTTTATCCAAGGATATCCCTTTTGTCTTTGATGAAGCATGTGTTGCCTCTTTTGAGGGCCTAAAATTTGACCTCACTTCCGCTCCTATCATGCAACCTCCCAATTGGTCTCTCCCCTTTGAGCTCATGTGTGATGCTTTTAATTTTTCACTTGGTGCCGTTCTTGGCCAGAAAGTTGACAAGCGCCCACATGTCATCTCTTATGCTAGCAAAACCCTGCATGATGCTCAACTTAATTACACAACCACCGAAAAGGAGTTGTTGGCAGTTGTGTTTGCTCTTGATAAATTCCGCATATTTCATAGGTTCCCCTATCATCGTGTATACTGATCATGCTGCTCTTAAGAACCTTTTTCATAAGAAGGATTCCAAACCACGATTGATACGGTGGATTCTCTTACTCCAAGAGTTTAACCTTGAAATTCGCGACAAGAAAGGTTGTGAAAATGTTGTTGCTGACCACCTCTCTCGTATTACTATCACATCTAACTGTGATCATATCCCCATTTCTGAGTCATTTCCCGATAAACAACTATTTTCCACCTCCACTTCGCCTTGGTATGCTAATATAGTCAATTTTCTTGTTACTGATCAACTTCCTAATCATTGGTCGAAACAGGATCCCTCCAAATTCATGGCGAATGTGAAGTTCTACTCTTGGGATGACCCGTTCCTCTACAAGTATTGCCCCGATCAAGTCATTCGTCGTTGTGTTCCCGAATGTGAACAACTCAGTATTCTGTCCTTTTTCCATAATAGTTCTTGTGGAGGACACTTTGGTTCCAAGAAAATTGCTGCCAAAATTTTGCAAAGTGGTTTCTATTGGCCTACTCTTTTTCGAGATACCCATTAATATTGCCAGGCTTGTTCCAATTGCCAACACTCTGGGCATCTCTCTCGTCGTCATATGATGCCTCTCACCCCCATCCTTATTGTTGAAATTTTTGATGTGTGGGGTATCGATTTCATGGGACCATTTCCCTCCTTTCATGGTTTTCAGTATATTCTTGTTGTTGTTGACTATGTTTCCAAATGGATCGAAGCAATTTCCTGCCGCACCAATGACCATCGAGTTGTGGTCTAATTTCTCAAAGAGCATGTCTTCACGCGTTTTGGAACCCCAAAATCTATCATTAATGATGGGGGTAAAGATTTTTGTAATCGAGTCTTTGAACACCTTGTCAAAAAAGTATGGTGTTACCCACAAGGTTGGTCTCTCTTACCACCCGCAGACTAGTGGTCAAGTTGAGGTCTCCAACCGCGAGATCAATCTAATTCTTGAAAAAACCATCAATCCTAATAGGAAAGATTGGTCCTTACGCTTGAACGACACATTGTGGGCATACCGTACTGCTTACAAGACTCCAATTGGCATGTCTCCTTATCGTCTGGTTTTCGGCAAGCCTTGCCACCTTCCTGTCGAGCTTGAACATCATGCTTATTGGGCCCTCAAAGCCCTTAATTTCGATATTGATGAGGCGGGTGTACATCGGAAGCTGCAACTTAATGAATTGGAGGAAATGAGAAATGATGCCTATGATTTGTCCAAAAAGTATAAGGACAAGATGAAGTGGATCCATGACCAAAGTATCATGCGCAAAGAATTACACCCTGGTCAAAAAGTTCTGTTGTATAATTCTCGGTTGCATCTCTTTCCCGGGAAATTGAAAACCAGGTGGTCTGGACCCTTCATTGTTGAGTCAGTTACGCCTTATGGTGCCATCACCGTACAAAATCCCAAGGATGGTAGCCTCTTTCAGGTCAATGGTCAACGCTTGAAGCCTTTCTTGGAGCTAGGCTCCACTCACATAAAACAAATTGACCTCGTTGACCCCATTTATGAAGACTGATTGTTCAGTCTTGTTTGGGGGTGATTCTTATGCCCCGAATTTTCTTCCACCCCGTTCTCTCCTCGTTTATCATCTTTTTGAGTGAGTTCCCATCGGTCTGGCTGAAGACATTAAACTTAGCGCTACCGGAAGGCAGCCCGCATTTCTTGAACTAGTCCCATCCTGTTTGGGGGTGGTGTTTTCCATCACCCAATGCTTTGCCATGTTATAGACTTGTACACATTTTTTTCTTATCATTTATTCAGGTTTATTATTCGCTTCATCTTTCCACTTTATGAGCGGTTCATTCTGGTACTATCTTTCCTACCTTATGCTCTCCATTTTAAAAATCATTTTACCTAACATCGAGGACGATGTTCCTTTTTGTTTGGGGGTGGGGAATTTTATCAAAATCGTACCTCTTTTGAAAAAAATTGATTGTTGAACCTGATTTTTAAAATTTCGTGCAGTTTCTTTCATCTCACTCATTGATGTGAATTTTCTATCATCCATCTTTCAAAAGTCTAGGAATCAAGCTGGATAATATTTTTCTAAATAGCTTATGTAATGCATAACAAGGCATATTGCACCATGAATTTCTAGACTCAACAAAATTTGCGCACTTATCATGTCAATACCGTTTAGAGTTGAGGAGTACTACAATTCTAAAGAGAACCTTAAGGATCACTAGTATAGACTTTAGCTTGTGAGATTTGTGCCTTTCACCATTTTTGAGAGTTTTACGCAATCTCCAAGTCATAAGTTGATTCAACTTCTTTGGGTCCATACTTTAATTGTTGTATGATCTCATTTTTCTTCATTTTTGGCTTGATCACTGAGAATGACATCACTTTCGAGTTGTAAGAAATGTGTGTCTTGATATTTGTCCCGATCACTAGGATTTTCATCCATACACTTACCATTTACCATTCACTCACCCATTACATTACCATATTCTACCCTTTTCCCCACATCATACATTCCCCACTCCATCCATATCATCTTCCATCATTTCAAATAAAAGAGTGTTGTTCCAAAATGTTAAATGTCTTCATCGTTGGTTTGAAAAGTGAAACAAAAGAAAAAAGAAAAAAGAAAAGAGAAAAAAAAAAGAAAAACATAAAAATAGAAAAATAAAAAAATATATATAAAAAAAAAAAAGAGAAATAGAAAGAAAAAAAAATCGAAAAAAAGAGAGAGAAAAGAAAAGAAAAAGAGAGTTTGTAGTTAGTAATAAAGACATTTGTGCCTAAAGTGTATACACTATTCTATCGCACACTCGTCCATTATCCATCATATCACTATCCTACCTACCTCATCCCATCCATCCTACATATCATGTCCTTCTCATTCCATTTCATTTCCCCTCACCCATATTCATCCATGTTCCCCTAGGTGTTCGGGCAAATGAAAGTCTACGTGGTGAATAACTCGACATTCTCACTATAGTGGTTAGCATTCTTTCATGAGATCATTTTCTTTCAAAATTGTTCGTTCTTTCTTATATGTGTGTGAGACGTTTGAACTTGCTTACATTTACTCACCTCCTCACACACAAGAGCGATACACTTACCCATATCTCGAGAGTTTGTTTGAGAGAGATATATCCAGTGAGATTTGAAGTTGAAGAGTTGATTCCGAAAAGGTAATCTAGGAATTACTCTTGTGATACTCAACCCGTTTTGACTGATTCAAACTACACACGTTGAGTTCTAGGACGGATGTACCTTGAGTATTTACTTTGCTAAACTTTTTACACATTCTAGCTTGTATTTCTCAAATTATTTTTCTCATGATGGATTGTGCGATTATTCTACGTATAATAAGAGATTGACTGCGCTTCAATAAATTTTTGCAAAATAAGAATTTTGTGGGTATATTCCCTACAAACCCTCACGAGACACAACTCGTCCTGTAGGGCAACCTATATGTTTAAAGGCTTGTTGCACATGCTAAGTGCAATCGCAAGTGCTCGCGAAAGTGGTACACTTTTGGTTACTTATCATTCTCTTTCTCTCTATCTTATTGCTCGAGGATTAGCAACGCTCTGTTTGAGGGTGGTGTGATAAGCACCCAAAACTGTACATTTTATACACCAAATAGATGTATTTTAGTTGCTAATTCTCAGTAATATGGGTCTTATTTGCTTAAATATTTATCTTGTAGGTCAATTGTGCGTTGCAGAGTTCAAGCGTTTAAATCAAAGCAATTTGCAACAATATGGAGCTAAATACCCTTGTCCCTAAACCTACCTAAACCCTTACCCGAGCCTAAACCTAACCTAAACCCCGTGTATGTCTAATTTGTCCCATTTTATTATTTTTTTAGATTTTTAGTTTGAGCTATTTTTATTTTTAGGATTTATTTTAGAGTTATTTAGAATTTCTATGATTTATTTTCTATTTCTTTTTATTTAGTTTATTTTTTATTTTTATTAGTTTTTAGTTTTAGTTTTATTTTATTCTGTTTTATTATAATTAGTTTTAGTAGTTTATTTTTAGTTTATTAGATTTTATATTTTTTAGGACTTTAGTTTTTATTAGATTTTTTATTTTTTTATTTTCTTTTGTTGTATTATTTTAGTTTTTAATAGCTTAGGATTTTATTTTTAGTTTTAATATTTTTATTATTTTCAGTTTGTTTCATTTTTTTAGTTAAATTTTATTTTAGTTTTAGTTTTATTAATTTTTATTGAGTTTTTTTATTATTTTTAGGGGTTCAAATTAAATACACACACATCACCCATAACCCCTACACACAAACACCCTATCCAATACAACCCCCTTATCATACACCCTCAAACACCTTAACACCCCAATGTCATCTTCTTCCCCCAACACCCTCTCTCTCCTCTAAACCCATCTTTCTCCTAAACAACCAAACTCCGTTAACCTCTTACACCATTAACAAAGAAACCCACAACCCCACCATCTCGTCCTCTAAACCAACCCCTCCGGGGAAACCCGTGAACGTAACCCGTCGCCGCCGGTACTTCCAAACAACGGCTGGCGACCTACTGTCAACAATACCCTCCTGCAGTCGCATGACCCCCCCTCCGATCTGCTACTCTACCCGGACGATGAACCCCGTCCGGTGTCATACCACCCCATCGCTGGCCACACCCAACCCTCGTCGTCGACAGCCGCGACCCAACTTCGGCCTCCCTCTCTCTCTCTCTTCGATCCCCTGCCAGCGCCAACCCCTTAGCCCCTCTCCGACCCTTGACCCGGGGCTGACGAACTAACCCGGATACCCGATCCACTTCTCAACCATCTCGCCCAGCACCCTCCGAACCAACCCGAGACAGCCCCTAGTGGCTACAAACAGCTCCAACCCGATGACCTGATTCCCAAAACCAAAATACCCATTTCAACCCATGAATCCAAGCCCAAACCTTTTTCAAACCAAGACCCATTAACCCATGCCCCTTATCCAGGAATCCAATCCCAATTTCAAACTTCAAAACCAAATACTCATTTTCAAGCCAACCTCTCCAAAGCAAGCCACGACCTGCATAAACCAAAACAAAACCAAATGCCACTTAAAGCCCCATGTGCCAAATTAAACCCCTTAAACCATGTTACCAATTTTACCCCCAACTCTTCTTACTGTAACAACCCGAGGTCTTGGAGACGATTATTTATTTGTATCGGGAGAGATAAATAATATTTTATTGGAGAAATAATAAAATTGGCAATTGAGGTCAAAATTGGAGTCGTTAGAAAGTGTGTCGAATGTCGATTCTGAGGGTACCATTGTTTCCGGAAGGGTCGAGAAAGTCGAAATGACTGTACTTGGGGTCCATTTGGGTTCCGAAATAAATTAGGACCGTTTGACTTGAATTAAAGTCACCGAGTCATTTAAAGTGTGTATTATCATTTAAAGATGTGTATTTTCGGATTTAGGCTTAAAAGCCTATAGGAGATATTTCTCCCAAGAGAGAGAGAAAGAGAAAAGAGAAGAAAGAAAGAGAGAAGAAGAAAGAAGAAGAAAATGTAGGAGAAAGAGGGAGAAAGCGGATTTTCCGGCGGATTCAGACCCTACGAACCCGAGGCAAGTGATTAAACTTGCTAAATAATTGCTGTGTACCATTTATTGCATGATTTGTGGATTGATTTTTGGGTTTTAGGTTTAAAATGTCAAAACCTAACTTTTGGGAAAAACCTTAGATTTGTGTTGTATATAATGGATTTAAGGTTAGAAATTAGTTTATATGTATTCTAGGATGATTATTAATGTTATATTTGTGATTGGGTTGAAGAGAACTGGAAGGAAAACCATTAAAATGATTTTTGGGTATTTTGGCTACTTAAATAGTAGCCATTTTCGAGCTTCAGCAGGGCCGAATCGATTCGGTCCCCTTGCCGAATCGATTCGGAAATATGCAGGTGCCCAGGTATTGGTGACCGAATCGATTCGGACCCCTAGCCGAATCGATTCGGCCTGAGGCAGAGTCCCAGGTCTGATGACCCGAATCGATTCGCCTTCTTGATCGAATCGATTCGCTGGGCCGAATCGATTCGGAATAGGCCCGAATCGATTCGGAAACAGGGCTTTTTGAGGGGAAGTTTTCTAGGGAGATTTTCTTCCCACTTTGATCGAGGTTTTCGATTGGGGATCTCATTAGGAGATATTTGGAATATGTTTTGGAGACTTTTAGAGAGTTTCCCCTACAAGAAATAATTGGAGTCATATAGACTAAACTTGAAGAATTACCGATTCGAGAATTTAGTATTTTTCTAAGTGGGGGAGCCCACTTCTATTTGGGATAACTTTAAAGGTTTCTTAAATGAAATGAACCCTATTATGATTGGATGCCTACTAATGCTAATTGATGTACACATGGATATAGAAATATCCTTATTAATGATTGAATCGAGAGATATCTCACAATGTGAGAAATGCATTAAGGTGCAATAGGATATAGAATATCCCTAAATTAATTGTATTAAAGGACAATTCATTATTAGAAGTGACATGAGAGCTTCAAGCGAGACTTTAGTATAGCATATACTAAGTGGGGTAAATGTGTGAGTATTCACGAATAGTGTATCATGAGAAAGTATACTAAACTATGATGTAAATCAACTACGCCTAAGTGCGCATAATGAAAATGAACATATTGTTGCAGGTATACCTTATATAATGGTGTATCTTTATTATGTGGGTTGTATGTATACCCTATATGATGGTGTATATACATGTTAAGCATACCCCCTCCTTGCTATCATTGGGAAGTTTCGTGCGTTGAGGGTGAGCATCCTGACAAATATGTAGGGTGTGGATATTCCCCAGGTCATAGTCGTCCTTTGTGGTCAGAAAATGACATATATATATATTTATTTATTTTGGGGGTGAGAGGTCGGGGTATGTGACACTCTCACTTGCCGGTTAGGAACTATGACCGCTTCCCGGACGTGGGTGCGTGAGTTGATCACGAGGTGGGTGTCGTTGAACCCCACCACGTGACCCCAGTTTGCTACGCGTATATGGGCTGCTGGAAGATGATAGCATGTGAGCCTGTGTCCTTCGAGTTATAGCTCGGTTGGATGGTTATTATTTACTTGTGTTTGTATTTGGGTGTCAAGGGCATAACCGACCTTAATGACCTACATTGCCAGGATTAGTGTATCGGGGGGGTTCCTTGTTTGGATTTCGCTTCGGCGAGACGTCCCACGCACGAACCGCAGTGTAATGTTGGAACTTGGGGATAAGTTTAGTCCTTAATGCTCATCATTATATTATTATATATCTATAACCTATCCCGATGATCGACAGTGCCAGGAGTAGTGTAACGGGGGGGGGGGGGGTTCCTTGTTTGGATTTCGCTTCGGCGAGACGTCCCACGCATGAAACGCCGTGTACTGTTGAGAATTGGGAATATTAATTAATTAAAATTGGTTATTAATCATTTGGGTTACATGCATCTTGCATTGAGGGCATAATGAACCCCGAGGATCGATACGGTCAGGAGTAGTGTAAAGGGGGGGTTCCTTGTTTGGATTTCTCTTCGGCGAGACGAACCACGCACGAAACGCAGTACCGTGTTGAAAATTGGGAGGAGTTTAGTCCTTAGTTCTTGATGCTAATAACTCATCTATTATAATTATATATATATGGTTTCTTTCCTTATTTAGGCATCACTAGAATAATCTAGTACATGATATTGTTAATGTGTTGTGATGATGTAGCATGATTGGATCATGTAACTTTATATGTTCAACAAATGAACATTATAAAGATAACTATAACGATTTTATTAAAGTTAATAATTATAACTTTTAATTATGGTAATAAGGGTAGAATTTGGGAGATAGGTTAGATGGTTTTACTTAAATACTTTATTTGGGTTTAAGTTAGAATCCTCTTACCTAATTAGAATCGAACATCCTTTTGGAGACACGTGCATACGCTTAGTGCGCGCTTTAGATGAGAGGTGAGTGAAATTTAATGGGGTGTTCGATTCCAGCTAATCATGTAATAATGAATTTATAATTATTATGCATTTCAATACACTTGCTATAAATGTTTTTCACACTCGGGTTCTGACCCGTTTATATTCCTCCTCCTCCCCCATGCATATATATATTGTATTACTTCAGGTGTTCCCCCGCAAGGACGCCTTCATTATTCCTCCATTCAGGATTTGTGGAGCTGTGGCAGTAGCGGACTGTTGCGGCACTTGGTTTTAGTCGATTCCTACCTTTGTATATCTAGATTAGGATTCAGTTGTATTGAGTTAGTATTCAAGTGTTATAGATTAACACTTTCATATTTCAATTATCTGATTATTGTATTGTCTGTTGCCCGACAGCATATTTGGGTATTTCATTGTTGAGATTTTTGGTTGTACAATGTATTGTACTCTTTCATTATTGGAGCATGCACTTTCCACATCATAGATAGATGTTTATTGTTGGGTGTATGCATTATTGGTTTTGTTGTTGTTGTAAAATAAAAGTTTTAAAATTTTTGGCGATTCGCACTTTATGATTTCGGTTAGTTAGCCTTATATTACTGTGTTTAGTTGTTGATGTTGAGACTATTCCATCCGAGATACCAGATTTATGTAGTATAGGGATGGCCACCCGTTATTATTTGGAGCGGGTTGTCACAGATGGTATCAGAGCATCAGGTTCTAGTGTCTTTAGGATCTGTGTGCGTTACTACGATCTGCCGTAAGCGTTCTTGGTATAGAGCCTTATTGCTAGGACGGTTACATTCATACGTCCATATCTTTCTGTGAATCGAAAATATTTGAAAGGCGTTCTGATACAATTGTTCTTGTTTCAGATGCCGCCGAAGGGAGGTCGTTCAGCCAAGGCAAGGAAAGGACAGCCCCAATTGCCTCAAAGGAACATGACTACGGATGATGTTGCCAATATAGTGGCACAAGCAGTAACTGTTGCCGTTTCTACGATGGCTCAGCAATCTGCTGCTCGAGCAGCCCCACCCCATTTAGGATTGTCTTTATGGGAGAGAGTGAAGGAAGATTTTAGTAAGGGGCATCCTCCCGAGTTTGCAGGGGGAGTTGATGCAATGGTTGCAAGCCAATGGAAAAATAGTATGCTAAGGCATCTTCGTATGGTTGAGTGTAGTGAGGTGCAGAAACAATTTTTAGTCACCTTTAAGTTGTCGGGTGCAGCTCTTCAATGGTGGGAGTTTGTCACCACATCGGAACAGAGAGATACTTTTCCTATAAAAGAATTTTGGGAACTTTTTGATCAAAGGTATTTGCTTTCCCCTACGCAGGATATGGGAATTTTTCAAGGAAATAGGACGGTGGCAGATTATGAAAAAGATTTTTCTCTATGGGCGAGATTAGTACCTAATGAGGTAAATACGGAAGAGAAACGTATATCGAAGTTTATTCGAGGTTTAGATTGGAAAATCCAACAGCATTTGTTAGAAAGCCCTAAGTTAATGACTTTCATCGAGGTTGTGAATGAAGCACTATTAAAGTGTCGAGAATATCGTTTCCGTTCTCAAGAGGGTAAGAACTTTGGAGATTCGAGTTCATCAAGTACGTTTGGCAAAGAGAGCGCCAGTAATGCGAGCGGGCAGAAAGAGTTTATGGGCAAGTGTTTCTTTTGTAAGGAAGCGGGTTATAGAAAGAGAGATTGTCCTCAAAGAGGTAAAGAACCGCGATTTGATGAAATTTTGGAAGTGCAACCCCTACAGCAGATTCGAGGTCGCTTTAGACCGGGGGACTATGTTTGGGAGCCTATGGATGAGGATGGGCAATCGGACTAGAGATGGATGTTGTAAGTAATTTTCCTTACTATTGGGATTATTACTATATGAAGTTTTGGAAATATCGTATGGGAGATATATATGAATCGGGTAGTGCTTTAGCCCTTTTGTTCATGTATGGTAGTTAATGACCCTAAAGGGGGGAATTTTGAGCAAGATGTGCTCTTATTCTATTATCTTGGTAATGGTGGTAAGTAGTAATGATAGAAGCTACTCCTTTTTATGTAGTCATGGTAGACTATTAAAATAGTTGTATTCCAGATATGGAATTGCCTTATATATGGCAGTATACTGTGAGGATGTAAGATTTTATTTATGTTGGTAGTGTTTGTGGTTTGATGGGACGCAGGTAAAAATTTTAGCTCCTGATTATGATAATATCTGTGAGCTATAAGTTATGCATACGATAAATTAAAAGACCTTGTGTTGGACATAAGGCATTTTATGTTCTATATATATATATAAATTGTTTTCTAAATAAACTATTTTCAATACAAATTTTTTATCGGCCTTCGGGCCCTTTTAAACTAAATTTTTCCACTAAAATATTTTCAAACTCTTGTCCGGATCTAACAAACTCTCAATCCCCGACGTCGTCACACAGTAGTGTATTGGGAGGGTTCCTTGTTTGGATTTCGCTTTTGCGAGACGTCCCCCGCACGAAATTGGCGATCGTCAGGAATTGAGAGGAGTTATTTCTTTGGACCATCCAAACTTTTCTACAAAAAATTTAGTCTTACTTATGATTAGAAATGTGGAACTTTCGAGGCAAATAAGGCCTCATTATGATGGTTGTGAGCATATATCTCAATTGTAAAGGGTGTATGGGCGCCCTTGTTATGGAAAAGGTTTTGTTTACTTCATAATTAGCTTAATAATAAAGTAAATTAAATAAATTCGCCGTGGGAGGTTAGAAGTTTGGAGATAGGACTAGTAATAATGGGTAGATTAGGACTAGTTGAGCTTTGGGAGAATTAGGCTTAGCTAAATTTCGAGGGCGAAAGTTTTGTAAGTGGGGGAGTTTGTAACAACCCGAGGTCTTGGAGATGATTATTTATTTATTTCAGGAGAGATAAATAATATTTTATTGGAGAAATAATAAAATTGGCAATTGAGGTCAAAATTGGAGTCATTAGAAAGTGTGTCGAATGTCGATTCTGAGGGTACCATTGTTTCCGGAAGGGTCGAGAAAGTCGAAATGACTGTACTTGGGGTCCATTTGGGTTCCGAAATAAATTAGGACCGTTTGACTTGAATTAAAGTCACCGAGTCATTTAAAGTGTGTATTATCATTTAAAGATGTGTATTTTCGGATTTAGGCTTAAAAGCCTATAGGAGATTTTTCTCCCAAGAGAGAGAGAAAGAGAAAAGAGAAGAAAGAAAGAGAGAAGAAGAAAGAAGAAGAAAAGGTAGGAGAAAGAGGGAGAAAGCGGATTTTCCGGCGGATTCAGACCATACGAACCCGAGGCAAGTGATTAAACTTGCTAAATAATTGTTGTGTACCATTTATTGCATGATTTGTGGATTGATTTTTGGGTTTTAGGTTTAAAATGTCAAAACCTAACTTTTGGGAAAAAACTTAGATTTGTGTTGTATATAATGGATTTAAGGTTAGAAATTAGTTTATATGTATTTTAGGATGATTATTAATGTTATATTTGTGATTGGGTTGAAGAGAACTGGAAGGAAAACCATTAAAATGATTTTTGGGTATTTTGGCTACTTAAACAGTAGCCATTTTTGAGCTTCAGCAGGGCCGAATCGATTCGGTCCCCTTGCCGAATCGATTCGGAAATATGCAGGTGCCCAGGTCTTGGTGACCGAATCGATTCGGACCCCTAGCCGAATCGATTCGTCCTGAGGCAGAGTCCCAGGTCTGATGACCCGGATCGATTCGCCTTCCTGATCGAATCGATTCGCTGGGCCGAATCGATTCGGAATAGGCCCGAATCGATTCGGAAACAGGGCTTTTTGAGGGGAAGTTTTCTAGGGAGATTTTCTTCCCACTTTGATCGAGGTTGTCGATTGGGGATCTCATTAGGAGATATTTGGAATATGTTTTGGAGACTTTTAGAGAGTTTCCCCTACAAGAAATAATTGGAGTCATATAGACTAAACTTGAAGAATTACCGATTCGAGAATTTGGTATTTTTCTAAGAGGGGGAGCCCACTTCTATTTGGGATAACTTTAAAGGGTTCTTAAATGAAATGAACCCTATTATGATTGGATGCCTACTAATGCTAATTGATGTACACATGGATATAGAAATATCCTTATTAATGATTGAATCGAGAGATATCTCACAATGTGAGAAATGCATTAAGGTGCAATAGGATATAGAATATCCCTAACTTAATTGTATTAAAGGACAATTCATTATTAGAAGTGACATGAGAGCTTCAAGCGAGACTTTAGTATAGCATATACTAAGTGGGGTAAATGTGTGAGTATTCACGAATAGTGTATCATGAGAAAGTATACTAAACTATGATGTAAATCAACTACGCCTAAGTGCGCATAATGAAAATGAACATATTGTTGCAGGTATACCTTATATAATGGTGTATCTTTATTATGTGGGTTGTATGTATACCCTATATGATGGTGTATATACATGTTAAGCATACCCCCTCCTTGCTATCATTGGGAAGTTTCGTGCGTTGAGGGTGAGCATCCTGACAAATATGCAGGGTGTGGATATTCCCCAGGTCATAGTCGTCCTTTGTGGTCAGAAAATGACATATATATATATATATATTTATTTATTTTGGGGGTGAGAGGTCGGGGTATGTGACACTCTCACTTGCCGGTTAGGAACTATGACCGCTTCCCGGACGTGGGTGCGTGAGTTGATCACGAGGTGGGTGTCGTTGAACCCCACCAGGTGACCCCAGTTTGCTATACGTATATGGGCTGCTGGAAGATGATAGCATGTGAGCCTGCGTCCTTCGAGTTATAGCTCGGTTGGATGGTTATTATTTACTTGTGTTTGTATTTGGGTGTCAAGGGCATAACCGACTTTAATGACCTACATTGCCAGGATTAGTGTATCGGGGGGGTTCCTTGTTTGGATTTCTCTTCGGCGAGACGTCCCACGAACGAACCACAGTGTAATGTTGGAACTTGGGGATAAGTTTAGTCCTTAATGATCATCATTATATTATTATATATCTATCACCTATCCCGACGATCGACAGTGCCAGGAGTAGTGTAACGGGGGGGTTCCTTGTTTGGATTTCGCTTCGGCGAGACGTCCCACGCATGAAACGCCGTGTACTGTTGAGAATTGGGAATATTAATTAATTAAAATTGGTTATTAATCATTTGGGTTACATGCATCTTGCATTGAGGTCATAATGAACCCCGAGGATCGCTACGGTCAGGAGTAGTGTAACGGGGGGGTTCCTTGTTTGGATTTCGCTTCGGCGAGACGTCCCACGCACGAAACGCAGTACCGTGTTGAAAATTGGGAGGAGTTTAGTCCTTAGTTCTTGATGCTAATAACTCATCTATTATAATTATATATATATGGTTTCTTGCCTTATTTAGGCATCACTAGAATAATCTAGTACATGATATTGTTAATGTGTTGTGATGATGTAGCATGATTGGATCATGTAACTTTATATGTTCAACAAATGAACATTATAAAGATAACTATAACGATTTTATTAAAGTTAATAATTATAACTTTTAATTATGGTAATAAGGGTAGAATTTGGGAGATAGGTTAGATGGTTTTACTTAAATACTTTAGTTGGGTTTAAGTTAGAATCCTCTTACCTAATTAGAATCGAACATCCTTTTGGAGACACGTGCATACGCTTAGTGCGCGCTTTAGATGAGAGGTGAGTGAAATTTAATGGAGTGTTTGATTCCAGCTAATCATGTAATAATGCATTTATAATTATTATGCATTTTAATACACTTGCTATAAATGTTTTTCACACTCGGGTTCTGACCCGTTTATATTCCTCCTCCTCCCCCATGCATATATATATTGTATTACTTCAGGTGTTCCCCCGCAAGGACGCCTTTATTATTCCTCCATTCAGGATTTGTGGAGCTGTGGCAGTAGCGGACTGTTGCGGCACTTGGTTTTAGTCGATTCCTACCTTTGTATATCTAGATTAGGATTCAGTTGTATTGAGTTAGTATTCAAGTGTTATAGATTAACACTTTCATATTTCAATTATCTAATTATTGTATTGTCTGTTGCCCGACAACATATTCGGGTATTTCATTGTTGAGATTTTTGGTTGTACAATGTATTGTACTCTTTCATTATTGGAGCATGCACTTTCCACATCATAGATAGATGTTTATTGTTGGGTGTATGCATTATTGGTTTTGTTGTTGTTGTAAAATAAAAGTTTTAAAATTTTTGGCGATTCGCACTTTATGATTTCGGTTAGTTAGCCTTATATTACTGTGTTTAGTTGTTGATGTTGAGACTGTTCCATCTGAGATACCTGATTTATGTAGTATAGGGCTGGCCACCCGTTATTATTTGGAGCGGGTTGTCACACTCACCTCACCCAAATTCCAAAACTACCCCAAATAAGATTCTACCCTCATTCACATTCTCATAACCCTCACCCACTCTTCCCACATGACCTCACCCTTTCCATGCTCACTCAAGCCAATTCTCGAAATTACCCATGCTCCATGTGCCTACTATAAATGAAGATGAAAACCTCATTTTAAAGGAATCTTGAGCTTTTAGAGAGAAGAATAGAGAGAGAATTAGATAGAAAAAACCATTTTAATTTTTCTAGTAGTTTAGTTTTTTTTTTATATTGAGTGTTGTAATTAATTGAGATGATTGATGAATTGAAGAATTTATGCAATTGAAGGCAATTTTGGTTTGATTACTCCTCTCTAATTTTCATTTTATGCTCTTATTTGATTCTAATTTTTATTGGATGATGATTATGGAGGGCTAATCACCTCATTCAAGGGGCGATTGAAACCCTCATGAATCCAAATCAAATTAGTTTGTAATTTTAATTTTGATAATTTCTTTTGAGTTGTAGATTTGATCCCCACTTTATTTTCACATTGAGAAATGGAAAATCAACCTTGAGAAAGGTATGAAAATTTAATCAATATTTGATCAAGTGGTTTAAGCTAGAGATAGACCTATCATTTGATTTTAATATTAATCTAATTTTAATCTACTCTTGATTTCATTAATTTCTTTCAATTTAAAAATAGTTGGACAAATTCTTCCTAGGGGATGATTTGTTTGATTAATTTTAATTCAATTAGAGTAGTGCTTGTGGAAATTAAATTTGCTTTTCTAAAAGAGTATTTAATTAATTCACTAGTTTAATGAGAATTAGCTTTTGAATTAATTAAATAGTTTGGAAATTAATGAAATTAAAATAATACAAGTTTAGTTGATTTGGGGAATTGAGGGTGAATTTCTCTTCCTTTGAATATTTTTCTCTCATTTAGTTACACTCTCACTCATTTCCATCACTCACTAGTATTTTTGTCACACTTTATTTTAGTTTGATTACTCTTATTTTTGCTATTAGTCTTAGTCATATTCACTCATCCTCAAAATTTGTTTTAATATTGAAAAAGCATAAAAAAAAACTAGAAAAATATGAAACAAAAAAAAAATTAATTAAATTAAAAAAAGTGACTTGCACAAATTTTTCTCTTATGTGTTTCATCCTTGAAGTTGGTTCGATAATCCCTTACTTACCTCTATATTGTTAGTATTTTATATTTGTTGTAGGTATTTGAGGATTTTGATTAGCTTGGTTCCATCAACGACATACATACAAAATCAAGTTAAAATCACGTAGGTATGTGCGTGACCCATAGGCATGTGAACTATGTTCGCCGCTACTATGTGTGATCTGTTTATAAGGTTCGTGGGAGATTTCCAAACCAATGGTCCTTATTTGAGTACGAGATGTACCGGGACATGATAGCAGAGTATGCAATGCACTACATGTATAGCCTTGGGGTGTTGTGTTAGTATATATATAATAGGGGTGGATATTTATATATACTTGTGTTATACTTACAATGTGATAATTGTAGACTATTAAGATTGGGTTAATACATATATATAATAGTGAAATATATATATATATATATATATATATATATATATATATATATATATATATATATATATATATGCTTTTGGTATATCTAAAATGAGACAATATCAGATTATTAAGATAGTGAAATCTTCAGTAATGTAAATAGTGAATACTTGACTTTAGTGTGATAACACTTATTTAAAAATGATAAATGTTGAGATCTAAAATTGGAATAATACTACAAGGGGTAATTAGATGGATAAGCCTTTCACCTAGTTAGAAGTGTGTCAGATGGCTAGGTTGGATTAGATGTACGTTAGGCGTGCACACTAGTCGAGAGTTGAGAATCTCATGTGAAAGTTCGAACTAACATGCATATAATACTTGCTTTAATGAAATTTTAAATAATTTCTAAAACAAATATTTTTACGCATCGGGCTTTGACCCGTTTCTTACATCTCTTTCCTCTTTTGCTATATATATATATGTATTAGTATAGGTGCCCAACCACAGGGACATCGGTTCTAGATACTTGGATGGTTTGTCGAGCTGCAGCTGTTGTGGAAGTTGCCGGTTATTTAAGATTAGACGCTTCTCTCATTTCATTCAGTTCCTAGTTCAGATATCTCAGTTAGGGTATGTGTCACCCATTCTCATTAGCAGAGTTACACTCAGTTTCCTTTGTAGTTCTTCTCAGTTGGTTTGAGTATTTATTATGGTTTGGTTTGTAACTGTGAACTGGAAGGTTTTTATCCAGTCTTATCTATTCAGTATTTGATTCAGTCAGCATTTAATTATTGTGTATGGTTTATAATTACATGTTCCGAATTTTGAAATTTATTGGTTTAAAGTTTAATGGGAAAATGTTTTGACACTAGCTTAATTAAATGTTAGGTAATTAATTGGATTTTAGTTTTCGACAGTGATGCTAAGAATGAACCAACCGAACATTATGTTAAATTTTTTATAAAGGACGGATCACCCGATATTTAATTGGGCGGGGTGTCACACATCAGTATTTTAATCTGACCCCAATGTCTCAATATGAAATTTGAAATTGGAATTTCAAGTCTAAAATTTAATGTAGAAAAATTCGATTATTTTCTCATTAAATGAATATATTTAGTGTAATTAAAATCTAATCTTCTATATATAGTTGTTGGCCTCTGAATATTTTAAAATTGAACACTATATAGTACGTCTTAAGTCTAAATTATTTGATACAAAACTTAAAGGCATAAACAACCATCCAATGCACACACCTTAACCTCAACCTTTTACGTGAAAATGGATGATTGTGATCATTACATAACTTTTAAGAATTTAGATCCCAAATAATTATACATAATGAGTTGAAGAATACTATAATACTCATTATAGTCATTGTTGTCATCTAAAAATAGATGCAAGGTTGCCTTAGCTAGATGAAATTCAATCAAAGATAACAGACAATTAATAGGTAATGAGTCACGACCCTGACCGAGTAGTAGTAGGGCCCGAGTGTCTTGACATGCCACCAAGGCAATAAATATTTCGACTTAAAAAATTTCTCTTAAAATATATGTAGCGAAAATACAATCACATGGTTATGAATCGTAAAATACTAAAAGTGAAGGAATTACATCAACATAGCTTTCTAAAGGAAACTTCATTTATATTAAAAGTAACACCGAGTTACAACTTAAGAAAAAATTTAAAGCCTATTACTAGAGAGCCAAACATATTCTATCTAATAAAACAAACGTTTTACTTAAAGTAACAAAAAAATATCTAAAAGCTAAATCTTCACCATAGTCCTTTTATGTTCCATCCACGAGCTTAATTATTCCCTGAAAATTTATTATTTACATAACATCCGCTATAAGACGAATGAGATTCAATCTCCAAACATTCCAGGGTTTTTTAGAAAATTGATACATATTCAATTTAGAACAGAAGCCACACACACACACACACGCGCGCATATATATATATATACACACACTAGGGTATGCCCGTGCCTGAAGGCACGATGCTAATTTTCGAAAGTGTACGTTGTTGATAGGACCATACGTCGAAATTAGTTCGCAATTGATAAATATTTTTTGAAATAACCTATTGTACGAACCAACTAGTTTTAAAAAATTGGAAATATTTTGAAAGTTTTTTACATACACACATATATACACGTGTTTATATGCATACATAAATACACCTTGGTACGAACAAATAATTCAAAACAGAAAAAGACATCAAGAATGGGAATAGAATTGAACACTCTTTGATACTCAAAAAATAAAGTTAGACTTACAATCTCTTTGAGTGAATTCCATGTATTATCTTGTTTCACGGAGATGTCCTCGGTAATTGAAAGTGCAAATGCAGTCCTTTCATGAATATAAGATTGTAATGAATAGACGCTTTACAATCTTTTGTAGATATTTTATTGAAATTACATATATCCTATATCTAAATTGAGGGTATATGTAATGTATACCATCAATGATGACATCTTCTAGTTATTTTGATGATTCATCATAATAACTAAAAGTATCTAGACTTCATTCATCATTTTTAGTTTCTAGGGACAAAACATTATGAGAAGGGAAAATATGTTTAAAAAGATAAAATTATTGTAAGAAGTCGATAACTCATTTTCACTTGGGGCATTTAAAACCCGTTCAAAAGTGAATTTAGAACATTTTCAAGATAATGAGAATGATAGGAATCTTGATACTATACAAAAATGCATACATACGCCATAATATGTCATTTCAAACTATAATCCAAGTCATATGAACAATAACTACCCTTGAATATATGGAAAACAATTTTTACAAAATCACTAAGTCACATGGTATACAATTATGGGGTTATTGAAAATTGAATGATTTATATTCCTCAAATTCTTTCCACAATTCTTCTGACACTAAGTAAGAATACAAAACCACTTCAACGTATAATTCTTCCACTTGGTTACCGCTAGCATGATAGCATACTGTGAAAGTTCCTTCTGATAAACTGACTACCCTAAGCTTCGAGTGCCCAAGGCTTTGATAATAGCATACTGTGAAATTTCACCATTTCGTGCCAGCATCTCTTTCGTCACTAAATTTTGAAATTCTAAAAGCCTGAGTGCCCCTAAATGGTTCTCCCTCGTGAGTAATACTCGTGCGTCGCTCGGTGCACCTAAGCCTTCAGTAGTCTTGTCAAGCATATCACTTTTATGTTAACCTATATTCTGAACCACAATTAAAAAAGGATCGAGATATATAGTTATTGAAATTACAAGACATAAATAAATAAATTTTATTTTATCAAAACTGCATACATAGTATTAAATCACAATACATTTTTCTTACCTAACATGAACGGTGTTACTTCCGAGTTCCCTAGATCTTAAAATTATAATATAAAACAGGGCAATTTCAAAGTAATAGAAATAACAGGGAAATCATCTGAATAAAATCGTATGTTCAAAATAGGTATGCCCAACAGTTACCAAAATAACGCCGAACAATTTATAGTTACCAAAATAATGCCCAACAGTTATTAAAATGCCCGATAGTAGTATTCCCCAACAATTACTAAAGTTAGTCAAGCAACAAAGTTACTACAGATATACAATTATGCATATACAAACTCTCTCCTCAGTGAGAGTTGTCATGAAACAAATATGCCAAAATCAAAAAATCTAAAAATCCCATCTCCATCACACCACATCACCCAGACAAAACCATAAATCTGATGAACCATTTGAATGCTAAGCCGACGGTCAGTTTCACCATATCGACCCACCCCGAGACACATCTGAACTTGCATAATGATAGCTTTAAGTCATCTGCTACATCAGTAACCTAACAAAAATATAGCAAATATATAGTTTTAAGTTAACAGGAAACATTTTAAACTTTAAGATAGGCGTGTATATATATATATGCGTGTGTGGATATATCTTTAAGATACAGAACTTTCAAACCATTTATGTGGGTATAAATTAGAACGTGGAGCGCAAAGAAGATACATACCTTTTTTCTCTGTTTCAAACGTGAAGAGCAGATATATAGCTTTAAGAAGATACAAATACTTGTTTAGCTGTTAAAAAAACATCAGAATAAATCAGCAACAGTCAGCAACAGAAAAGAAGGATCTATATATTACTTATTTAACTATTAATTTGCAAATAAAAATACAAATTGAAAGTTCATACTCGCATAACCAAAGAAAATACATACCTTTTGTCTCCAAGATGGTAGCACATGACAAATCTAAGCCAAAATATAACCAAATTTGATTTCGGCCATTAATCAAGCATCTTGCATGCAAATTCAACTAAAAATGTAAAAGATGTAAATGTTCGAAATTAATACAATGAGAAGAAATCAAGACTCATATATAGTCGGAGATGCAAAAATCACTACTCATAAAAAATTCTAAAACCCCTAAAACCTTATTCGAATCCCTCAAAACCCTTACAAACAGAACCTTAATCGAAACCTAATGGTTCTAAAATGGGCCAGAATAAAATTGAATATCTCAATGTTTGACAAACGGTTCAAATAGAGTTTGCCTGCATTAATGATGGAGGGCGTTTATGGTGGTAGAGAGGTTTTAGAGAGAGAGAAAATGGGGTTTCAAAACCATAAAACCCAAAGAATCTTGTTTCTAAACTACCACATCATCAGTCTCAAGTTTTTTTTTAACATTGTGGAAGATGAGAGAATATGAGAGGCAGAGAGTTGGCGTGGATATGTAGAGAATCTGACATGATCTTTGTAATAGGTATGGGTGAAAAAGGGACCGGTGGAAGGCTCAAGGCTAGCATATTTTTTATTGAGATCCGCATCACCCGCGTGCCACTTTTTAAGCTCATTAGATACAAACCTTTGAGATTTAATCCCTGTCTCGTGGTAAATTGTAGGTCCTTTGGGTGTAATTTACTTTAGAGAGTTCAATTTACTTTTTTACCCATAATTTTGAATTTAAAAAAAAAAGATAAATTATAGTGTGTTTAATAAGGGGGAACTTAAATATTTGGAGGGCAAAAGAGCTAGTTCATGAAAAGTTCATATAGATGACATCTTGAACCAAGCTTGTGACATATATAAGTTTTATACTTTATTATATAGATATACATATATAGAGAGAGAGAGAGAGAAAGAGAGGAATTTACAACAATATATATAAAATAACTGACAATATTTATTTTCAGAATAAACAGTTCAGAATAGGACAGATAAAAAAATTAAGCAATAATTAATTATTTAGATTTATTTTAATGGCCATGTATGCACTAATACCCAGACATATAGTGTTACCAAATGTTTCCACCCTGTAACATTACAGATAGAGAATCATGATTTATGGAACAACGCCTTGTTTAGGGCACACCAGCGATAAACCAATTGTATAATTAACATTACTTCGGCGACTAAAATTAGTCTCTCACTTAGATAATAATCTTATCTTTCTTCCAAACGGTTGTGACCATATGCCACGTACAAACCACAACTGACACTACTAAGGCTTAGGTTGATACGAAATTGCCTCACTATGTAAACATCATACCATGTGATAATCTATAAGTTAACATGGCTATATAGATCTTGGTAGGATATGGGACGTTGGGTATTGCCTATAAATACCAAGGCCTGCACCACGAATGCCACGAGGGATAATATTCCTCAATACCAAATTATAATAAAGATACACTAGACCCAAGTCCTCAACTAAGGGACCCAATGCGTTCTCACCGCAGAATACTTATGAACTCCACTCAGTCATCTGACCTCCATATATGAAATATACAACCTTTACATCTATTTTGCAACGAACAACACTCACTGTGGCCACTGCCAAGGCTACTCCCATCATCAAAGTTGCCACACAATACATCTCACACAAAGGATCACGGTGTTGCTTCTATTGGACTACACAACTTTACATGTTCACCGCACCTAATGGTTATAACCTTTTAATCATGATTCATTGGTGCTTAGTCACGAGACCCCAACCTCTATCGTTGACCATATGCAATTTGTTCCACCTTACCAATTGGCGTCATCTCACTTTGTTAACATCTCAGAAGGCTCTACGTCATCAAGGATTGGAACATAAGCACCTCACACTAACAACCACGGTGTCACCACTATTAGCTTGCATGGACACCCATAAATTACTAACAATTCTAATCAAAAGCATGAAAACGATTAATAACTATCAACTTGATCGCATGTTATATGGAACCAACTTACTAGTCATGATAACCTCTTTGACTTTACCTTAGAGGACACGAACTAAACCATCACCAAGCTAAAATGACCGGCCCAAACCAACACCGACGTTGAAAGATCTAATACCGACCTCATCACGTTAGTCCCGAAATAAACCTTGAACCTAGAGCTCTGGTACCATTTGTAATTCCCCAACTCGAATTTATGGGTTACTCGTAGTCAACTCGATCCGACCCGAGCGTTAGGTGTTAAGTGTCGTGAAACAGCCTAATTAATTTTTCTAGTCTAGTTTTATTTTAATTAATTTTTCACTTGTTTAGCATGCGATTCCAATTTCAAATTAAACTACATGAGGGACCCATGGGGAGCACCCAGGAGTCCAAGCATACAGATTTACTAACGTAATATAAAAGAGAACACTTACTTGTATAACACTATCAAAATATGAAGTCGCACCCAACCTATCGTAATAAAATAAGGGAGTGAGCCGAGTGCTCAATGGGAAATATATAAATACAGTATAGAATCGAATGACAGAAAGAAGACTTTAACACGTTATTCCTATGTGCACTTGCAACTACCTTATATATATACATATATATACGCATACTTATGCATTAAACTATTTTACTTCTGAAAATATCCAGATTAATTCCCCTTTATCTTGTAAAAGACTTCATTTTTCTCATTTTGACACTCATCCCTTTATTTAACACACATAATTAAATATTTGAAACAACTCCACTTGAATTGATCGAAAGTCATTTCTTTATCGAAACTACCCTTTTCATTTTAACCGATTCACATTAGTATTTTCATTGAAAAGCACCCTTTCAATACACGGGATCACCGTGTTGGAAAATACTTATTTAGTCTTTTGACTCTTGTGTTAATTATGGGTTGAACCACTTAGGTTGCTTAACCACCCATTTACCCACTTACTTTACCTTTCATTTACCCTATGGACATTAATCAATGTACACATTCCTTGTCCACTTTAGCATTTATTGGAACATCCATTAATTCATTCAAGTTAGGTTTTCTTAATACACTTTACCACACAACCCGTTTCTTGATATGTTCCTTATTCCTTTATCTTATTCTCATAATCTTCCAATAAACCGCGTACTTTAATGGGCTCCACACCGCCGGCGATGCCACCATATGCTCTGGCCAATTATTTTGAGTCTTTTACCCTAGGACTCTGGGCCCTCCTTAATTATCCCGGTGTCATCCAAGTTCCTTTTGTGCGTTTTAACATTTTACAAATCTCCACATTATTCCTTCTTTCCCTTTTTACCCGATCGAAGCCAAACCCGGGGTTTCACCCCAACTCGTGTTACACTTTGAAATTATCATTTCATGTCCTTTACACTTTAACTTTGAGTTTTGTTCAAAAAATTATGTTCATTAGGACTATCCTGTGTAAGATCCTTTGTAACATTTATATTTCATAAAAATGTTCAACTTTACATAAAATTATCATTTTACCCATTTTTTCCCAAACTCATCTTTTACTCCATTTTAACAAGTGTTAATTTCCACGAAATGCAATCATGTTACCCACACTAACATCTTAAGTGTTTTAACACTTTAAAACCCTTTTAAAATTTGTATTATCATTCTTCTAAAGTTGGAAACCTCTTTATTCCATTATTTCTTTTTTAAATTCATAAGTGTTAATCTTTCGAACATTATTAGGTTACACACACCAACTTCCCAATGTTTAACCATTAGCACCTATCCAACTCCTTTACTAACCATATTTCCAAATTATACATTTATTTACTTATGTATTCAAGCAATATAATTACACTTAAAGACTCCATTTATAAGAAAATACCATTTTCTTTTTATAAATACATGTAGTCTTACAACCTTAAATTCATCACACATTCAACCCCTTTTTCACACACTTTGAAGACTAGAATTTCTATTTTTCTTATTTCTTGTTTAAACCCATCAAAAACTCCTTTTACTTGTTCACATATTTATTATCAAAATACTACAAGTTTATATACATGAGAATATGGATTTTAAATCCTAAAATCCTATTAAATGGGTTAAACATGTTTTCCATTCTATAAATTCATTATACTTTGCAAAATGCATTTTCAATACCCAAATGACATTTTATTCTTTCAAACTCAATAAATATCCATTTTTCATCAAATCTTCATTTTTGCAAGAAACTTTGGAATATTATTTCACCAACCATTTTAGCAAATCAACATCCTTTCCCAACATTTTATTTCATATAATGTTCACTATTAGATTTCTAGAAAGTACATTATTTTCATAAAATATCAATTTTTATATTTGAAAACTTTGAAATATTTACTCATCCTTTATTTCCAACAAATAAAATTTCCCAACACTTTTATTCCATAAAAATCTTTAAAATTAAACTACTAGAAACCATAATTTATTCATGTGCATTCTACTTATGTAATCTAACAACAAGACTACTAATTAGGGGTGGCTGTGGGCCGGGCCTGGGCAGGCCCGGTCGGGCTCGGGCCAGGCTTGAAAAATTAATTGTTATCCCAAGCCCGCTCGGGCCTAGATCGGGCCTTATTATGTAATCCCAAGCCCGCCCATATTTGAAAGCTCTTTACCCAGGCCCGCCCGATCGGGCCCTATTATGTTAATTAAAAGATTTTTTTTAAATTAAAATACCTATTTTTTTATTTAAAGACCAATTTTTTTAATTAAAAATCTGTTTTAAACTCCATATATTACAAAGTCCATATATAAAGTTTCTCACTTTACATGAAAAGACTTGGTATACGTTTTTATATTTATAGAAGTCCCCCCCCCCCACATATATATATATATATATATATATATATATATTTCGGGCCTCGGGCCGGGCCGGGCCTCATCGGGCTTAAGAACTCATGCCCAAGCCCGCCCGAAAAAAAATCGGGCCTATAAAATTTTGCGAAGCCCATTTTGCGGGCCTATTTACCTTACCCAAGCCCTATTTTTTTATTGGACGGGTTGGGCGGGCTTGGCGGGCCTCGGGCCTATGGCCACCCCTACTACTAATAATGCAAATAGAGTCTTAAATGCTAATGATAGATTTTTCCACCTCTACAGACTCCAAATGGTGGTAAGAAGGTTGGTATAGGAGGATCAACCCCCACATCCAAAGGTGCCCTCAAGGGGTTACCAAATGCATCCCCACAAATTGCTCCATATGTACTCCATTTAAGCTTCTAATCCAAAAACCCTTTCAAAGTCCATGAAATCTTCCATCTTCTCCAAAAATCTCCCAACACTTCTCCAAAATTCGTAGCTCCACTTCAACAATGGTGGAGATGGGTGTTATAGGCTTAAATTTAGTGAAATACAGAAGAATAAGGTGGTTTATGGGGGTGGAATGGTGGTGAGAGGTGGATAAAAGCTTATCCATGGTGGAAGACCACACCTCTCTCCCTATCATCTTCTTCTTTCTTCCAAATGACCCAAACCAAGCCTTATAAAAACCCTAAAAACACCAAAAATCTCGTTTTGCCCAATCTAAGCTCACCAGAGCTCGACAACTCACTAAATCAAGGGATCAGATTAAACATTTTTGAGGCACATCATTAGAACGACATGAGACTCGTTTGAATGACATGTCCATCTTATTTGATAAATGGCTTCGCACAACCTGGGACTGTAAGGCAGCGGGACCTTGCATAAACCTTGGTCGATATGCTACTTTAAACGAGGTCCAAACCTCGTCCAAACGACATCAGTTTCGTTCGAACCCTTATTTCTTTTTATTCTCTCCAAATTCTAGCTTTTGCCCACAATTTTTCTACAATTATCATCAATCCCCACATCAGTATAATTTACACAAAAATTTAAATAAAATATTAGGGCGGGTATTACACCCACAATACACTTTGTAGCTTATTTATCTAATTTCCCTTTGATGCCTCCAACCTCTTTTTTTCCCATCTATAAACCTTTGGTTTGTGGCTTCTGTCTTCTTATTTCATTATAGATGAGTTGGTGACGAATGAAATTTTTTATTCCTGGATTTGTCATAGTACTCTTGAAACTCATCATTGTCAAACTGGGTTCCGTGGTCAGCAATGAAAGCATGAGGGATCCCATAACTGCTGATCACGCTCTTTCATATAAATTAGGAGACCTTGGGATAGGTCATCTCTAGAAGTGGTTCTGACTCCAACCATTTTATGAAGTAATCCACTGCTACCACCAAGGATCTGAACCTTCCTCTAGTCTTCGATAGTAGGCCGACTAGATCCATACCCTAAATGGAAAAAAGGCCAAGGTGATGTGATTGGCACTAGCTTGGCTCTTGATCTCTTGTGTATAACTCCAAACCTCTAGCATTTGTCACATTTTTTTGTATATTCCTCATAGTCTTTCCTCATTATCGGCCAATAATATCCTTGGATGGATATCCTCTTCACCAGTGTCCACCTTCTATGTAGGCGCCACATTACCCTTTATATATTTCTTTGACACGGTTTGGTGATTTCATGGTATGTACACATCTCATCATTGAGACTGCAAAGTCTCTCTTATATAACAATCCCTTATTCATAATGTATTTGGCATCTTTGTAATAAAGTCTCCTTACCTATTTCTGGCCAACTAGTAGGATGCCCTCTTCCAAGTATGTGATAATTGGGTCCAATTAGGATGGGCCCATGGTCAGCTCTAGGAAGTTTTATTCCTACATATCAATGCTTCTCAATAAAAAGATTTTTATGGGTACAGTTTTTCTCAGGTTAAACCTGGAAGGTGATGCCAGATGAGCTCAGACGTCAACTCTGGTATTTTCAGTTATGGGGATTTTGATCATCTAGAGTGCTTTTAGCTTTGTAATGAGAACTTTTACTCTTGCTAGGTACTTTAATATATTTTTGTTTATTTCTTTATATCTCCCATCACCTGGTTCATCACTAGTTGTGAGTCACTATGAGCTACTATATATTTGGATCCAAGTGACATAGCCAATTCAAGCCCATCAATCAAAGTTTTGTACTCCACTTCATTGCTGGATGGTTCAAAATTGAAATGTAGGAGATATATTATGTCGGCACCATTGAGTGTGTTAACTATTAAAACTAGCTCTGCTACCACTTGCACATGATGATCCATTCACAAATACCTTCCATATCGGTATGTCATCATCAAAGTATCCTTGCACAAGAGAATTATTTTTAAATAGTTGTGTAGTGAACTTTTCATTGAATTTAGGTAGGTCTTCTAAAGATTCTGCTGGGCTTTGGGTCTAGTCAGCTAGAACTGTAATAGGATGTTCGGCTGTCTATTAGATCTTCTCTACTAGGGCACTAGTTGTTGTATCTATCGATCTTTCATCCTATTAAGTTAATTCCATAATAAAATATGTTATGGCTTGGCCTTTCACTGCTATTCTTAGGTCATATGAAATTTTGTACTCACCCAGCTCTATCGCCTATGTTATCAACCTATCGGATTTCTCAAGTTTATGGATGGTTTATCAGAGCATGAGATTAGTGTAGACTGCTATAGAGTGGGATTGGAAGTACTAATTTATTTTTCTATATGCCACTATCAATTCTAGATCTAACCTCTCCATCCTGGAATACCTAATTTCTTCACCAGAAAAAGCATTTCTTGTGTTATTTATGATCATGGTTGAGTGAGATACCACCAAATACACATATATGTTTTCCTTTGGGATTGTCCTTGATAGTAATGGGCCCCCTCCTAGGTACATTTTTAGATCTAAGAAAGTTATTTGATATTCCCCCGTCTACTCGAAAGAGTTGTCGGTCACTTTAAATAATGGGAGGCAATTATTTGTGGCTCTAGATACGAATCTGTTTAAAGATGCTACTTGGAATCTGTTTGGGGGGATTCATATTAATCGACACCTGGATCTTGTCAGGGTTGACCTCTATACCCCATTGGTTGACGAGAAACCCCCAAAAAAATTCAGCCTTTACTCTAAACACGCATTTGGCTGGATTAAGACTCATCTGGTATTTCTCCAGCTCATCGAAGGTTTGGGTGAGGTCTTTTATATGGTCAACTGCTTTTATTCCTTTCGTTAGTATATCATCCACATAAACCTCCATGTTATCCCTTATTTGCTTCTCAGATACTTAGTTCACTATCCTTTGATAAGTGGCATCTGCATTTTTTAGTCTAATGGGCATAACATAACAAAAGGTACCTTGGCTGGAGATGAAGGAAGCCTTCTACTTATCTTCCTTCTTCATTTTAAGCTTGTTATAACCAGAGTATGCATCCATGAATCTCAGTACCTCATGCCCTACTGTTGCATCCACAAATTGATATATCTATGGCAGGGGATAAGAATCCTTACTGCATGCTTTATTTAGATCCATGAAGTCCATGCACTCCACTTATCATTTTTCTTTGGGACCATCACTGTGTTTTCTAACCAGTCAAGGTCATCACATCTTCAATGCATTCAGCTTTCTTAAGTTTGAACAATTCCTCTTGAATTGTCATATTTTTCTCTTTCGAGTATACTCGTCATTTTTGTTTGACTGTTTTAACTTTTTTGACTATGTTGAGATCGTGGCTAATGGTGGTTGGATAAATTTCAGGCATGTCTTTATGTCTTTAAGTAAGAACATTTTTTCTAGCTTGTAGGAAGTTAGAAAACTACTTCTTGAGGATGGGATTTATGGATGATCCAATCTAGGATATCCTCTCAGGGTGCTCGTCATCCAGTACCACTACCTTTATTTCTTCAATAGATTATCTAAATTCAACCTATTTTCATCTCGAGAATCTAATGTCTTGATCTGATAGGTTTGAACTAGCTTCTTCCTTTTTTCCTCATCGATCGAGGTGTAGTAGCATTCGCGTGATTATACTTGAATTCATTTCACAACACTTACAACAAATTTGGTGGGGAACTTAAACATTGGTAGAAAGTTAAGGCTATAACCTCAAATGTTTTCAAGTCGAATCTTTCGAAAATGATATTTTAGGCCGATGATACATTCTTATTAAGGACGGAGAATTTCATCATCTTTGTCCTGCAGGTCATCCATGCTCCAATAACCACTTCCAGTTCAATTGTACCTAGTGGTTACATTTTTTCACCTAAGAATCCAATCCGAGGATGATGGTATGCCTCTAATTTCCCACCAGATTGCTTTAACCTCTCAAAATAATCATAAAACACTACATCCATCAAGCTCCCATTGTCCACTAAAATTCTCATCACTTTTCTATCCGAATCATCATGGTGGTTACCAATGGATCATTATGAGGATATAACAATCCTGAGAGGTTGTCTCATGACAAACCTATTATCAATCTATCTTTATCGACCTTATGAGGTTGGACGTTTGCCACTGCTGCCATGTTGATCTCTTTATTACCAACAAAATATCTCACTTTATTGAGATATGCCTTTATTTCAGTTGGTTCATCAATTCCACCAGTATCTCATCTTGGGATATAACTACACTTCAAAGAAATCATATTTAGCTCTTCTACGGGATCCTTGGGTCTGAGTGGGAGGTCAGGATCCTCCATGTCCTTGTTCTCCTGAGCTATTTTCTAGTCTTTTCCCCCTGTCTGAGGTGATCTTGATCTCCTCCTGGGTTTTTAGTCATCACGATCCTGTGTTGGTTTTCTATTCTTCGTTATGAACTTATTAAGCTTCCTTCTTTTGATGAGGCCTCAATTTCATTCTTTAAGGATATGCAGTCCTTGGTCTCGTTTCCGTGATCCTTATGTAATTTTCAAAACTTGCTCTTGTCTCTTCTAGCACCAAGAGTTCTCAATTTTTCTGACCATTTCAAGTCACCTTATCCTCAGATATCATTGAGGATTTAATGTAATTCCACTATTAAGGGAGTAAATTTATTAAATTATTTATATGGCCTTTTCTCGTTCTTTTGGTTGGGGGCATCTTTGGTATTATCCTTTCTTCTCGAGATGCTACTTTCTTCCATCTTTCTGTGACTGGACACCTTTGCATCCACGACTTCTTCTTTATTCTTGATCTTTCTTGCCTTGTCCAAGAACTCAACCATATAGTTTGGAGGCTTATTGGACAATGCCCAGTACAACTTCCCAGGTAATAACCAACTCATGATCATTGTAATTACCACTTTCTCATTATAATCCCTCCTTTCCAGTTTATTAATATTGAACCCGATAATGTACTCTCTTGTCATTTCATCCTTATATTGACGGACACTAAACAAGTTAGTTACCCTCTTACCAGGTTTTTCTCCAAAGAAAAAATTGTTAACTAAGAGGTCGACCAGTTGTTTAAACTCTAAGGTTTCTCTTCTTGGTAACCCACTATACCAAATTTGAGCGGGTCTAGTGAGAGTGCTTAAAAAATATTTACAAAGCCTCTTGTCGTCTATGAAAAATTTGTCGCGTGTTTACTGGTATTGCTCAACATGAAAAATTAGATCTGATTTCCCTTCATATTTGGCAGTGATCACAAGTTGATTGAATTTTATAGGTGTGGGATAACATACCACATAGGTGGTGAGTGGAGATCCTTGAACAAAACCCCTTTGGAGTGGATTTTTTTAATCTGATGAGATCGCCCAGATGGTCTTTTATCGTCTAGATGGATCCCTTCCATGGATTAGCTTCATCATCTACTATATTAGTTCATCCATGACTCTTAACCGATATTTAATCTATTCGGCCAAACTTCTTGAGCTTGTTTGAAGCCCTGGTGTTGCATCTTGAAATTTCCTCTCTCCTTGGGTCCTGCCTCCTGTACTCTACTTGTCTTGTGCCTTCTTCGAGGTGTGAATGTTCTTGCGCCCTTGTTCTTCCCAATCTAATAATGATAGATACTTTGTCGAGCCTTTCAAAGGAAGTTCTTCATTCGTTTGAATATGTTTGGAAATCATCATCATTGTCTGACCTCATGGTGGAGGTTC
Organism: Sambucus nigra; assembly: GCA_949130495.1. Lineage (NCBI taxonomy): Eukaryota > Viridiplantae > Streptophyta > Magnoliopsida > Dipsacales > Adoxaceae > Sambucus > Sambucus nigra. The sequence goes on along the minus strand of CASBWL010000201.1, from coordinate 275,057 downwards.
TACCTGGTCATTAGGAGGACTCCTTAGGCTCCGACCCCTGCGTCCGAGCATATCTTCTTATCTCAGATCCCTGACTTAGCTTCCTAAGATTTTCTAAATCTTTTCCTTGGATATCTTGCCTCGTATCTCTATAGGGGGATGGAGGAGGTGATTCTCTACGTTTACCCAAACTTTTTTCCCCAAATTTGGGGTTATTAGAGAAAGGTATAGTGAGCTTTATGTGGACATCACACTTTGGGTGTGTTGCCTCATGTTTTTTTTTTTTGCATATCTTCCTATTTGTTTACCAAGCTACGCATGAATCCTACTAAATCCCATATTCTAATAGTGGTAGAGGGTGTTGCAGACTCTTTTTCACTACTAATCTCGGGGTGTTATACCATTGTTATAAAAATCATCCGAAAAACAAAGTATATGCAGGAAAATAGAGTATGACATGATTCTTTAGTATTTGACAGTGGGGGAACTGTTTTAGGCTAGGAATAAAAGTGTTTGGCTGCAGTTTACACAAAATTTGGCGATGGAATAACAAATCAGGGATTTTAAGCAAGAAATCAAGTGTTTTTACTGATAAAATCAGCAAGATGGTTATTTAATGAAATTTGGGTGATTTTGCTAGAAAATCCAAATTTTTTGCAATTATAAATTAGAAGTTAGATGAGAAACAACTAGGCTTTAGTCGTTTCCCATTGACAGATCCATTATGTTATCGTATAAAAATCGATTCAAGGTTATCTTAGGTGGATGAAATCCAATCAGAGATAACAGACAATACATACCTAATGTAAGAAAAATAAATGGAGATGGAGATTAGGATAAGAAGATTAGAAATGAGAGATACATAGTTCAACCCTTAAGAATGAGCCTGTATCAACAAGTTGATTTTGTATTAGATCCATACAAATGGTGCGATATCTTCGTTCAGACAAAAGAATGTAGGAGATATCTTTGTTGGTTAATCAGTCGGATGGATGGTATATTTCCTGCCTACCTTTGATCCCTGTGGGGTATCTAGTCTTTTATAGTGATTCCTATAAAAATAATGTTTTCTAGCTAGCATGGGCCAGATGGGAGAATCTTAGTTAATGGTCCAGTCACGAATTATTTAATGTTTCACCCATCTAAGGGAATTGTTAAGCACATGTTGGCCATCTGACATTCATTATTCTTCCTTGCCTTCATCCACCCAGTCTGCCAAGGCAGAAAATTAGACAAGCTCCAGCTGAGCTGAGGTCCCTTATTGGCATCACTTTGGTTGGGCCCAAGGTCTTTAACTATTTAGTGGTTTTGTGTGTTTTCTCTTTGGATCAGAAGATGTTATACAAATATGTATAACAGTCATCATAATATATACATATACATATGTTATAGTTTAGAAAGGTACCTTGTTCTTCTCTTGTTGAAGTGGTTAGGTACTGGATTTCAAGAGCCTTCAGTAGAGAAATGTAATGCTCAAGTTCTAGGACTGAACAAACGACACCACACAGTCCTGCAATAGCCTTACAAAAAATTATAACTCATCCTATCCCCTCCAAAAAATAAACAATCAAAACTATTACACTACCAATAGAACCCTTTGTAGCAGACCAGATCATTTCAAACTCCTATCCCATAAAATATTCTAATTATTCCCTCAACTGATGTAAAATTCAATCATTAACACAAATAAATCAATTCTACATGAAATTAAAATTTCCAGATTCAAGACCAAAATCTTTAATAAACCCCTAATTATCTCCCACCCGCCATTAACATCTGCAAAAGAAACAAACCCAAATTCCCAAATAAACTCAAATTCCCGAACAGAACCAAATTTTTGAATTCCTAAACAGGCCCACCAATAATTTCCTCTAGATCATACTAATTAAATAGTTTAATACTTAATAAAAAAACCTTTATCTTTAACCCACCATACAAATGTTTTCAATACTCCAAATAATCAACAAAATTACCGTCCCCACGAGTATTCGTTCTTATATGTCGGATTTTTCAGGGTTTGATTTCCCAGACTCGTCAGAAATGGCTACAAAGCTATGGGTTTAGAGAGTTTTCAAATGTCTCATTTATCAATTTATTTTGCAATACAGAACATCACTCATAACTGATGGTAAAAACTAACATACATGTACTCTCACGCTCAAACTAGTATACTGCCTAAATGTAGAGCCTCCACTAAATTTATTAATAGGGTTATTTATGATTTGGCCCCATTAACTCTTCTTAATTTTAATTTTTTTTGGGGGGTGGGGTGGGGAGGGAGGGGTTAAAGTTTTCAATAATTTAATTTGGAGTCCATTTTACACTTGGAACAAACGATGCTAAAAATGGAAACAAATCCAAAAGTGTCGCTAAAAGTGAGGAATGGTCCCAAATTGAGTGCAAAAGGGGGAAAATGGTCCTACTATAATAATGGTTGTTGTTATTTACACCAAAAAATATAGTTCATAATACCATAGTAAAAACATTTCTTAATTGAATACCTCCAAAACAATTCAATCTAGTAGTGGATCTTTAACTTGGAAAAGAATGTTAGAATTTAAAGAAAATCATTTGAGCAACATAGAAACGGTTGGAGATCAATGAATTTGGAAATGAACTGAGTCAGGGAGTTTCTCTTATTCTTATGCTATGGAGATATGTAAGGAGAATCATCTTTCATCTAGAGTTATGGCTCATATATGGGATGACAATATTCCAAAGAAAATTTCTATAAATTCTTGGAGAATTCTCAGTTGCTTCCTTACTATTGATAACAACATTAAAAACCATGGAATTAGATTGGTGTCCAAATGCAAAGCATGCCAAAATCAATGTGAGTCAATTAATCATTTGTTTCTTTAATGCAAGAGTACTAAACTTGTTTGGGATTTCTTTTCAGACCTCATGGGAACTAGAATGGGCAGAAACACGATGTCTTCTATGATCGTGAGTTGGTGGTATAATGATGGATCCAGAGACAATTTGAGATTCCTTGGAAAAGACATTCTCATTGTGGTTTATTGGGAAATTTGGAAAGGAAGAAATAGTATTATGATACTACTAAGTTTAACCATCACAACATTATATCTAAATCTATCTATCTCATTTCTAACATGTGTAAAGGAATTAGATTTGAAAACCCAGCTAGAAATTTTGATTGCGGGATAATTGAGGTCATTGACTTGTTAATTTCCCCAAAACAAAAAATTCCCAAATTGATTCAAATGATCCCTCCCCCTCAAAGCTAGTCTAAACTTAATGTTGATAGTGCTTCTAGAGGCAATCTAGGTCCTAGTCGATATGGGTGTATTATTAGACATGTTAATGCTCAGTTTTTGATAGGTTTTTCTAACTCAAATGGTGTATCAACAAACGGTGTTGTGGAGCTATTGTCCTTGAAAATGGGGCTTCAAATTTGTGTCAAGTGCAATATATTTTTTTTCAAACTAAGTCGGACTCTTTATAGGTGATTAATATCACCAATAACTGATGCAAACTCCCATGGAGATATAAAGGTTACATTGAAGAAATCTTTTCATATCTTAATCAGATTAAGTACACAGTGACTCATTGTTTTAAAGAACCTAATATGATGGATGATTTCTTGGAAAATGAAGGAGTTGAACTGTATAAAATGGAGATTTATGAGGATGTAAAGGAGCTTCCAATGATGGTTAGAGGTTCCTTCAAGTTAGACAAAATTGGTTGTAAATACATTAGATTTTCTCGTTAGATTTTAGTTAGGTTATTCAGTCGTTTTGTAATGGGGTTATTATAAAGTCCCAAATTTCAATTCTTTGCATTCACTCCTTTGGTCATGGGATCCCCAAAGGTATTTTATTTTATTTTATTTTTGAGGTTGCAATTTCCACTAAGGGGATGCTTTTTCTCCTTTAATTAATAATATGTGTTGGGGTTCCGTCCCTCTTCCATAAAAAATGTTTCTTAAACGTATTAAGGGCACCCACATAATATATAAGTATTTTTTGTCATTCAAATATTTTTATATGGGTGCCCTTAGTAAGTTTCTTAAACGTCTCACCTCCCATTTCTTCAAATATTTTTCTCTCAAACTCTTACACTCCCTCTTGAATACACATGCACTCTATCGTGACACCACCTAAATCGCCTCAAACCACTACGAAAGTGCCATAAAAGTGTTCTACAGTTGTTGTTACATTGAAGTTGCAACGTTTTATCACCATTTCATTGTCATTTTTGAGATGTTTAATATATAAACTCAAGGATAGTGGATAACACAATGCGAACATCCTTGGTCCTTCAAAACCCATTGAGAAGAGTCCAAACAATCCCCCAAACATATTGTTATCTATTTTAAGTAGCATTTGTTTGTATTTTGAAGTTTTCAAAATGCTCGAAAAATGGTAATAAAGTTTACGGAGGTTTGGGGTCAGGTATCGACAACGATGATGATTATTGCTATCCATGCCTGGAGTTGGTTCATGTACATTTTTTAATTTTGTTTGTCTCGATTCAAGGTAAATATAACAAAAAATAATGTTATACATTCAGGGTCTATATGACAAGCGAAACATTATATTTTTTATTTTTTTCACAGCTATTAGTTATGTATATAGACAATGACTTACATTACCTAATATCGAGGATTACACCCCAAGTATGTTGTGGTATATTAGTATAGATGCTTACGGGGTGTGGATCTTGATACGTTTTGTTCCCTTTCGTTATACATATAATGAATAGTTAACAAAATTTTGGCACATACATCATGTATCAATAATAAGGAATATGTTTCTATTGTTTGTTATATTCATCCCGACGTGAAGTTAAATATGTTTTTATTATTATCCTAAAATAAGTTCATTATTTCGGTATACCATCGTCGATTAGACTGGCCTTATTTTGTTTTGTTTTTTTCCACTGTTAATTCTATATTTTAACAAAGTTCTTTTTGAGCCAAAGTTTTTCGTAATGAAAAATTTAGTCAAGAAGTACATGCTTCAGCTCTTAGAGTTTACATTCATATCATCTAAAATAGTCGACAAAGATGACATCAACATAAAATTTTTATAATCCATAAATTCAGGCTTTCACGGTAGTATTTACAAAGTCGAATATTTATATCTTGTATATAAATAATAAAGCTACAAAAGGTATACGAAAATGGTCAACAATCCCTAAATATAGGGAATCCCCCCCCCCCCCCCCAACCCACCCAATTCCCAAATAACAACAATCCCAACGGCAGCCAAAACCACAAAATATATAAATAGTTTGCACCAAGTCATACTCACTAACGCAATCTCAACCAACATGGTTGCGAACATAAATCCCCTTATGCCCCACTTATACCCTATGACCACTCTAGGCAACCCTAACTCCTTGTGGAGGGATCACAACAAAATTCATGTGTGGTGCCCTGATCCTAATTTGGTAAAGGTGACATATTACCTAACTAGAATGCACAAGACGCCACAAAAAATAAAGAAAATAAAATAAACTATGCATGCTGAGGCACCAATGTTCCAATAAATTTAAACTGAACTACTATGAAAATCACTCATCTTATCAATAATACTCGTTAAAGATCCTTAAAGTTTTCACCAAAGTTGTTAAAAATATGTCCATGGTGGTTAAGCCCAAACCAGGACCGGTCTAAAGAGGATGGAATCCCGCTGTAAATTTTAAAGTGGGTCCTCGAGTAAATTATGTTAAAGGAAGAGGAAATAGTGTTGGAGGTCGATGGGCCAAAGGTCAAGGATATAAGAGAAAAAGAAAAGGAGATGGCCTACCACCACTACCTTATACCACCAAAGAGGCGGTTGATTGTTACAAATGCCTACTTGAAGGAGAATTTTTCTATCCTCCGAGGAACATGCTAGATTGTGCTCGTGGGGCATAAGATAGAGCCAACCCATACTATTGTGAGGTTCATCAGAAGGTGCAGTATTCAATAGATGAATGTTCACCTTTCGCATAATCATCCAGTCCTAAATAGTACAAGGGGACCTTGACATTCAACTAAGGGATGTCAATACTAATCATTTTCCATCACACTAGACTCATGCACATGTGAACATGGTGGTAGTGGTTGAGGAAGATGAATACATGGTAGATCGGGAGTTGGAAGAGTTCCACACAAATTATGAGTTTTTTTAATGGTATGACCAATAAGGCCATAGCATATGTATGATGCCATATCCAACTGCCCTAAGTTCAATTAGTAATTTTACATCATATGACTGAGCAAAGAGTTAAGGCTAGTGGTCACTCGGTCCATAATTAATATGCTCTACAAAAAAATGAAGACTAGTCAACTAAAAAGGGCCTACGAGCCCATATTTTTTAGATCCATGTTAGATGGAGGTAACTCTATCAACAATATGCCTACTAGATCATTCGAATAAGCAAATATTTCAAATTCCAGATTGGTGTTTATGCCCCTAAGAATATCTAGCTATGATGGAGCAGTATCATATTCAAAAGGGTATGTCAATGTGGGAATTCGGTTAGGAAACTTAACTTCCCATATTAAATTCCACGTGATTAAATCTCCCATATCTTACCAACTATGAATTGGAAGAAACTGAAGCATACTCATAGCTTAGTCCCTTCGACATACAAACATATGGATAAAAATGACATAAGGGGAACATAAATTGTCATTAAGGCCATAAAAACTCCTTTCTTGAAGGAATAAACTTATCTAGTGGATGTTACATTTTATACGGAGTTAGATGAGGAAACTTTACCCGTTCGTCAGAAGATGACATTAAAATGTGACAGTTGTCCCGAAAGTTAGTTTTAAAAGAAAGTTGGGACAAGGATAATCACGATCGATCCAAATAACGTAACAAAGGAAGAAGAAGTCCATATACCAATTGAAATCAAATATTTCTCATAGAATATTTGAGAAATTTTGAAACCTTAGGTTACTCAACAATCATAACCAAGTATACAAAGTAGGCTATGAGATTTAGTTCTTGAATCCTAGATGACTCAAAAATTTTCTAGCCAAGTTCAATCTTGAGTAAAGAACAGGATGGGAAAGAGGAAAGCTTCCCTGCCATCGGATCGAGCATATAAAAAAGTTTGACTTAACAACGGTCAGATTATCTATCGATTGCGATTATGTAAGTGGGTAATACCCTGGTTCGAGGATGCTAAACCGGATGAATATGAATGCCTCTTAGTTGATAACTATGGGAAATGCATAATGATTAATCACTCAAACATAAAAGAGTATGTTTAAAATATTGAAGAATAATTGTAATGCATAAAGAACCAACCCAAGATGGAAGTCCATGGGCTCAATCAATTAGATCATGTAGATCAAGGAACATAAGCAAAGATAATGTTCATTTTGAAGGACCAATAGAAGAACAAGAAAATATCATTGGTGAAACTTGTATGAGAATATAGAGATGCATTCCCTTGGAAATACACCGAAATTCTAGGACTGGACCGAGATGTTAGCTCTTGCAAGCAAAACATCATTCCAAATGCTATTCCAGTCAAGTAGGCAACACGAATGTACAAGGCAAAGGTATACCTCAATATCAAGGCTGATGTGGAAAGATTATTAGATGTTGGGTTAATAAAATCAATTTAACAAACTATTTAACTTAAGAGTATTGTGCTTATGGGTAAGAAGGACAAATGCAAATTAGAATTCGTACATTTTCCATATCTCAATCGATATTTCTCAAAGGATGAGTTCCCATTACCTAGTATATACAATTTGATTGATGTTATAGGTAGTCATGAAATGTATAGTTTTATGTATGGATATGTTGGGTATAATCAAATAAAGATGGATCAAATAAATGCCAAAAAGATAACCTTTCGAACACCCTTAGGAATTTTGCAATACATAGTCAAGCCATTTGGGCTAACAACTTACCGATGAACTATGATGGCCATTTTACATGATTTGTTTCATGAAATCTTGGAATTTTATGTCGATAACTTGGTGGTAAAATCAAAGATTGAAGATGGTCGTCTAAAGGGCCTTCAAAGATTGTTTGATCGATATCGAAAATACAAGTTGAAGATGATTCGACAAAATATGCTTTCAGAGTCACTAGTGGCAAGTTTCTGGGCTTCGTGGTCAATCGACAAAGATTTCAGATGAATAGTGACAAGCATAAAGAAATTCTCTATATGTCATTATCGAAAAACCAGAAAGAGTTAAAAAGATTCTTGGGAAAAGTCTCCTTTTTGAAAAGATTCTTCTTAGCTCTAACAGAAGTCACTCACCACCTCATGCATCTGCTAAAGAAATATGTTGAATTCAAGTGGAAATAAGATCATTACATGTCCTTCCACCAAGTGAAATCTCTTATCTCTTAACTAGAAACAATGATCCTAACTCATCTAGGAACACCTTTGTTGTCATATCTCACTTACACATCTAGATTAGTGGGAGCCTAACTGGTTAACACGAAGGAACAAAGAAGTCGGTCTATTTTTTAGTAAAATCATCACATGAGAAAAATTGAGATATTTTAATATAAAAAGACATTGTTTAGCCTTAATTTTTTTTTCTCAGAAATAGATTCATTACATGTTTGTCTTTACTGTAAATGTTGTTACTTAATGTGATCCTATTAAGTGCCTCTTGTCTCGAACAGTTTTGACGAGACAAGAAGTTAAGTGGTTCCTCATATTATCAGAGTTTGAGATCAAGTGTGTGGTTCCTCTAGATATTAAGTTCCAATATTATGTTTATCTATTAGAAATATTTCCATCATAAGAGTTTAAACCACTAACAAGAAGTGTACCAAGATCTGATTGGCATGCCAACTTTATGAGGCCCAAGAAGAGGAATGGGGCATGGAATTTAATGGTTCTTCTATTAAACGATTTAGAGGAGCTATGGTAGTATTAACTAAATAAAAGGATTAAATAAACTTGTCCTTTAAGTTAGGTTTCCTCTGATAAAATAATGAGGTTGATTATGAAGCTTTGGTGTTAGGATTGTTGGAGGCATTACAAAGAGGCGTACTTTGCATTGGTATTAAATGAGATTCGAATTTGGTGTTAAAATAGGTTAATGAAGAATATGTGTTAAAGTATCTATATTTGACTCCATATCGAACCATGATTGAAAGGTTAAAGAAATTTCTAGTGGTTCCTAGAACAATGAACAAACATAAAGACGCCTATGTAACGTAGCCCAAAACATCATAATGAATGAAGATTCTAAGACCGTGGTTGTTCAAAGAAGGACAACCCTTTCATTAGGGGTGGAAATTTTAAACAACATGAAATTGACACAAAATCAACACGACCTCTCATGTTCGGGTCGTGTTCATGCTAGATGTTTTTTGCCTGATAGTGAGTCATTTCGTGTTCGTGCAAGAGAATTGGCCCAAAATTGACCCGTCCTAGCCCAATTGGAATCCAATAATATGACCGATAATGAGCCCAAATTAACCCAATTATGGCCCAGTTGCATTTAAAAATAGCAGCTCTAATGTCTTGAAAAATTAATAAAATAAGAAATACATAGTATAAAAGCAAACTTAAAATAAACTACCCACAGTTAATTGTATCCCCTCTTTCTCTCATTAGGTCGATAGATGTCGGCTTCTTCTTCTTCTTCTTCACAACCACCATCCATAAGCTCTTTCTCTTCTCAGCGCCAACATCATCTCTTACCATGGATCGGGGGAAAAGAAAGAGAAGTATTTCACAAACCCAATCATCAAATGTAACCTTAGTGACTTTGATAAAGAATGCAAAAATTCCTGAAATACCAAATAATTAACAACCAAAATATCAGGTATAATTCTTTTTGTTTACCATTTTTTATCCACTGTAGGAGATGTGGTTGCTTTTCTCATTTTCCAGTATCTGGGTATATAAGAACTGATGGGTTCAATTTCATAACTGAACTGAACCGATTAGTATAAGCAATATTGAACTCAACCAATCAGTATTACTGACTGAATAAATTTTGGAACTAAATCCTTGATGGGTTCAATTGTTCAATTTTGAAACTAAACATGTCGTGTTTTATGGGTTCAATTTTGGAATGAACCAAATTTTAATTTGGGAAATAAATTTCCTATGTTGCGTCATGTTTAGACTTTAGTTCCCTATTTAGTACGTGTATGTTCCTTGTTCAGTCATGTTTTATACGCATATATTCCATGTTCTACACATATTTATGTTATATGTTTGTTCTACAACGTCTACACATATTTTTATTCTATTTTGGTTCTCCGGATATTTTTGTTCTATTTTATTTTATTTATGCTCTTTACTTATAATCACGTATTGTTTCTAAATAGGAATTGGATAATGGAGATGATAATTCGTGTGATGATGATAATGTGGTTGATGTAACGGTGACATCAAAGTGTTGAAGAAGCAAAGAAAACTAGGGAGCGTTGGTCCGAGATATGGAATTACTTTAACATTATCCTAATTAAATTATCATTAATATTTTTTGTCCTTTATATAGGTATGATTTTCTATGGTGGGATGGAAAGATATTTTTTTATGGTGGTGGGATGTTGGGTTGTTTTCTGAAGATTAGAAAGTTGAAGGCTTTGTTGAAATTTAATATTTTCGTTTTTTTCTACATTATTGTTTGGTTATGCTGGAAAATATTGTTGTTTTGGATTATAATGAATTAACTTTAGTATATTATTTCTTGTTGGAAATTTTTGATTGGGATATTAATTACCAATTCTGGTGGATATTATTTTTTATTAGTATGTTGATTGAAAACTTATTAAATTTACCATGTTTATAGGAAAGTTAAGTCTAAAATTTGAATTTTTTATTAAAATAAAAAATAGCAATTGACGGATTATCGTGTCGGGCTATGTTAGTTGTGTCTAATTGGGATAATTTTTTATCACGCTACTCGTGTCGGATCGTATTACTAATGGGTCGTGTTCGTGTTAGCAAAAAAACACGATATTGGGTTGTGCGTGTCGTGCTAAATAAAATCGTGTCGGGTCGGGCGAGGCCCAAACATGACCCGTTAGCCCGAATTTCCACCCCTACCCTTTATCAGTCATGTGGTTTTTTCCAACTGAAGAACCAGACGATTGGCGAATGTCGATCCATCATCAGCTAGAAGAAAATGAGAAATCAATAAAACTCACCAAATTAGCAAAATAATTCCTTCTGCAAGGCATTTTGCATTACAAGATCCCCAAAGTAATATTGTGCGAGTGTTTCGGATATGAAGAAGTTGCTCTTAAATTAGCAAATTTCATGAGGATTATTTTGGAATAATAAATATGTTGTTGTATTGAAGGTTGCAATGAGAACGGTATTTTAGCCGATAATGCAGAAGGAGGACACGATTGTGCAACATGCTTTCTCTAAGTGCCAAGAGTTCGCTATACCTAAGGAAATCCATTTCACTGATCCTCCAGAAGAATGGGAGAACACCTTATGTAAATTTTCTTTGAGATGGAACATTGCCCACTAAAAAGGATGATGTTATCGCCATTAGGAAAATAGCCCTCGATTCCACCAGTTAGAAGGGGAGATTTATTGGAGGGGATATTTCAATAGGCCTCTACGATATATCTCTTTTGAGGAAGCACCAAAAGTATTCAAAGGAGCACATGATCCAATTCATATTAAAGTAGACAAGTTGTATGATCACATGTTAACCCAAGGACACCATTGGCCCTCAATGGAGAAATACTCAACCATATTTGTTCAAAAGTGCAAGGCTTGCCAACTCCATGGTAATATCATACATGCACCATCGGTGGAACTCCATTCAGTTTCCACGCATTGTCTATTCCATAATCCAGCTTTCGATTTAGTAGGAAAGATAAATCCATCAACACATGGAAAAATATAGGAAATTATGGCCACAAAGATCTTTACAAAATGGTCTAAGGCGATCCTACTAAGAATAGTTGTTACTACCGTAATGGCCCAGTTCATTCGAGAGTATATGCTTTGTCTCTTTGGGATCCCAGACATCATTCTATCAAACAATGGGACTCCTTTTCTGAACAAAGAAGTTTTGTTTCTCATCGATAAATATTATATCATCCATCATAATTCTAAAGGGGCCTTAACCAAAAGAAATTGAAAAGAAGAAGCAACCAATAAAAATTTGGTGAATATATTGGCCAAGCTGATGGAGGATTTCCCAGGAGTATGGGGTAAAAAGATACCAATAGTACTGTGGGATTATCGAATAATATGTGAAAGAGTGTCCCTTATGCATGTCTTTCAAATCAAACCAATTTTCACCAAAAATTATCCAACTTTTAATTAGCACCAAACCAAGTTGTAAAAAACTAATTTTTACTTTAAACCAATTTTATCTTGATTAATCCTAAACATGCATCTAGTGATTAAAGCAAGTAAAGTAAAGCAGAGAATACTCACAACGTCGGATGTACGAGGAAAAACCCAAGACAGGAAAAAACCTCGGACGGCCCAAGCCAGACAATCACTATGAGTGTGGAATTAGAATGAATAGATAAAGTCACTCAACGACTCGATCCCTATGGGTCTTGACTCTCTTCTGATCTTTAACCACTCCTCTCACGGTGCCCACGCAGAAAGTCCTTCTTCCACGTTACCTATCCACAACACAGCGTCCACGTATGTCTCGTGTTCACTGAATGGCTTTGATATGTCTACGATGGCGAACAAGAAGTCCTTCTATTTTCTTCACCGCAAAACCCAGATATTCAAGTATAGAACAAACCTTCTTGGTGCAGCAAGATCACATAAGCATATAGAAATGATAAATCGGATCTTTGCAAACTCTAAGTATGTTTTTAAGCTTTGAAACCTTAGAAAAACATGTGCAAATAGGTTTCTGGATCGTAAACTATTTTTCCAAAATGTAACTTTTAAATTCTAACGAAACCATGATTTAAATAGGAAAAATTAATCTCCTCAAAAAATGTGTCACTCAAACAAGATTGGCCTGTCGTTCACGCGACAGAGTCATCTGCTCAAACGAAGTACAACTGTCGTTCACAGGACACGCGTGTCAGTTTGACTTTTTTTTAAAACGTTTCTTCCAAAAGAGTACCAATTAAGTCAAACTATTTTTCGAGTTTATCGTAACAAAACATAGAGTAAACATTTATAAAACTCTTAAAACATTTTAAACTATTTTTCCTTATAAAATTACATCCTTATATTTTATAAAAATTATTCGAGCTCCATTAATTATACGCATTCATACCTGTGTGATCTCTGAATGCAATTAACTTGAAGAAGAATAAACTTTCACCAATTAAACTTCGGCATGATTAATTCTTTGAAGCTTTGCTGCAACGTCTTCAATTTATTCAATACATCATAGACCAAGTGGGATCGTGACAAAAATAAAATCTCCTTATGACATATTACAAACATAGTTTTGTTCACGGAATTATGTCAAAACAAAACAGGGACTCAATTGGAAATTTATGTCCTTACAAGTCTCCCCCTTTGACTATTCCGGGACAAAACTAAACCAGTGAAATGCCTAAGCCGGGCCGTCAAGCCGTATGATGCCGAAATCCCATCCCATAAACCCAAAGTCAAAAATTACAGGGCACGGACTAGAATATGTAGCACCGGCAAGCATGAACTGTCTGAATGTGATGAAGACTTGAAATCTCGAATCTTTGAAGCATACCTACACACATGACACAGACAAACAAATAACCAGTGATGTATGGAGGAACAAATGAAACCAATTGAAAAGCCATTTGTTAAATAATTTCTCAATAATATGATACCAATTTGTAAAATATGTAATCAAAAAATATTTAAATTCAGATATCCATAAACATGCTCAATAAATCTCCCCCTACATCACATACATGTATCCCCCTTTTTGTCTCAAATAGACAATCCGGTGAAAAGATAAACGAATCAACAAGTATCTACCATGAGAATATAATAATTAAAAATCGCTAGATAATTATGAAACAACTAGCTAAATATGATCAATAGATGACAAATTAGGAGCTAGTAAACCAATGAATCACGCAATCTAATCAGGTGTGATAAGAGGATCATATGCAAAATTCCAATATGAGACAGTAAAATCTGCATATAAATCAGTTAGTCCAGAAAGCTTCCAGCAGTACAAAAATTATCACAAAATAAACCTGTGGTCTACAAACTAAAAGAAACAAAAATTCCCAGACTGTCGTTCGAGGACGTCGCTCGAACGACTTCTCGCGACAGGCCAAACTTTCCCAAATTCCCAGAAATATCATATATTTTTGCCCAGTGAAATTGTTTTCAGAAAAATCACACTGGAAGGGCTTGACAGCAACAAAACAATGCTAAAACAGCAAGCTTTTAACACAAAATGCAAAAATGCATAAAAAACTATCAAAGCTTGTTACATGCAAACATAGTACTTATGTGCTCAAACATGGACATGGAATGTATGAGCGTGAAACTACAACAAATGAGTCACAATTCCAACACATCGAAAAGATCAAGAAGCTCTAATTGATAGCGATAAATCATCAAACTTTATTATAGCCATATGACAATTAAAGTGTGAGCTTAATGAACTAAACATACTACATGCACACAAATCCAGATTTTTGACGATTTTACAAAAAATAGCGTCAAATTGCAATGTTTCAACGTTAGGATTAGTTGTGCAAACCCGTTAAATTTTTTAATCCATCCAAACTCCCTCAATAACATCATATTTTATTTTGAATGAACTAAACTAATTTGGCCCTTTTCTTAGAATCTTGCCTTTTTCTTTTGGGCTCTTTTAAACGATGGCTTTCACGACGAGTTAATTTTGAACTCTCGCAACCATTTCCCGTGAATCACTCATCATTTTTTTAATTAGATACCAATTCAAATCCTCACGGTAAACGGTTCTTACATGCACACTTCTCCTTAAGTCTACTTACGCATAGATGACAAGATTGAGATAAGAACGGCCCACTAAATTCAAATATGCAAGAGAAGTCAAACATCCATATAAACTCGTGCATGTGTGCAATGTTGGCATATATACAAAGTCGAATAAAAATGCAAATCAACTTCAAAACAACCCCATTTGAACAATGGTTAAGATCATTGTAAGCATCAGTAATAATGACCAAATGTCCTAGCCACATGGATAATCAAACGATGGGGGGGGGGGGGGGGGAAGCACACCAATGCGCCACATCAAACATGTAAACTCAAAAACAAAAACCAAAAATATTTTTGGCTTTTCAAACATATTTTGACTCAAATAAAAGCAAAATATTTTTGGTTTTCAAAAGTTTTCTCAAAAATAAAAATCTTTTTGTATTTTTCAATAGGATTCAAACAAATGAAAACTATAATACAAAATGATAAACATGTCACTATACTAGCAATGAATATATCATGAAGCAAACTAGCATATGAAAAATAAGGTAACACTATCATCCTTTAGATTTAGCATGGGAAGAGTCAAGTGCACCCAAATGAGAATCATGAAGTTTTATTCCTAAAGCCACTAAATCCGATTTCCTAAGCCAAGTTGGTATAAAACGACACATGGGGGTTTGTGGAACCGGCGCAACTTTATTCGTAAACTTCCTAGGAGCTTGTCTAAGGTCGTAACAATAACTCCTAAGGTGACCTTTCCTATATCAAAACGTGCAAGTGTAGCGACGGTGGGAATGATTACCTACATGTGGACCTTTTCTAACATTCCTAGTGTTTCTCACACGTGCGGGGGGAATGGGAACAATTCTCTCATCAAAACCTATACCTCCCCTATCTCCCTTAATTTGGACGGTGCCTAAGATCTTATCTAACTTCTCCCACCTGACCTCCAAATCAAACTTAACTCTAGATGAGTCTCTCAAATTCTTCTCCAACTCACTAATCCTAGACTCGAGCAAATGCCTAGACTCCTCAAACTCTAAAATATCATTTTTCAAAGACTCCATCAAACCATGGAGATTATCTTTCTCACCCTAGACATACTCTAATTTCTCCCTAAAAGTCTTCTCTCGTGCCCTATGATCCTCAATCAAACTATCATTATCTTCTATGGCACGCTCATTCTACTTAGCTTGTAATTTTGCATTTGCCTTTTTCACCTTAACCGTATTGGCATACAACTCATTAAATGCGACTTGCAATTCTTTCACATCTACTTCCTCCTCTTCACTCTCTTCTCCATCACTAACATGGGATTCACTCAAAAACCTCCTCATAAGTATCATTCAAATGAGAATCGTCATCGCTCACATGACATGCCATACATGCAATAAAGTTACGATCAATGGGGGAACTCTCTCCCTCTTCCGGATCACTATCACTTAAGGTTGCACTATATATAATGGGTTGCTTTCCCTCTTTATTAAGTCAAGTGGGACACTCCTTAACTTTGTGACTGTACCCCTTACACCCAAAACACTTATCCTACTCCTCTCTCTTAGGCTTCTCTAACTTATCCTTAGAGGTGGGATCTACTTTGTTGTTCTTGAATTTTTCAAATTTCTTGGAATCTTTCGATTGCTTTTGAAACTTAATAAATTTTTTTAATTTCTTTGCCAACAAAGTGACATCCTCAAAATCGAAATCAGAATCAAAATCTGAAACTTTAATTTCCTCCTTCCCAGTTTTCGAGGCAATACCCTTTTCTTTCTTATGCACTTGCTTGGAGGTAATCATGTCGATTTCATAGGTTTGTAGATCACCTACAATCTCTTCTAGTTTCGTCGACTCTAACTTACCCAAGGAGTTTAAAATAGTCACTTTCGCATCAAACCTACTAGGTAGCGACCTAAGGATTTTCTTAATGACACGGTTGTCGGGAATTTTCTCACAAATATTGGACAACATAGCATAAAACTCATCAAAAGTCTCACTCTCTAACATCATAATGGTCTCAAACTGTGTAGTGAGGTTTTAAAGTTTCGACGCCCTAACCATGCTAGTGCCCTCGTGAGTGAGTGCCAAAATATCCTAAGCCTCTTTTGATGTTTCACAAGTCATAATTCTATTATATTCTTCCGGTGTGACATGAGAAGAAATAACGTGAAAACCCTTAGAATTATATTGTGAAAGTCTATGTTCAGTTTCGGTCCATGACTCGACATTCTTTAAATTAGTGACCTCACCTAAAATAGTGACAGGTGGTGTCCAACTTTTCTCAACTGCTAGCCACACACGCTCATCAATAGATTTTAATGCACTTTTCATTCTCATCTTTCGATAGGTGTAATTAGTGCCATAAAAAATAGGAGTTCAAAAAAGTTCATTATTTCCAAAATTCATCTTTGAAAACATACATGATCACAAAACAAATAAATTATGTTTTCTAGCTCTGATACCAATTTGAAAGAGTGTCCCTTATGAGTGTGTTTCAAATCAAACCAATTTTCACCAAAAATTATCCAACTTTTAATTAGCACCAAAAATTATCCAACTTTTAATTTGAAAAAGGGAGATTCGGGCCAAACTCCGCCGAATTCGACTCGAGGTCGTCGGATTTCATCCTCCAGGCAAGTGTTTACTTGCTTTATTTCATTTTTTGCAATCCTCTCATAGCACATTTGGTATAAACATGATTTTAGGGTTAGAACCCTTAAAATAAATTGGGTAAAAGTTGTATGTGAGTTTACAAATTGATGTAATGTAAACTCTTAATGATTTCTAGTATTAAAACCATGTTAATGGGATGTAAGATTGAATTTAATTGGGAGAAATGCCCAAATCTAGGTTTCATGGATTTTAGGGTTCAAATCCAAGAGAAATGGTTTAATACCCCAAAATAATTGATGTGTTAGTTGTAAAACATAGATTAGATGTTTATTGAGTTGTTGGGTGAGGTTAGAAACAACAAAAATGGAGAAAAATGGAGTTTGGGATTTTGGGAGAGATAATGAATAGTAACCCGTAACCTTTGGGGTCATTTTCGACCAAGAAGATAAATGATTTAGCTTTCGGACAAAACACAAAAGTTGTAGATCTTTTCGATACGGTCGCGTGGGAGCCGACCGCGTATTTTTCTGATTTTTCTACGATTTGATTTGATTTTTACAAGATGACAGCTCCGGGTTGAAATCATCAACTCGGAAATCAAATCGGGAATTGGAAAAATTACGGCTAGAATTAATGTCGTAGATGTTCCGGATAATTTTTGGGGTAGTTTAGAAACCCCGAAAATAAATTTGGGTTGTTGGATAAGGGACTTAAGGATTTTTAATTTTGGGAGACCTGGTGTGACCGGTCGACAGCGCCCCTATGGCCGGTCGACCGCGTCAAGGAGAAAGGGCCTACTGCTTTGTTTCGTAGGCTTATTTGCAACCCGCGGTCGATCGGGGGTCTAAGACCGGTCGACCGGTGCCCTGTTTTCAGCCCAAGATTTTGGAGATTATTATTATTTCTCCCCTTTGAGATTAAAGTTTAAGTGCCTTCTAAATTAAAGTATATTAGAGGGTTATGTCCTAAAGGACTTGAGGAATTGGGAATATATATATGTATATATTCACTTAGAGTGAATTATTATATTTGGAGATATCCAATAAACCTTTAAGAGTTGATTAAGGTTATTATTAGTCATCAAAGTAAGAAAGTACTTTGGGCTTAGTACCATGCTTATATGAATGCATGATTATGATTCCTGGAGGGAATCTTTGGGATTATGGTCATCGCTAGATGATATAGGCCATTATGGCCGGTTATATATTCTAGGAGGAATATATAGGATATGTATATACTGTGTGATTTAGGTATATATATATATATATATATATATATATATATATATATATATTATGAAGGATATGATTTTGAAAATATATAAATGAATATTTTCAAATGGAAAGATAAATGATTTTCATAATTGATAAATTATGGTTACACACCTCCCTAAATCGCTATCATAAGGGAAGTTGCGCGCGTTGTGGTGAAGCCTTCCTGGCTGTTGAGCAGGTTGGATACAGTCCCTAGGACATATGGGCATTTGTATTACTGCGCTGGTTAGGGGATTCCGGGTGTGGTCCTGACTTTCCCGCAGGCAATATGGCCTCTTCCCGACGTTGGTAGGTTCCCAGGTTGTCTTCTATAGATAGGCCCTGGAAGATGATAGCCATTTAGGGGCGCGTTCAGTGGGGAAACCCGAAGGGGCGGTCTTAGATTTATTAAAGCAATTCATGATAATGGATTGGCTTTAATTTACATTTCCTGAGTATAAAAAGGGAAATGGGATAAAGGTTTGGCTTCGGTAACACTCCCGGATGGAAGAAGGGATGTGGAAGCATGTTTTGATCAAAGCATTTTCATGATAATGGAAATGGTTTTGGTTACATTTCCTGAGTATAAAAAGGGAAATCGGATGATATAAAGGAAAAGCATTTTTATGATAATAAAATTGGCTTTTAAAAGGTATATGATTTGTTAAAGAAATTCATGATAATGAATTGGCTTTTATATTTACATTTTCTGAGTATAAAAAGGGAAATGGGAAGTTTTGAGAAAATGAATAGTATTGATAAATACTTGATATATGAACTCTCAGTCCGGGAGATAGATCCGGATGGTTATGGTAAAAATATGATTAATACAAATGGTTAAATCGAGTGCCGAGGGTTTAATGGATCCCGGCGATCGACCTTGCCGCATAGTAGTGTATCGGGGGAGTTCCTTGTTTGGATTTCGCTTTGCGAGACACCCCACGCACGAACATGGCATAGCGTTGAGACTGGGGTGAAGCTTATCCCTTAGTACATTACTTGGACTATCTAGGGTAGATAGTGGTGGGGTGATAGACTAGTTTAGCAGGGTAGCTTGACTAGAATGTTCTAGATAGATGCGCTAGGAGTGTACTATTAGCGGAGAGGTGAGGGGTATCTCATGGGAGTGCGATACCAAACTTAAATATGAGATAAAACCTTTTTCAAAATAATAAGGCATTTATGCACTTGCAAAATATTTTCAAAATTCGGGCTCTGACCCGTTTATCTACTTTTCCTTTCTTGCTATATTATATATATACATAGGTGTCCAGACACAGGGACGCCTGGATGGAAATTCTTTCGAGTCAGACGTCAGCTGCAGCAGCTGTGGATGCGTGCAGGTTTTTGATAGCCGATTCCATCGTTGTACTCTAGATAGGAGGTACTGTATAAACATTCGAGCCAATGGCTCAATTGCATTTATTTATTCTTTCGGTACAGCAATCGATACGGTTGTATATTTTGACCGAGTGTTCGGTTATTTTATTTCATTTCAGTTTCATTTACGCATTAAATTGTAGATGTTTTATTTTTTTTATCGTTAAAAAGAGTAGTAGAGTTAAAATTTTGACACCGGCCTGATAGGTTATTAGTAATTAAATGGATTTTTCGACAGTGATGCTAAGAATGATCCATATGAGACTCCTGTTTTAATTTATATTGGAGTGATCGCCCGGTATCTTATTAGGCGGGTTGTCACAAGTAGGTTCTTCTGACCGATGTACCTTGTAAGGAAATTATTACCAGGGTTCGTACTTTACATCGAGTTTGTCGTATACCGCAAGAACCGTCGAGGGAAGCTCATGTTCATACATTCATGAAGACGAATTCAAATTTCAAGTACCTTCAACATATGCGCAACATGAGGTATACGAGGTATAATTTCATTAGAATGTGTTTAAGTTTCATAAATGGTTTACATTTATATTGGGATACTTTTCATAACTATTTTAAAATAAAATGAGACATTTTTTCTAAGTCAAAATAATTTTTCAAGATCTGTAGGTGAGATTTTTAAAATAAAATTTTCTCGCTCCTATCGTTCAAATGACAAGGCAATGTCATTCAAATGACTTCTTCTAAGGACAGGCAATGTCGTTTGAAGGGTCACTCAAAGGGTCATTTCTAAAATGCTTCAAACGAACCCTTACTATTTTTTGTTTTTACTGTCGTTTGTAAGGGCGTTAGTAATGACATGAGATGTCTTTCAAACTACATGAATATGTCTTTTGAAGTCGTTAGGATGACCTGTGCCTCCTCAATTTTTTTTCAGCTATAAATACCTGATTTCGAGGACTTTTTCAGCCAGACCTTTTGCAAAATGAGACTGCATCTTGGCAGAACTTTTAGTTTTCAAAGTTTAATGCCTTTTATGTCTTTGATTCACCAAAATCCAATCCCAATTCTTTGCAAATTATTTATGGAACCCAAATCACTTCTTTTGAAGTTTGTTCTTGTGGAGTCCCATCTCTACTACAGGATTGGTAGATCTTGAGGGAGTTGCTTGCTGATAACTACGATCATTGAAGATACTCAGGGGTGTTCTTTATTGAGGAGATCTACGGTTCTTGTGGGTTCTTGTGCGAGTCCATTGTTGGTTACTAGGCTGCGGTATATGTAAGTTTTCTGTGGAAGATTCACTGCAAATTTTTGTAAGTTGCGATTTGAAACATTTATTGAAATAAAAGGTATTTCTCTTTCGGGGGATTTTTCCTAACATTTGTTTTCCCAAAAATTTGTGATTGTTTGTGATGGCATAATTATTCACTTAGATGCATGATTAGGGTTTAAATTTTATTGGAGTTATTTTGGATCAAAAGTTGGCATGTAATTAAATAAGTTTTAATTGGAAATTTGCAAACCAATAACTAATCGATATCCTTATATTCTCATACCTCAATATCAACTGGATGTGCCTCCTGTTGATGGACCTCAGTATATCCAGCTACCCTCACTATCACATCTTCATGATTAAGTTATGTTCCCCTATGAAGGACATCTACAAATTTTGCTAGGGTCACATCTCGATCCTCTATTCTAGAAAGAGTATCAATAATAGCAACTAAAGTGGCACCCCGAAGTACAGGATCGACCACTGTGCCAACAGGGCCAGAAAGAGGAACAATCTCATTCATATGAATGTCCTAGAGGGGAGAGGAACTTTTTCCAAGAACATCGAAGAAGCCATGGTCCTTCACTTTCTTAAAGCTTCCCCCAAAAGACAACTACTAATCTCAACATTAGTCGGTGCAGAGTAAATATATGAGGTCTCTTAGTACTACTTGAAGGCCAGATAATGGATTTTCGAAGAAATAGTATTCAAACCCAAATCAAAAGGATCATAGAACTTAGGGAAGGGTAAATTAGATCACTTTGAAGAAGGTTCAGAAAGGAATGTAATTGATTTCCCCATAATTCGAACTACCCTAAAGTGTACTTCCCGTTATAGTTCTTCGAAGAAATAATTTTTCCTTCATAACAAAAACTTATTTTAGCTACATGGTAGTGAGTGAACTGATTGGAGACCTCAAGGAGCATTCATCCCAAAGCACATGGATGATTAACTATAGTCCTTTGGTCGAAACCAAATTGGCGAACCACCCTATTTTGGGGTTATTCTTAAAAAAATGTGCAAAACATTTTATTGTTTATTAATAAAGGATTATTTTATTTATTTTGAAATCAGATTCAAGTTTATGAGAATGCTTTATATTTGTTTAAATATATTATTTCATATAATTGTCGGTCAATAGAGCTTAGTAGGAATTCCAGTGAGTCGGCTTCGGGTTGATGACAATGTAATTGGAATTTCATTTCAAGAACTATTGAAAAGTTATCAACCTAGATAGGGAGTTGACATCCAATCAGAATGGTTGTGATGCAATCCTAGTAGTTTCCCTCACACATGTGAACCTGTATGATGGTTCGAGAACTTGTGTGATAATTCAACAAAGGATTATGATCGGTATATCCCGAGAATTTGTTGAATAGGACCACTCATAAGACTTGAGTCTAATGGTTTTCTTGATTTCACTCACATGTTGTCACATCATTTGCAATGGGTGCATAGATTCTTAATCTCGAGAATTAAGATGATTGTAATGGTTATGTGATTGTTACTTTGATTGCTATAGGTGTGATACAATCTTAGATTGAATGAAATTAAGTAAATAATTAACAACAAATTTTTAGACCGGCCTAGATCCCCAATTTTCTTTAAAAATTAGCGTTTAATTTATTCTTTTATAAATTGAATAAAATTGGGGTAATTAAATTTAAGGTGTTAATTAAACTCAGATCTCCGAGTTTTATTTAATTTTGGGAAATTAAAATGTGAGATTAAGACATTTAATTCATACAAGTAAATTTGGAAATTACAAATGATTTAAATTCGGTCAATTGGAATTGAAGAATTTGTTTTTTCAAAACCCCCACATTTTTCAAAATACTAAGTGGGAGAGGGGTTTCAACATAAAACCCACGGTCTCCATCGATGTTTTCATGAATCAAGATGTGATTATTCCATTCGTCAGTAAGGCTACACCCTGATGGAATTCATGAAGGCATCAGGGATTCAATTAAACTCTTAAGTGATAGCTCCTAGAATTATAATGTGAGTGAGTTTGATCCCCCCCCTCCCCGTGAGGGGGGAGTTCATCACGAGTGGGTTCTATTTTTAGGAATGAACCATTGGTATAAACTTAGATATAATTAACGATATCCTCCCCACAGAGTCACGGTTATTAATTATGGAACCAAAAGGCGCTAACTATTTAATTATGTTGAATAAAGGATCCTGAACTGTCCAAGATCACAATTGAAAGACGAAAGTTTCTCTAATTCATGGTGGGGTGATTTAATACCTCAAGAAATCTCACTCCATAAGGAAACTAGGATGGGTTTACTTTAAATTGGCGGTGAGGAAGCCACTTTAAAAATAAAATGAAGTTAAATTCTCACATTTATATTTCAAAATTAATTCACTTTTCAAAATTTATGCTGCTTATATTTCAAAATGGGATCATCATTCAACCTACTCTCTTCAATCTTAAATGACAAAAAGTTAAATGGAATGCACTATATTGACTGGAAAAGAAAGATATATACTTTCCTTACTATTGAAGATTTTAATTTTGTCTTGACGATAACTTGTCTTGTAAAGTTGGAGAAAGGGTACCCAAAAGGGATGTCCAAGCCTAATAGATGTGGTAGAAGGTTGACCCAATGTCTCTTTACTATATATTGGCCTCTATGAGTAATGTGTTGCACCATTATCAGTAACACATGTCCACTGCTTACGACATGATTTTGAACCTCGGGGATTTGTTTGAAGATTAAAAGTGGGACACAAGGTTAGATGTTATGGCAAGGTTGGTAAACACTAAGATGCTCGAGGGTACTCCTGTATTCGATCATATTCTAAAGATGATGTCCATCTTAGGGGAACTTGAAGTGCTTGGATCTTAAATCGATGGGGAAACCCTATATGATTCCGTGCTCCAATCACTACCAAAGTCCTTTAAATTGTTTTGCCTAAATTATTCTATGAACAAATTTGATTACTCATTGGAGAAATACTTAATTTATTCCAGTTTATGGAGAATATCAATAGGCATAAGGGTGTGATTCAGGTTGTTGAGAAAGTTATCTCTACTTATGGCTCAAAAAGTAATAAGAAGAAGGGAAAGTCTGAGGCACAACATAAAGTTGTCAAGCAAAATTTTAATCCTCCGGGAGAAGGAAAAAGGCCGAAAGGCAACTGTTATATCTGCAAATAGGAAGGACACTAGAACAAACAATGTCCTATCCTCTTAAGTAGGAAGAATAGAAATCGCAATTTCTCCCATATCATTGAGACATGTTTTGTGGTGCAATATACTGGCACCTGATGTGTAGATTTGGGAGACATTACTCATGTTTATAATTCTTTAAAGGGGTTCCAGATAACCAGGGAGATCAATGATGGAGATATGTTTCTATTCATTGGTGATCATCACAAGGCATACTTATTAGGAGTATAAAATTTAGTTTAAAATCTTGGTGAAGATAATAAGTTAGTATTAGTAGATTTTTTTTATGTTCATGGTATTACAAGAAATTTGATTTTGATTTCTAAGTTTGTGATGAAGAAATACCTAGTTTATTTTAATACAGGATTTTTTTTATCAAAAATGGAAAATCTCTTATCTGTTCTGGAACTTTGGACAATGATCTTTATATTATAAGACTTGTCTCACCTCTACTTCTTAATACTAGATTGAATAAGTTAAATGGAAATAACCTAAAGAGAAAGGAACATTCTAAGTTGAACCAAACATATCTTTGACACTTATGGTTAGGTCACACCAATCTAAAAGGGATACCAAGAGATGTTTTAAATGTGTAATTAAGTTTATTAGAACTGGAGGCACTTATAATTTGTGAATCCTTCTTAGAGGGTAAGATGACCAAAAGGTCGTTTAAGGCCAAGGGGTATAGAGCCAAACATTTATTGTAGGAAGTTCATACTGATTTGTATAGTCCTAGGATTATTCGGGAAAGGGGTGGTTATGAGTACTTCACCACTTTCATTTATGATTACTCGAGGTTTGAATATGTTCACTTATGCACTGATAAGAAACTTTTTGAGTCTGGTCATTGTCTTCAAAGTGTGAGTCTAAAAATTCCCTTGAGTACCTACAAAACTTGTTTAAAACAACTCGTATTGTGGTAAGTACGTGTATCAATCCAACTTTCAAGGTGAAACAATTAATGTGAATACTTGCAATTTCAAAAAAAAAAATATTAATTTTTTTAAACAATTTCAAGGGAGAAAATTAACTACTAAATGATAAAACTAGGAAATGACTAAATAATGAAAAAGAATGTGCAACCGAGTGTGAAATATGTGAGAAGGTGAAGATATGGAATTACACTGCATAATCAATTATTTTAATTTCTCAATTTATTAATTTGAAATTTTTCGAGATAATATTAAATCGATAATATAACTCTCGTTACAATTATAAATTTAATAATATCTTTTTCAAAAAAGTAATTTAAAAACACGATGAAAAATTAAGAACTATACTATTTTAAACAAAATTACCCGCTAGGATCATTTTAATAAAAACAGTATGAATTCTCAATTTTCAACACATAATTAATATTTAGATTTAGGAAAAACCTATTTCTAGTTCGATTCGTAAATTCAAACATCAATTTGTACAATTGATTTACTAACTCTCGTTACATAAATTAATCGGTGTCAGTTACAAATTAATTTACCTAGAAATATAAAATTAATGAAACCAATTAATTAAATTAATATCCTACGCACTGCATCCCACCCCTTGAACATGGTAACTAGCCAACCATATTTAAACAATAAAGCACAATCACAGATATGGAACAATAAAATAAAAAAAGAAGATCAAGAAATACAAGACACAAAAGTCTCCCTTTGAATTGATTCCTTGAATCGCGTTCATGCACGTGTGTCCCAATGTCTTCAAAAATCCAACACTTGATTACACCAAGAAGACTAAAAAAAACTAAAAATTTATTCTAAACTAAGCTAATTTTTTGGGGGATTTTTCTGCAATTTTTTTATGTACCTACTATATACATAATATACACACTGTCCCCTATTTTATGTCTCTCTCGTCTCTTTTTTTTTATCTGATGAGAGTCCTTTTCTGATATGCATCCATTTTCTTTTAAAGTCCACGAAATGGGTTTATTGGGAGAGATTTGAGGGATTTGGAAAAAATCAAGGTCAAATATAACTCTTTTTATTTTCACATTTCCTTTGGACGTGGGTTTGGTTTCCTATTTTTATGGGATATGGGTTTTCGGATTTGGTGCACTCAGGTAAGACACAGGTAGCAAGTGGGTTTTGGTTTGGGAAGCCCGTTGGTGGGTCGTCGGGGGAGGGTTTTGGGTATATGGTGGGAGGTGAGTGTGTTTTGGTATTTAGTTGGTGGTAATGGAGGTGAGAGAAGTGGGTTATGGGGGTTATTGTTTATGTGGGTTTAATGGAGGTGAGAGACAGATGGGTGGTGGGTTGGAGGAATGGGTTATGTGGGTATAATGGAGGTGTGAGAGAGATGGGTGGTGGGTTGGAGGGATGGGTTATGTGGGTTTTTGTTAATGGAGGGAGGTGAGAGAGAGAAAGGTGTAGGTTGAAGATGAAGTGGGAGGTGTGTGGAGGTGTATGATAATAGGGTGAGGGTTGTATTAGTGTGTATATGAGTGTATCGGTGTAGGATATATGTGTGTGTTTAAGTTTGGGTTTATTTAGTTTGTGTTTAATTTGTACCCCTAAAATAAAATAACCTAACTAACTAACTAAAAATAAAACTAACAAACTAAAAAAAAATTAAAATCAACTAAAAAATTAAATTCCTAACCTAAAAAAATTCAAATAATAAAACAAAAGAAATAAAATAAAAAGCTCATAATAAAAACTAAAGTCCTAAGAAAAAAGTAAAATCTAATAAAACTAAAAATAAACACCTAACTAATCATAATAAAATAAAATAAATTGAAATAAAAAAGTAAAAAAAAAAACTAAAAACATCAAAACTCAAAATAAAATTATATTGAATAAAAAGAAATATAAATCTAGAAAATAAATCCTAAAATTCTAAGATAAATCCTAAAAATATAAACGACACAAATAAAAAAATCTAAAAAATAATAAAGGTACAAACTCAACACACACCGGGCTCGGGGTATGGACTGGGCTCGGTGTGGGCTAGGCTTAGTTTGGGGCTAGGTTCGGGACATCGAAACTCTTCGGTGCAAGCTCAAATGGGTCTCCAAACTTCGCGGCCTCCTTTAATTTCTTCGTTGCAATGTTTTAACCGCTTCTGTGTCGTAATTGACTGATTTACCACTATTTAACACCGTGACTACTGATTGACCTGCAAAATGATAAAATACGAGCATAAGGTCAATTTTACTTAAAACTTGTGACTAAAATGCATCTATTTGGGGCATAAATTATACACTTTTGGGTTCTTATCACACCACCCCCAAATAGAACAGTGCTATTCCTCGAGAAAAAATAGAGAGAAAACAGAGATAAGTATCCAAAAGTGTGCCACTTTCGCAGGCACTGGCGATTGCACTTAGCATGTGCAACAAGCCGTTAAACCCATAGGTTGCCCTTCAGGACGAGTGGTGTCTCGTGAGGATTTGCAGTGAATACACCCACAAAATTCAAAAACTTATTTAAATGTAGTTTCTTATTTGACGATGAAATGCTATACAACATAACTTAAAAGGACGTCAAGGAACACCTTATTCAACTATCAAAGTAGGGCATAAAATTACTTAATACCAAAAGCGCAATCCTTTCTAAACTCAGCACGTGTTAGTGTGAAAAAATCTTAAGTATCATTAGAATAATTCCAAGATCGCCTTTAAAGAATTGACGCTTTGACCTCAATTCTCACTGGATATATCTCTTTGAATCGAACTCTCTGAGAATTAGGTAAGTGTATCTCTCTAGTGTGTGAGGAGGTGAGTAAATGTAAACAATTTCAAACATCTCACACACCTCATGAACGAATGATAACCACTTTGTCGAGTTATTGACCATAAAATCTTCTCGTTTGCCCGAACACGTCACCAAGGGTAAACAAATGTGATTTATGAAAGGTATAAGGGAATAATGAAACGAATAAGGTGAATGATACGATTTTTAAGAGGAGTGTGACACACTTTGAATAACTGATGTCTTCATTTTTTTTAAATTTATGATCGCATGCTTTCTTTTTCATCTTTTCTATTTTTTTTTCTTTTTTTCTTTTTCTTTTCTTTTATTTTTTGCAATACATTTTATTTTTCATAACACAAATGAAGACAATTAAAAGGCAATTTTTAAACACTCTTTTTCTCAAAAACGATGGTAATGATGGGAAATGAGATGTGGATGGTATCTAGGATATATATGGATACGGAAAATGTGGAATGATAATAGGTGGAGTAAAAGGGTAAAAATAAAAAGTGTATGGAAAATTCGGTTTAGTGCTCGGGACAAACTACAAGATACATGTTTCTTACAACTCGAAAGTAATGTCATTCTCAGTGATTAAGCCAAATTTTGAAAAAATAACGAGACCATGCAACGACTAAGTGTGATACCCAAAGAAAGTTGAGTCAACTCATGAATCAGAGATATGTAAAAACCCTAAAAAAGGTGAAAAGCTCAAATCTCATGGGCTTAAGTCTCCACTAGTGATCTTTTAAGTCTCTCTTGAGAATATCGTTAATCTTCAACTTTTGATTATAAACGTGATAGTGCAAAATTGCCGAGTTTAGGAATTCATGGTGCAAATACGCTTTTAAGAGGTATTAATTAATTTTTGATAAAAAGTGTAATTTTAGGGTCGAATACAGGTATTCCAAGATTTCTAAAAGAGGGATGATAGACAATTCAAGTCATAAAAATTTATTTTGAACTGCACAAAAAGTTTAAAATCACTTGTTTCTGAATATTTTCAAAAGAGGTACGATTTTGATAAATTTTCCACCCCCAAACAAAAGAGAACATTGTCCTCGATGTTTAAAACTATATAAAAAAGTAAAAAGAGAAAGGGAGGAAAGATATTACCATAGTGAACCGCTTATGAAATTTTACCGCATGGTGGAGTAAATATAAAACCTGAAGAACAAATGCGATACAAAAATATGCACAAGTCTATAAAGCATGTGAAAATCATTGGGTGGTGTGAAACAACACCCCCAAACAGGATAAGGCTCATACTCAGAAACAACGAACGACAATCTTCCTCCTGGTAGTGCTAAGTTTAACATCTTCAGTCAAACCGAACCAATCTCACTCTAAGGATAAGATCGATGAAAGTGTGGGGCGACAGAAAAATTGGGTGATGAGAATCACCCCCAAATAAGACTGAAGCGTGAATCTTGTTGGATAAAGCCTAAAAGAGATCAATGCACTTGTATAGAAAAGTGCATCACTCGATGCAAAGCATCGGTGGACCATGGGTGGGTGGTAATTAGGGTAAGGCGAAGGGTAAGGGTGAGGGTGTACAGGCACCGGTCACGAGACTTATTGAGCCGAAAGGTGAGGGAAACAAGGTCCCTATAAGAATGGTGCGCAAGTTGGTGGGGTAGGCAGAAGGGTTTGACAATAGTGATGTGGTGGGCCTCAGAGAAAGTGCATGACCATTCTATAAATGGACGATGGTAATGGTTGCACCGTGACACGCCAGGGAGCGGGAGATGGAAAAAATAAACTCCACGAGGAAGTGTTGTGCATAAAGTAACAATATCGGTGTCACGGATGTGGATAGTAGCACAAATACTCTCATAGATTTAGGGGTGGAAGAAAAATGCAAGAGTGGGCTCGTTTAACACGAGGGTGGTGGGTGGGTGTAGGTGAGGACCTAAATGCGTAGATGTGAATAGGTGAGGTGCAATGAAAGGGTCCAAACCAACTGGTGGGGTATAGGGGATAGTGGGTGGATCATGGGGGACAAAGGGTGGGGGAGATGATCTAACTCAAGAGTAGGAGAGACACACTCCTCACGAGGCTCGAAATGATCCTCAAGGGCACTCGTAGGAGGATGTGTGAAAGTGAACGAGGGAGTGATCAACTTAGCCACCCGAAAGTCACTATCCGAAGTGGTGGAAAAATCTAACGAGGCCTACAAATCCGAGATAGATGAATCAAAGATAATATCTGACTCAACAGGAGCTAAGCGTGGTGGGACATGATCCATATCCAGAGAGGTAAGAACCATATCGGATTCAATATCAGGACAGTGGGTAGCACTCGTAGTCGGAGCTAACCTAGGATGAAGTGCTTCCACGATAACACACGTAGTGGGCTCAATAGGTGTAGGCTCGAGCATAAATAAGGATTCTATGGAGGGGGAAAGGCAAACCTCAATTGTGGGTTCGAAAGGATAGGGCGGTGTGGGATCAGTCTCACAATTAATGGATACGTCAACACAATTGTTAACTTGGGGCCCAGACCACTGGGTGGTCGTAACGTCGAGATTCTCAGGAAGATAGGGTTGGTCACACTCAAAAGTGGCACAAGACAACACATCATTAGCCCACACGGGTGAAATAATGGGTTGACTTGGGGTGAAATCTGACTCATTCGCACACTCAAATGCAGTAAACATGTGTTCAAGACATTAAAGGGCTTCATTTTAAGATTGAAGAGTGTGCGTGAACTTTTGCAAGAGGCTTTCGAGAGTGGATGTGAAAGGTGGTGGGGAGATGCCAGTGGGTGGCGGTGGTGGGTGAGGTGGACATAACTCGTTAGAATTATTAGGATGTGGAGAATACTCACGTGAAGTATGGGTAATGGGGTAAAGTTGGTCATACAAGGGAGAAGCATCTCCGTGAGAGACAAAAGGTTGATCAGCACGAGGAGCATAGTAAGTGGACTGATAGATATGAGGTGCACGAGGTGGTGATGACGACTGGTGGAAACGGTAAGGATCCACAACATTTTGTTGGGATTCATATTGCATGGAAGGGTAATCAGGCCGCGATGAATTGCTTGGGTATTCATACCCCTCGACATTAGATATGTCATGACAATACGCCGAGGGTGGATCCAAAACAGTGTCACAGGGATACACATGGGCCATGGTGGGATTAGAAGGAGTGAAAATAAATGGACACTCATGGGACAAATGGTCCACTAGAAAGCAGTGTGTGCACGACGAAGCATGGGATGGGTTGACACTCGTCACCAGAGGCGGTGGAGGAGGAGATTTGGACGTGGACGACACACGAGTATCAACAATGGGTGTTTGAGAGTTAAATCCATGAATTAATGAATGAAGGTTCGATTCAAGCTTAACATCAAACAATGGGAAATGGCCAAAGTTCTCCCGTAAAGGACGTTCTTCAGCCACGAAGAGAGAAATATTTTTGGGTTTTAAAATATTTATCAAAAGAAAAGAAAATCTTTTTGTGATTTTAGAAAATAAGAAAAGGAAAATCTTTTTGGCATTTGGAATATGGTAAAAAAATATTTTTGGGATTTTTGAAAATATTGTAAAAAAAAATTTTTGGAATTTTTCGAAAAAGGGGAGAAAATGGACTCTTAATTTGGTCAAACTAACTAAAACCGACTACCTAAAGAAAGGAATTGGACACACACGAGTCAAGAAAAAATTATAATGAGCACGTATCCAATTATTATCTTCAAAATTTGTGAAAGGGGTAGTTGTAATACCCCGTATTTTTATGCTATATTAATTTGGGGATTTATTAAATTTAATGTGAGTTAATTATTTAATAAAAATCCGGAAATTAATTATGTTATAATTATTAACGTGACGAGAGTTAATAATTATGGGAAATTGTTGAATATTACTAATGAGCAAAGTAATATATTATATTGGTTATATTGAATGTCATGAGTGAGTTAAATGACAATTTCAGAAATTTAAGTCGGGACTTGCTTGTGTCGCGTCGGGACTAAATTTTTGTTAAATAAAAAGTGAATATTTTATAAGTTACCCGTATGGTCGTTTTGAGTGCGCCAACGCGTCCGGAAGGGTCGAGATAGTTAGAAAGTGTACCCGGGGGTGTAGTTTGGGTCTCGGGGCGTTTTTAGGCCTAATTAGTAACCCGGGAGGGCATTTTGGTCATTTTACATTTTTGGGTAATTAAACCCACGAAAATTAGAAGGGCTATATCTTATATTGAGGTTGTCACTTAGGGTTAGAATTCCCAAAACCTAGAACGGCCATTGGAGAAGAGAGGAGAGAGCTCTCAAGCAAATTCAAGGCCCAAAACTCAACGGTTTGCACCGCCGCCACCACCAACGCGTAGATCGCGAGAAGGGGAATGCAACCACACCAAAATTAGCTGCAATCCAGACCTCTGAAAATCCCAGGCAAGTGTTTATCTTGCTATTTTCGTTGGTTCAATTTCCATATTAGTTTAGGAATGATTAGAGATGAAATATATGGAAGAAAACCCAATTTGTGATAGGAAAATCCATGTAGTATTAGTTTATATGAAAATTCTGGAAACCCTTGCCATGTAGAGGAATTTAACCACGAAATATTGATGATTATAGGAAGGAAATTCTGGAGAAAATTTGTTAGAAACCTGTTTAAGAAAATGTTAGGGTTCTTGATAATTAGATAAAATTTTGGGTTGATAATCCATGTTTAAATGATAGAAATACACATGCCTTACGTTAGAAATATCTGGTATATTGATATAATGTTAGTAGTAGAATTTTTGAGGCGTTTGGGTTTGGAAAATATGAATTTGGATGAAGAAAAGTGGTAGAACCCGTAACTGCAATTCTGCAGAAATCGAAATACCTGCTTGATCGATCGATCGAGCCTAGAGCTTCGATCGATCGAAGGTTCGATCGATCGAGCCCCAAACTTCGATCGATCGACCCCTCCTGGAAGACTCCTATTTTCCCTTTTTAAATGAGTTAAATTCAAATTGTCGTGATATAATTCTTGGGCATTCTTAATAAAATGATTTGGGAGACATTGAGGACCAGTAGGGCATATGAATAAATGTTGGGATCTTTAATATACTACGAGAATGGTATTTATGGGATATATTTACTTTAGGGTTGATAGATTTATGTATTAAAGGGTAAGGTTCGTAAGAGAGTTACGTTGGAACATAATAAGGACACCTACTGAATTTTATATTTGTGAGAATAGAGTTCACGAGTGTCACGAAATGAGTTGGAGAAACCCTTCGAGTTAAGGTTAGTGACGAACCCTTATAAGACTACTTAATGTGAAAATTAAGGATAAATATCGTAATTATGGGTGATGAGAGAAACCTATATTGATATAATAATAAGTGGTATATTTATATGGTTGTGTATGTATATATTATATACGTGTGAAAAACGTACCCGTGCTAATTGCTATCCCTGAGGTTACCGCGCTGGGACAGTCTTATCTCGATGGGACCTTTATGGGGGATATTGACTTGTACCCTATAAGATAGATATCCTTGGTACAGGCTATCGAAATGATAGTTCAGACGGTCCTAAGAGACGTGAGGGTATGTACTGACCTCTTAGAGACTTGGAATATATGCTTCGCCTCAATCTTGTTTGTATATTTATGTTGATACAGTTCGAGAGTGATTCCGAACTTGTATTTCCCTTAGTGTGAGCAATACGGGGATTGGATAGCAGAGTATGCCTGCACCATAGTTTGTATGTTGGTGCTGTTAGAATGTATATATTATACGAGTGCTTAATATATATATCTGAAATTTGGGAAATTTAAACTGTTACTGTGATATGGTAAGTGAGAAATAATTCTGGACTATAAATCGGAAATACTTGTTTGAAAAAGTATAATATGACACGGGGAAACTTTATAAATTAATGAAGTTAAAACGAGAGTTGTGCTACTAATTGGAAGTATCCTTTTTAAACAATTATATTTTTCGGTTTTGAAATCTTACGAGAAATTGAAGATAAGCTAAATTGTTGGGAAGGTATGTGATAAAATGATAGGATAAACCATTGGCAAGGTTAGTGCGATAGGCGTGCACATTAGAAGAGAGGTGAGAATTTCTCAAGAGAGTGTCGAACTAATATGTTGTTGCATTGGTCTGTATCAATTTAAATACTTGCTAAACGAATTTTTAAATCATACACACTATCGGGCTCTGACCCGTTTCTTTTCTCTCTCTCTTGTATATATATGTATGCATTACAGGTGCCCATCCACAGGGGCGTCTTGCTTAGGATCTCTTAGAAGGAACGCGCTGCAGCTTTGGTGGAAGTTGCAGGTCTTTTGATTAGACGACTTCGTTCATTCAGATCCAATCTTAGCACATTCATTTAGTGGAGCATGTGTAGCTCTTTCCATTATTCAGTTGTTATTAGACATTTGTATTTCAGTTATTTCCAGTATTATTACTTTGGGATTTATTCAGTTTGGATGTATGACTTTAGATTTCGTATGTGGACATTCGATTGACGAATGTATTAAATTAATTGGATTATGTTGTAGAATTTAATATGGTGTGATTCTTACTTATTGAATGTTGTTAATAAAATAAATGATTTTTCTTTAAATAAAATTTGGAATGTATGTATGAAAATGGTTTTGACACTTAGCTTAATTAATTAGGGTGTTAAATTGGAAAATTTTATTTTTCGACAGTGATGCTAAGAATGGACCAACTGTTCACCTTGATTTAATTTAATAAAGGAGTGATCGCCCGGTATTTAATTAGGCGGGGTGTCACAGTAGTCAAATTTTAAAGAAGTCCGCGGGTGATAAAAATCACGAAAGTTATCTTGTGATCGCCTGTTGCAAAAATGTGTTCCTACGGGGCTGGCTAGTTGATTGATTTTAAATTTAATGACAGCTAGGGTAGCACACAATGGACAAGCGAGTGAGTCGGGTGATGAAATCCCTTCTCGTTGGAATGATCGGGTCCAGGTCTGAGGTAAATTAATTCATCAAACCATTCAATTTAAGTGCGATGAAGAAATTAAAAGCACACAACAACAATTAATCACACAAAAAATGAACTCGCTTGCAGGAGATTCGCGAGGGATAAAAAAATGTACCTCCCACGGTTTTTACACACGTGGGGTGAATACCGAGTTGAGTCGACCACGGGGGATCTCTACTATCTCAGACGTCCCCGGGTGTCCTACCGACCCAAAGTAGAGAGGCTTCAAAAATCCTCATCGTTGGACGCCTGCTCTCTACCTTGTCCGGTTTCCCTTTTCGCTTTTTGATTTTTATGAATAATTATTACAAATAAATCGGGGTCAAAATGCACTAAAATAAATACACAACTTCAAAAATACTATACAACCAGTCTAAAGAGGAGGGAGGTTACAAGTCTTCAATTTGTCTCCACGTCAAGAAAGAGGCAGCGGTGCCATTTGGTAAGAGGCTCTTTGCGCGTATGGTCGTTGTTTTCAAAAGCCACTCTCAAAATTACCTTGAGTACCTACAAAAATTTTCTAAAATAACTCGTATTGCGGTAAGTACGGGTATCAATCCAACTTTCAAGGTGAAACAATTAATATGAATACTTGCAATTTCAAAAAAAAATTATTAATTTTTTTAAAACCATTTAAGGGAGAAAATTAACTACTAAATGATAAAACTATGAAATGACTAAATAATGAAAAAGAATGTGCAACCGAGTGTGAAATATGTGAGAAGGTGAAGAGATGGAATTACACTGCATAATCAATTATTTTAATTTCTCAATTTATTAATTTGAAATTTTTCGAGATAATATTAAAGCGATAATCTAACTCTCGTTACAATTATAAATTTAATAATATCTTTTTCAAAAAACTAATTTAAAAATGTCACACGATGAAAAATTAAGAACTATACTATTTTCAATAAAATTACCCGCTAGGATCAATTTAATAAAAACACCATGAATTCTCAATTTTCAACACATAATTAATATTTAAATTTAGAAAAAACATATTTCTTGTTCGATTCCTAAATTCAAACATCAATTTTTAAAATTAATTTACTAACTCTCGTTACATAAAATTAATTGGTGACAGTTACAAATTAATTTACCTAGAAATATAAAATTAATGAAACCAATTAATTAAATTAATATCTTACGCAGTGCATCCCACCCCTTGAGCATGGTAACTAGCCAAGCATATTTAAACAATAAAGCACAATCACATACATGGAAAAATAAACAAAAAAAAAGATCAAGAAATACAATACACAATAGTCTCCCTTTGAATTGATTCCTTGAATCGCGTTCATGCACGTGTGTCCCAATGTCTTTACAAATCCAACACTTGATTACACCAAGAAGACTAAAAAAAAAAACCTAAAAATTTATTCTAAACTAAACTAATTTTTTTTGGGAATTTTTCTGGAATTTTTTTATGTAGCTACTATATACACACTCCCCTATTTTCTGTCTTTCTCCTCTTTTTTTATCTGATGAGAGTCCTTTTCTGATATGCATCCCTTTTCTTTTAAAGTCCACGAAATGGGTTTGTTGGGAGAGATTTGAGGGATTTGGAAAAAATCAAGGTCAAATATATCTCTTTTTATTTTCATATTTTCTTTGCACGTGGGTTTGGTTTCCTATTTTTATGGGATATGGGTTTCCGAATTTGGTGCGCTTGGGTGGAAGGTGGGTTTCGGTTTGGGCAGCCCGCTAGTGGGTCGCCGGTGGCGGGTTTTGGGTATATGGTGGGAGGTGAGTGTGTTTTGGTATTTAGTTGGTAGTAATGTAGGTGAGAGAAGTGGGTTATGGGGGTTATTGTTTATGCGGGTTTAATGGAGGTGAGAGAGAGATGGGTGGTGGGTTGGAGGAATGGGTTATGTGGGTTTAATGGAGGTGTGAGAGAGATGGGTGGTGGGTTCAAGGAATGGGTTATGTGGGTTTTTGTTAATGGAGGGAGGCGAGAGGGAGAAAGGTGAAGGTTGAAGATGAAGTGGGAGGTGTGGTGGAGGTGTATGATAATAGGGTAAGGGTAAGGGTGAGGGTGAGGGTGAGGGTTGTATTAGTGTGTATATGAGTATATGGGTGTAGGATATATGTGTGTGTTTAAGTTTGGGGTTATTAAGTGTGTGCTTAATTTTTACCCCTAAAATAAAATAACCTAACTAACTAACTAAAAATAAAACAAACAAACTAAAAAAAATTAAAATCAACTAAAAACTTAAATTCCTAACCTAAAAAAAATTCAAATAATAAAACAAAAGAAATAAAAGTAAAAATCTCATAATAAAAACTATAGTCCTAAGAAAAAAGTAAAATCTAATAAAACTAAAAATAAACACCTAAACTAATCATAATAAAATAAAATAAAGTGAAATAAAAAATTAAAAAAAAAACATCAAAACTCAAAATAAAATTATATTGAATAAAAAGAAATATAAAACTAGAAAATAAATGCTAAAATTCTAAGATAAATCCTAAAAATAAAAACGACACAAATAAAAAAAATCTAAAAAATAGTAAAGGTACAAACTTAACACACACCGGGCTCGGGGTATGGACTGGGCTCAGCCTGGGCTAGGCTTGGTTCGGGGCTAGGTTCGGGACATCAAAACTCTTAGGTGAAAGCTCAAATGGGTCTCCAGACTTCGCGGTCTCCTTTGATTTGTTCGTTGCAATGTTTTAACCGCTTTTGTATCGCAATTGACTGATTTACAATCTATTAACACCGTGACTGTTAATTGACCAACAAAATGATAAAATACAAACATAAGGTCAATTTCACTTAAAACTAGTGACTAAAATGCATCTATTTGGGGCATAAATTATACACTTTTGGATTCTTATCATGCACCATAAGTGCGAAGCCTTTGATAAGTTCAATGAGTATAAGTCCAAGGTGGAGTGTTTTCATGATAAACTAACCCATCGTGGAGGAGAATAAATCTTGGGAGAGTTTAGGCAACACTTATTAGAGCTGGATACTGAAGCCCAATTGTCTTCACCCTGCTTTCCATAGAAAAATGGGGTAGAGGAAATAAGGATCATGACTCTTTTGGACATAGTTAGATCCATGATGAGCTATTCAGATTTGACCGATTCCTTATGGGGTTATTCACTAAAGACGACTATATATTTAATCAACTTTGTTCCATTTAATATGTCTCTTTAAC
This sequence comes from Sambucus nigra, assembly GCA_949130495.1. Classification (NCBI taxonomy): domain Eukaryota; kingdom Viridiplantae; phylum Streptophyta; class Magnoliopsida; order Dipsacales; family Adoxaceae; genus Sambucus; species Sambucus nigra. The sequence goes on along the minus strand of CASBWL010000201.1, from coordinate 236,788 downwards.
TCCCATAGAACTCTGGAAAGGGAGAAATATAAGTCAAGCTCATGTATGGATATGGGGTTCCCAACACATGTGTTGCGGAAGGAGCTAGGGATGTTGGAATCAAAGACGAATGTATGTTTTTATATGGGATACCCTAAAGGAACCAAGGGTTGCCAATTGTATAATCCCAAGGACTGAAAAGTATTTATTAGCACAAATGATAGGTTCTTAGAGGAAAATTATATGATTGACCATAAGAACAATAGAGATTATCTTGCAAGAGCTAAGAGAACAAGAGCAACAAAATTCTTTGGCATCACCGATACAAGGTGAAATACAGCATGATAATGACAGTACGCTACCTAATCATAGTGGGAGGATTATCAATGATCCGGATACGTATGTTACTTGTCCTAGACCACAAGTGGATCCACATCATAGCGGGTGGGTCAGGCGTCATCCTGATAGGTTGGTGTATTTAGGATAGCACTTCAGTGAAGTCCTAAAAGAACACGAATTGTATCGGGTAACTATGATGAGGCACTCCAAGACAAGGATGATGAACTTTGGTTAAAGGCTATGAATACCAAGATAGATTCTATGTATTCAAATCAAGTGTGGTAACTTGTAGACTTGTAAGATGGGATAAATCCCATCGTATGCTAGTGGATGAAGAAAGGGGTGAACGAGAAGGTTGAAATCTTTGAGTCACGACTTGTTGCAAAAGGGTTCAATCAGAAAGAGGGGATCGACTATGAGGATATCTATTCATCAACATCCATAATTAAGTCTATCCATATTCTCTTGTCCATTATTTCACATCTCGATTACAAGATTTGGCAAATAGATGTCAAGACTTCATTTTTAAATAGTAATCTTAACGAGTGCATCTATATGGTACAACCGTTGGGATTCATATCAAAGGGACAAGAAAGCAAGGCATGAAAGCTTAATAAATTTATTTATGGACTTAAGCAAGCATCAAAGTCTTGGAACATCTGATTTGATTAAGCAATCACATCTTTTTATTTTGATCAATGTATGGATGAAACTTGTTTGTATAAGAAGAACAACAGAAACATGGTGGTATTTCTAGTACTATATGCAAATGATATTATCCTAATCGAGAACGATGTGGGTGTATTGTCTGGTATAAGAGTGTGTTTGTCTAGTAAATTTGATATGAATCACTTAGGAGAAGTCAGGCATGTTCTAGGGATCAAGGTAATGCGTGTTTGGAAAAAAAGGATATTGGGTTTATCTCAAGATACTTATGTCGATATATTTCTTATAAGGTTTAGCATGTAGGATCTCAAGAAAGGTTTTCTCCCTTCCAGGCATGGAATTCCTTTTTTAGGGATCATTGTCCTAACACACATGACCAAATATATAGAGTAAGGAATATACCTTATGCTTAGGCAATGGGAAGCCTCATGTATGCTATGGTTTGTACTAGACCAAATATTTTTTATGCCATTGGCATAGTCAGTAAATTCCAATCTAATCCAGGTGAGGAGAATTAGACTGTTGTGAAGCACATTCTAAAGTACCTGAATAGGAGTAGAGATTATGTGTTGGTTTGCTCAGTAGACAGTCTAGTACCCGTTAGGTACATAGACTCAGACTTTTAGTCAGATTGAGATTCCAGGAAGTTAACCTCGGGATATGTGTTTACCCTAAGAGGTGGATCCATAAGTAAGAGGAGCAATAACCAATCATGTTTGTTGATTCGACCATGGAAGCCAAGTATGTTAGCACTTTAGAGGCAGTAAAAGAGGTTGTATGACTTCGAAACTTACTAAATGACTTGGTTGTGGTTCTTTAAGTAAAATCAAATATCACACTTTATTATGATGCTAACAGTGAGGTTTTTAATCGAAAGAACAAGGACTCATTAGAGATCGAAACACATTGAGCTCAAGTATCACCAGATTTGAGAGATCATGCAGAGGGGCGACACCATCATGACCAAGATCGTAACTAAGCACTACTTGGAAGTATATTTTATAAATAGCTTACCATTTAGGACTTTTAATTGTCATATAAAAGTAATGGGATTCAAATGAATGGCCACATGGATTTAAGACTAAGTGGGAGATTGTTAGGGTCTGTTATTAAAACCATGCATACAATATTTTATTATTTATTAATAAATGATTGTTTTATTCATTTTGAAATGAGAATCTAGTTTGTGAGAATTCTTTATATTTGTTTAAATATATTATTTCATATAAATGTCGATCAATAGAGCTTAGTAGGAATTCTAGTGAATCGACTTTGAGTTTATGGCAAGGACATTGGAATTTCGTTTTTAGAACTATTGAAAAGTTCACAACCTAGATAGGTATTTGTCATCCTATAGGAACAATTACGATGCAACTAAGGGAGATTGTATGATGGTTTGAGAACTTGTGCGACAGTTTAACATAGGGTTACGAATGGTATATCCCAGGAATGTATTGAACAAGACCATCCGTGAGACTTGAGACTAAGGGTTGTCTTGATTAGACTCAACAATCTCACACCATTTAATCTCGATAATTATGAGGATTGTAATTCTTACGTTATTGTTACTTTGATTGCTATGAGTGCAATCCAATCTTAGATTGAATGAAATGATCCTAACATATTGGGTGACAGTTATGTCAGTAAGTATGAGATCTTAATTCGAAGGAATCCATGTCTCGGGATTCCTTGGATTCCGATATCTCCTCGATCGACTTATAAGATATGTTTCCACTAGTAAACTTGATCAGGGGGTTGTTTGTAATTTGGCGGAGTGGAAAAATAAGTTGAGTATAAGAATCAAGGAATTGATTAGATTTTAGCTATAGTCAATTATCGACAAATTGATTTGACCAAGCGGGTATTAGAAGCTTAACGTGGGAATCATATTATGTACCATTTTCAACTTTGCAAATAAGTCCTCATTCTATTCGAATGATTTCTAAGATAATTAAATTAGAGTGCAGTAGTAATTATTTAGTGGACTTAATTATGATTAAATAAAGAAATTAAATCAATTACGATAATTATAATTTAGTATTTATGAGTATTTATTTAGAATCTAATTTAATTATTTGTCTCGGGTCCCTGATGTAGTCCATATACCCAAGTAATTAAGCCCGGAATCTCAAGTAACCCGGTTTGGCCCAAGCCCATCTTTTGTTCTTATATATAAAGGTGTGGGAAGGGGTTTTAATAATTATTATTCATCCTTAGGGTTCGATAGGGGTGAAAGAAAATACTATTTATGTTTTTGTGAAGAGGGATATAGGGAGACCACCATATTTCAGTCATAAGCAAGGGTTTTCATATCAAAATGTTCCCACACATCTACCTATAATTATAGAGGATCATACACTAGAATATCAAAGCTTTACAGAAGGTCAAGAAAGGTATTGTAGACACAAAAGAACACAAAACTTAATCATCAATAAATATTTTTCTTCCCTTTCGATTGAAACTATATTCGTAAAAGTATTGTGTTATAATCCCTAGTGTTGATACCAAAATTCACCATACTACGTGGCCCAATAATAAGCCAACACATGCCATCCTATCTGGCACAAGTCCAAGTCAACATGATACACATTCCCGACTAACAAGGGAGCCCGACCAATAACAGGAAGATCAACCATCCTGGCCAGTGAAGCACCAACAGTTTTACACTTAATTATCATTTTGTATTGATGTATATGCCTAATTAATAAAGGCATTCCATCCCTTTACATACAACCCTAAAAGCCCCTCATGGGATATAAATATATTGTAACACCCTCTTGGAAGGGGACGGGAAAAAAATCAAGTCACTCAAGCAATACATAACAATGGACGTAGGCTTTTCCTTCAGCCGAACCACTTTAAAAAATCTTCTTTATCTTGTTTGTTTTACTTATTTATCTATTATCAATTAATTGGGCCTAGTCTAGATTTTTGTATCAACAGATTGGCACTGTTTTTGGGAATGTATTGCTAAGCGTTTTCCCCAATTCAGTCTACATGGAAGACATCACTGAAACCAGTACCAGGAATGAGGAAATTTTGCCTAATCCCTCTGACCCACCAAGTGTCAATGAATTGACTGGAATTTTGGCTAGCCTAGCCAAGGGTCAAGAGGTTATGCAGGATACGATAAGGCAATTGGCCCAAACTCTACAAACTGGAGTTCCTGCTCAGTCTAATCAAAGAAATATGCCACCACCACCTGCAAGGAATGTTGTGTAAAGTTATTCCAAGAATTCTAGGGATCCTTCTCACCATCCAGGAGAAACTTCTTCTATCAAGACTCTTAATTCCTATGATGGATAGCCCTTCACTCCATAAAGATTAAGTGCCTTAGAAAGGCTAAGCAGGGCCTCGCCCTTTGATCGTTTAGGACCCAGGGAAAATAGGAATGCCCTGAGGGTTTCGTCAAGAAATAATTGATGACCAAATAATCTAAGGGAAGGTTCATCCCAGTCTACATTGAATGCCTGACGAGCAGCTCAGTCTAGTCACAGAGAGGGCTCATAGAAGGAAACCTCAACGCAGTCAGTTGGTCGAAATGAAAGAGCTCCCACCAATGGATATGGGGCTAGCAATGATTCTTGGAAGGGATCCATCCAACGTCTGGAGGATAGATTAGGAGAGATGGCCAAGGCGAAGAACCCTCTCCAAAGAAGTTTTGTCAAAGGATCTCCTTTTGTGCAAACCATTGTGGATTTCCCCACACCAGCCAACTTCAAAGCTCCTGTGGTTATTCCTAAGTATGGTGGGAAAACTAATCCAATTCTTCATATAGAACAATACTAAGCAACCACTGATATCTATGCCATCCTTGACGAGATGACGTGAAGGGAATTCTCAAGGACAATCACCAGATCTGCTCAAATTTAGTACAACAGTCTTCCTCGGGGGTAGATTTCTAATTTCCAATAACTTGCCGAGCTATTTATTAGTAATTTCTGCTTTGGGGCCAAATCGGCAAATCATGTAGCTCATTTGCTCAGTATGAGACATCAGGTGGGAGAAAGTACCAGGGATTACATCACTCATTTCATTAACGAGAAGTTAGAGGTTATTGATTACGAGGAAAAGATTGAAATTATAGCCCTCATGAGTGTCTATCTCCCAGATAAACTGTATTATACTTTGGCCAAATATTCCCCTAAGATGATGACCGAATTAATAGCCAAGGCAGCGAAGACTATGAGTGCCGAGGAAGCTATGGTATCGAAAAAGAATTCAGAAGCAAAGGTGGAAACCAAGACTGAAGGTAAGTAGGACAAGAAGGAGCACAAGAACAACAATGGAAGTAAGAATTCAAAGGCAAATGAGAGTTTAGATTGGCTCAGAAAATATATAAATTATACTCCCTTGACAGTAGATATACATCATGTTTTGGAGGAAATCAAGCACAACAATGATTTAAACTGGCCTGAAAAGCTAAGGACCTCTACTAATAAGAGGGATAAGTTCAAGTACTGCGAATTTCACAAAGACCATGGTTATACAACCAACTGATGCATTGCCCTTAAGAATTAAATAAAAGTGCTCATCCGACGAGGAGAACTGGATAGATTTGTTAATCGGCAAGTTGGCGAAAGAACTGGTGGTAGAGGTCGGTAGATATCTACATCTCCTTGCAGACCTAGAGAAGAGAAGAAGAGGAATTAGGACGATGATATCGAAGATGATCCGTATCTCCCAAAGAATCCAAGGCATCCTGAGCCTGAGGTATTCATAATTAGCTTTGGGTCATTTAATTTTCATATGATTACAAGTGGTGGCGTAGGAGGTGGAGACCATAAAGCTAAAAGGAAGGCCTGCCTCAATGAGGCCTAAGGTTATTCCTATACCCAGCGAATCAACCTTACCGAGAAAGATCACCCAAGGAAAGTCAACAGGGACAAACTAGTAATTGGATTATCCAAGTGTTGATGTAAAAAATTAGATTTGACCTAATTATTTTAATCACAGATAAAAATGAATAAAGAAATAATAGACAATATATTTTTAAAGTGGTTTAGCCTTATAAGAATGGCCTACATCCACTGTTTTTGTATTGCTGATTGTTTGCTTGGAATTCTCGAGGAATGGTTCTCTCAAGAATTTCCGATCCCCTTTTCATGAGGATGTTACAATGTATTTATAGCCTTGAGGCTGTCCATGTGACAGAATGATTCGCTGTATTTTAGCAGCCGAATACCTCTGTGTAATAATTAATGCACATTTAATGCGTAGTTGTCTTCTGGTATACTTGATGCGCACGCCACAAGTATTTGAGTTGCTCGGACCGCCTAGAGTTGCTCGGACCGCTTGAGTTGCTCGGACCTCTTGCGTTGCTCGGACCTTTGGAGTTCCTCGGACCTTATTCATCTAAAGTCTTCATATTCACCATGTAAATGAAATGTGTCTTTATATGATTGATCCATGTTAGCAAATTAAATTTGGTATCAACAGAAGCCCCTAATGTTTCACAGTTCGAGGTTGAGGAGTGTGGAACATTCTTCTCGAAATATGATGAGATTAATAGTCATCCTGAATTTTTAGGAGTGTTTTTCTTGTATTTAATTCCTCTTTGAATTCATAGAATTAGACTTCATAAATATTATAATTTTTTCCAACTACTTCAGTTTTCGTGCCTCTTTTTCTCCTTTTAGCCGTCGATAACGCAAACATCTTTCTCTAGAATCATTACTTTTCTCCATTCCCGAGGTAAAGTATTTAAGTGCTACAGAAAATCCTATTATCTTTCACTTTTTCAAATTTGTATCTTTGAACTCTTCATCCTCTCTCTATCATGTGCCTTCGTTCTTTCCATCATTTATTGTCAACTGATCTCTATTTCCTCTGTAAGATTTTCTTCCTTCTTTTTTAATTTTCTTTATTCGCCATGGTTTATCCTGTTGAGTCATTGGACAAATTTCGGTCTGATTTTTCAATCCCTTCATGGGTTATTTTTAAAGAATTATCTGGTCCTTCTGATTTATTTTCCTTGGCTGAGGGACACTGGTTCCCAAGTATCTTTATAACCGAATGTGGCTTTTCTTTCCCGCCAAATCCATTGTGTTTGGAGTTTTGCCAATATTTCGATATTGTACCTGCAAAAGTATCTCCAAATACATGGAGGGTAGTTAACGGTGTACATAGATTAAATCAAATCCATGGGACTCATTTAGGAATCCCAGAAATTATGTATTGCTATAGATGGGTCACTAGCGATAGTACTTTTTATTTAAAAACTAGATTTTTAAATAGAGCTTTAGTGGCCAATCTTCCTGATACCAACAAAGACAATTTTGATCATGGGTTAGTGGTGAAAAATTGGCAACACCCTCCACTTGATGGAAATGATGTGTACCAAGGTCCCAAGTGTCCACCGTATAGGAATGGGATAGGTTGTTTTTATTTTTATTTTATTTTTAAAATTATGTTTTTTTCTTTGTGTTTGATAAAATGCTTCACTGACATTTGATTTTGTTTGTTACAGTTGATAGTAAAAGGAAACCCCCAAAAGAGATTGACGTCAATATAAAAAGCTTAAAACTTATCTGGAGTTTGCATCAATCTGTTGCTGGGGAGCATATTAGGTCTGCATCTTATTTGCTGCAATACAGAACTTCGAGCTCATCTTTCATTGCTCGTCCTGTAGTAGTTGACCTTGACCAAGTACCAGCTGCTGATACTAGTGTGGAAGGTTCTTCTTCAGAGTCAAATATTCCTATTGGTGACATAATGAAGAGGAGAAAAGCTCATGCTTATTTTGACAAGTCTGCCTTTCCTGCTGTGGAGGCAAAGAAAAGTAAGAAAGATATCCCAGAAGAAGGGATAAAAACCATTGATGTACTTCCTTCTGCTGCTGCCAAGAAGATTGGCGAGAAGCCTCCTATGGTTCCAAGCAAGGATGTTGCTATCTCTCTTCCAAGTGAGGTTATTGGCATTTCTCCAACAAAGACAACATCATTGATTGAAGACGCTCTTGCTCCTCTAAGGAGATTAAAGAAGTATTTGTCTAAGAAACCTACTAAACCTATCTCTCAACCTTCCAATGTTGAAAGTAGTGTTCCAACCTTGATTCCTCCGAGCTCCACTGTGGGCTTAGTAAAATCTTAGACTATTCTAGAAGTCCGTGACATTGAAAATACTCTCACTCGTGAGAGAGTTAATGCTATGGATGCTCAACACATTGCCTCAGTAAGTATTATTGATCTGAGCCTTCTACTTTTTAATACTATGTTCATACATTGACTTAGAGTTATTTCTTTTCTCAGCTGGTAACGTGTTTCAAAAGCATTGTAAAAAGGGATGAAGTCATTAGGGCCTCCAGTTCCTCGGATGGAGTGGAAAAGGCTTTTACTGGATTAACCCAGTCTTTGAAAGACTCTCATCAGAAGTATGAGGAAAATAATGTTTCTTGGGAGAAGCAGATTAAGTCCGTTGATCAAGAGAGAGATCGAGCTGTGGAAGCCTCCAAGGGATTGGAGAAGAAATTGAAAGAGTTTGAGAAGAATAATAAAGAGCTTGAGGAGAAACTCAAGAATGCTTAAGAGCTTGAGAATAAGTTTAAATCTGCTGAAGAGGAAGTTGTTAGACTTCATGATGTTGATCGCCAGAAACAGGAGGTGTAAGGGAAATTAAAGGCTGCCGAGGAACTTCTTATTGAGAGGAATTCCTCGGAGAAGGCAAAAAGAAGAAATGTTGTTAAAAAGTCTTTCAGCGCTGGTTGGGATAAAGGCTGGAACAAAGGCCTGGCTGCCATGTCCTCTCAAATGGAGTTTGCCAGCCTTAAATATTTTAGGGATGGATGGGTTGAAGCCCTGCAGGAGCTAAAAATTGTTGAGAATTCTGAATTGTTCCAACGACACACTCATGTCCCTCCTCCCTCTCCTAGAGAAGAAGAAGAGGATGAAGCTGCCTCAGAAGAATCTTACATGGTAATTGGGAACCAGGTTTCTGCTGTTGAACCTTTCTTCGAGCAGCCCCTACCAGCAAACATTTCTGCCAATTAGCTTCCCTTACCCTCCGAGCAACCAACCTCTTCGTCCAAGCCTTCCGAGGAAGTCTTAGGAAGCAAGGAGAAGGTGTAGAGTTGTTCGGATCTTTCTTTTGCTTTTTTTGTTGAATGTAATTTTGGGATATCTACTTCTTCTTGTGATGAAATAAAATTTGAACTTTGGTTGTTCGTCTTGACTTTCCCTTATCCTTACTCTGTTTGTATCATCATTGATTCTTTTTATTTCTTTCTCTTTGCTAGTTTATGGCCATGATGGAGTTCCTATCGGCTCATGACACAGAATTAATGACAAAATCCAACGATTATTTTAAAGCTGGTCATGCAGCTCTTAGTGAATCTTAGATGGTTGACATCCTTGGATCAGGTGCTTCTAACCAAGAAATTGAAGCTTACAAGTACCTGAAGTTCTTACTTGATCGCGCCGTGGCTAATAATGTGGCCTATTATGAAATGATTGAGGATCTCCAAGGAACTATAGAGGAACTCCAACAGCAGTACAAAGAGTCCTCCACACTTTTGCACCAAGGGTACGAGAAGAAATATCAGCAGTTAAGCGCTGAAAAAGGATATGATAAATTCATCTCTGCTTACGAGAAGAAAGAGAGCATTCTAAATCTTGAAGTTGAAGAGCATAGGCATATCGCCAAGTTGCTGGAGCAAGAGACATTGCCTTGCAAGAGGAGGTAAAATAACTCAAGTCTGCTGCATCTTCCTCGGGAGCCTTGGTCCCTGTCAATGATGAAGGTTTCTCTTTCTTGGAGGTCGAAAATGCCAACTTAAGAGATGAATTGGAAACTTTGAAAAGAGATGGACCTTCCACCTCTGCTCGCGGACGAGCAATATCTTCTTCTCGGGGATGAGCAAGGGTTGCTCGGGTTACTGTTGAAGAAGCGAGAACTCAAGCAGCCTTGGAGAATCAGGCTTTCAGTTGGTAGCGAAGAACCAAGCCTTAGCGGAGATGTCCAAGAAGATTCTGGACCTCAGGGAGCAACTTTCTACACAAAGCTCTGCCTTGGAAAATAAAGAACTTCTGGTGAAGAATCTTCACGAGAAACTGGAGAGGTTAACTTACCAATGCCATAAACAGCCCAGAGAGTTTTGGATGGTTAGTTACAATGAAGCACTTTGTCATCTTGATGCTCGTTTAGAACAGTCGAACAACGAAGGGTATAAACAGGGCTGGTTGAATGCTCTTTCTGTTTTAAAATTGGAGAGAGGTCATTTCCTGTGTGATTACTATAATCCCGGAGTTCTTGATTTACCCGTGCCTCCTTTCAAGCTTGACCTTAGTTGGATTCCAGCCTGGGCCATTCCTCGCGTTCTGATCTCTAAGTATCTTGATGATTATATTCTTCATTCAGATTTTGAAATATCTCGCCCAGAACACCTACTTGACCGTCCATCTATAATGAAAGTCAGAATGCTGCAAGATCCGAACTTCATAAATTCCCCTTATAGTCTTGATGATCCTCTATCTGGGGTAGATCCTGTATCAAAGGCAGAGGGAAAGAAACTCATAGAATAGAATTTCTTCAATTGATATCACATACGATCTGTAATTTATATCATATGTAATTTGTTCTCGTTTTAATGAAGAAATTTTTAGTTTTCTTTGCAATTTAATTGTCATTGGTTTGGAAATATTTCATAGAATATCTCTTTTATTTACTGATGAACATGTATGTATATATGTAGAAAGAAAAAAATGACTTTTTGGTTTTTAAATTGCCGACCAACTGGAGTTGGTGGTAATTGAATCCGACCAACTTGAGTTGGTAGTGTTTATTTCCCGACCAACCTGAGTTGGTGGTAATTTGCTTCCCAACCAACCTGAGTTGGTGGTAATTGGATTGCCGATCAACCGGAGTTAGTCGCATTTGTTTCCCGACCAACCTGAGTTGGTGGTAATTGGATTGCCGATCAACCGGAGTTGGTCGCGTTTGTTTCTCGACCAACCTGAGTTGGTGGTAATTTTCTTCCCGACCAATTGAATTGTCGATCAACTGGAGTTGGTCGCATTTGTTTCCCAACCAACCTGAGTTGGTGGTAATTGAATTGCCGATCAATCAGAGTTGGTCGCATTTGTTTCCCGACCAACTTGAGTTGGTGGTAATTTGCTTCCCGCCCAATTGGAGTTGGTGGTAATTGAATTGCCGATCCACCAAAGATTGGTCGTGTTTGTTTCCCGACCAACCTGAGTTGGTGGTAATTTGCTTCCCGAACAACCTGAGTTGGTCGTAATTGAATTGTCTATCAACCGGAGTTGGTCGTGTTTGTTTCCCGACCAACCTGAGTTGGTGGTAATTTGCTTCCCGACCAACCGGAGTTGGTGGTAATTGAATTGTATAGTGTGTAGCACTAATATTCCGAAAAATCACTTTATTCATATTGAATTAATAGTATTACATAGATATTTCAACTACTGATAATACTTTTGTAGATGCTCTGCATTCCATGCATTCTTGAATTCTTCTCCTTCCAAGGTTTCAATCCTGTACGTCCCTGGTCGAACAATTTCTGTTACTCTGTAGGGTTCGTGCCAGTTTGCTTCCATCTTATTATTCTTTTGGATCACTTTTTTCAGCACATAATCCCCTTCTTTCAGATCACACTTCTTCACTCTTTTGTTATAGAACAAAGTTGTTCGTTGTTGATAAGCAGCATTCCTAATTGCTTCTTCTTCCCTGACTTCCTCGAGCATATCTAAGTCTAATATTCTCATCAAATAGCTGATAGGGGAGTTGAAATTAAATACCTTGTGCGTGGGTAGACCCAATTCAGTAGGTATCACAGCCTCACTCCCAAATGCCAGCATGTATGGAGATTCTCCAGTTGCTGTTCGCGGTGTAGTGCGATAAGCCCACAATACAGAGTGTAGTTCATTAATCCAATTTGCTTTTACACTATCTAGTCGTTTCTTCAATCCATTTAGTAGCGTTCTATTTGTCACCTCAGTTTGTCCATTGCTTTGTCGGTGACTTGGTGCAGAATGAGTTTTCAGAATATTGGATTGATGACAGTATGTAGTGAACTCCTTGTTGTAAAACTGGTCAGTAATGAATGCATGTGGGAGACCATATCGGCAAATAATGTTTTTCCAAATGAATTGATAGACTTTTTCGTATGTCATATGAATAAGGGGTTCAGCTTCCACCTATTTGGTAAAGTAATCCACAGCGACTACGATGTACTTGAATCTTCCCTTAGTCGTTGGGAGTGGCCCGACCAAGTCTATTCCCCACATGGAAAATGGCCAAGGGGATGTTATGGGTGTTAGCAATGCCTGAGGAGTTCTTCGGATGGACGAGAAACGTTGGCATTTGTCGCACTTCTTAGCATAGGCTGCGCAATCAGCTCTCATCGTCGGCCAGTAGTACCCCTTTGTGGTTATTCTTCGTAAGAGTGTCTGACCAGCTACATGGGATCCACAAGACCCTTCATGAACCTCTTCGATCAAATCTTTCACTTCATAGGGATGGACGCATCTTTGTTGCCCTGCTATCACTCCTCATCTGTACAAAATGCCATTGGTCAACACATAACGAGCAGCTTTAAACTTTAGTTTCTTGGCTACAAGTTTATCAGTTGGTAAAGTCCCATCTTCAATATAGGCTTAGATTGGATCCATCTAGGATGGTCCTAAGTCAAGATCAATGAAATTTATCATTAGATCTTCATCTATGCTCCGACCAGTTAGAATCTCTATTGGGCTTGTTCTTCGTAGCTCGGTGCGGGTGGCTGATGCTAGTCGGGCTAGGGCATCTGCTCTTGCATTCTCCAATCTCGGTATTCAAACCAGCATAATAGCAATAAAACTTGATACCAACTCCATTACTTTTGCATGGTACTTAATCATTAACTCTCCCTTTGCTGCATATATTCGAAGAATTTAATTTACGATTAACTGCGAATCGCTGAATACAACAATCTGCTCTGCCTTCATAGTTCTGGCTAGACTTAAACCTACAATCATTGCTTCATATTCGGCCTCATTATTAGAAGCTTTAAATTGAAAGCACAGAGCATACTCCATATCAATCTCATCTGGACTTTTCAAAACAATCCCTGCTCCACTGCCTGCAGTGCACGAAGAGCCATCCACATACAAATTCCATTAGGGAAACTTATTATTGAAATTTTGATAAGAAAGAGTTCCTTGGTGCAATATCTGGTACTTCCTCTTCTCCTCTTTTAGTACTTCTCGCTGCTCGTCAGTCATCTTTTCTTGCTCGTCAACCGACTTAAGTTGGTCGGGGTTTAAATTTGATGATCCTGTAACATCCACAGGCCAGTAGGTATTCAATTTCTGCTCTTCGAATGTATCAGGATAGGTGGACTCTGCGATAAAATTTGCCACTGCATGCCCTTTAAGCGATGATCTAGGCTCATAAACAATGTCATATTCACCGAGCTCCACTGCCCAGTACAATAATCTTCCCGATTTTTCTGGTTTATGCAGAGCTTGCCTTAATGGCATATCAGTGTACACAACTATAGTATGGGCTTAGAAGTATGGTCTCATTCTTCTGTTGGCTTCAATTAGCGCTAATTCTAACTTCTCCAACCTTGGATATCTGATTTCTGCTCCTCGGAAAGCTTTGCTAGTGTAGTAAACTGGTTTCTGCACTCCACCTTCCATTCTTATCAATGCCGAGCTAACTGCATTCTCTGAAACTGCAAGATATAAGTACAATCTCTCTCCCATCACTGGTCTGAATAGCAAGGGAGGTATTCCCTGGTACTTCTTCAGTTCTTGAAAGGCCTCCTCACATTCATCATTCCACTCAAATGTTTTTCGGAGTGTTTTGAAGAAGGGGAGACATCTATCTGTTGCTCGTGACACAAATCTGTTGAGTGCTGCTATTCGCCCTGTAAGACTTTGCACCTCCTTTTTTGTGGTTGGAGATCTTAGATCTAATAAGGCCTTGATCTTCTCAGGATTTGCTTTAATTCCACGTTGATTGAAAATATATCCGAGGAACATTCCTTCTCGTACTCCGAATATGCACCTAGTGGGATTCAACTTCATTTGATATTTTTCTAGTTGATCAAAGGTCTGACCTAGGTCAATTAGATGATCAGCAGCTTTCTTTCTCTTTGTCAACATATCGTCAACATACACCTCCATATTATGACCTATCTGTTCTGCAAACACCTTGTTCATCAGCCTCTGATACGTTGCACCTGCATTTTTAAGACCAAAAGGCATAACATTATAGCAATAAGTTCCCCTTGGGGTGATAAAAGAGTTACTCTCCCTATCTTTAGGTTTCATTTTAATTTGGTTGTAACCAGAATAAGCATCCATGAAACTCAACAATTTGTGTCCTGAGGTAGCATCCACCAATTGATCGATTCGAGGCAGAGGGAAATGATCCTTTGGGTAAGCTTTATTAAGATCAGTGAAGTCCACACACATCCTCCACTTGTTATTTTTCTTCTTCACTATCACCACATTAGCTAGCCAATCAGGATATTTGACATCCTCAATAAAACAGGCTTTTTGAAGCTTCTCGACCTCTTCTTGTATAGCTTAGTTCTTTTTGGGGCTGAACACTCTTCTTCTTTGCTTTACTGTCTTGATTTCCTTGTTCACATTAAGCTCGTGACATAGGAAGGCTGGGTCTATCCCTGGCATGTCTTCGTGGCTCCATGCAAAAGTTTGTTTTCTGCTTCTTAGGAAAACTATCAATTCCTATTTTAGTTAAGCATCCAATGACGCACCGATTTGAGTTGTTCGTTCTGGGTGTTCATCGTCCAGAATGACACTTTCAGTTGCTTCCACCACCTGACCTTTTCCAAGTTGCAACTCGTCTCTAGGATCTAATGTTTCAATTTCTGCACCTTCATCCACTTGATAGGTAGTAGTCTTTTTCCTAGATTCCTGCATTTCTTCCTGCTCGGCAGATGAATAGTAGCATTCCCGAGCTACTTTCTGATCGCCTTTCACAACTCCTACTCCAAAATTGGTTGGAAATTTTAAACATTGATTTACAGTAGTTGGTACTTCTTCGAACTTCTTCAAACCTACCCTTCCCATGATGATATTGTAAGCTGATTGGACATTTTTATCCATTATGAAAAAGCGTACTCTTTCTGTTCGACAAGCAGGCCATGTACCGATGAACATATCCAGCTTGATCGTCCCTAGTGGAAACACTTTCTCGCCAGTAAAACCAAGGAGGGGCCTATGATATGGCTCCAACTGGGATAGTTTTAGATTCAAACTATCAAAACATGGGTAGAACATGATATCTGCCGAGCTACCGTTATCCACCAATACTCGTGAAATCACTACTTCCTTCATCCTCATTTTGATCACCAATGGGTCATCATGAGGATATAGCACACCTGCGAGGTCGTTTTTAGAGAAACCAATGACGAGTTTATCTTTGTTCACCTTCCTCGGGTGATCATCTTCAGCTAGATTTATTTGTTGAATGTACGAACAAGCTTGAGCCTCATTGAGGTAAGCTTTCCTCTTTGTAATAAGGTCTCCACCTCCTGCATCTCCACCTGTAATAATATTGAAATCAAACGATCCAAAATGAATTGAAAATACCTCACATTCTAGTTGTATCGGTATTTTGGGGAGATCGGGGTCATCTTCTGGATCATCTTCATGCTCCCTTTTCTTGTCATATTTTGCCCGAAGAGGAGATTTAGACCTTTGCCTTCCTCGTTTGCTGGTTCGACCACCGTTTTGACGATCAACATACTTGGTCAACTTTCCTCGTCTAATGAGTGCTTTAATTTCATTCTGAAGAGCTATGAAATGCTTGGTCGTGTGACCGTGATCTTTGTGGAATTCGCAACATTTGGACTTGTCTCTCTTATCAGGATCTGCCTTCATTTTTACTGGCCAGGCTAGCTCCTCGTTGTTCTTGATATCCTCCAAAATGTGATTTATATCCACCTTCAAAGGGGTATAATTTTCGTATTTCTTCATCTGTTACAATGCTTGTTTACCCTTTGATTTCGTGTTACCACCATTATTCTTTTGATATTTCTTATCAGTTTTTCCATCTTCCACCTTGGTCTCCTTAGTGTCTGCGTTCTTCTTCGCAGCCATAGCTTCCTCAGCATTCATGATTTTGGCTGCTTTTGCCATCAATTCTGCCATGGTCCTGGGCGGATCTTTGGCTAAAGTGTAGTACAATTTATTGGGTAACAGTCCACTCATCAAAGCAGTAATTGAAGTTTTCTCCTCATAATCAATTACTTCCAGTTTCTCGTTATTGAAACGATTAATATAATCCCTGGTGCTTTCACTTGTCTTTTGTCTAACACTTACTAAATGTGCTACTCATTTGACTGGCTTTGCTCCAAAATAGAAATTTCCAATGAAGAGTTCTGCTTGCTGAAAGAAAGTCGCAATTTTTTCCCGAGGAAGGTTATTGTACCACATCTGAGCAGATCCAGTAAGAGTTCCTATAAATGCCCTACATCGTATCTCGTCTGGAACATCATAGATATCGACAGCTACTTGGTATTGTTCTATATGGAGAACAGGATTAGTTTTTCCAACATATTTTGGTGTTACTACCGGGGCTTTGAATTTTGACGGTGTGGGAAAGTCCATAATCTCTTGTATGAATGGTGTTCCTCGGACAAAAGTCCTTTGTAGAGGATTTTTGGTTTTAGCCATCTCCCCTAATCTATCTTCCAACCTTTGAATTGAGCCCTTCCATGCATCATTTCCTTCCTCGATCCTATTGGTTCGAGCAAATGATTGTGTTGAATTAGCCTCTTGGGATTTTTCATGACGAGCAGTTGGTCGTGATTGGGCAGAGCCTTCCTTTAAATGAAATAATCGTTGAGAGTTCCTCGACAAAATCCTAGGGGGACTTCTATTCCTCCTAGGACCCAAACGATCAAAATGAGAGACTCTAGTCAACCTTTCAAGAGCACTTGTCCTCTCTGGAGATAGAGTGATGTTTTGTTCAGTGTCTGTAGCTCGTACCGAGGAAGTCCGTCTAGGCTGATAAGAAGGATCATTAGATCTCTTAGTATGATATTAATCGCTAGTTCGCGAAGAGAGTAAATGAATATTTCTTTGAACGCTTCGTTGTCCTGATTAGGCTGGCACTCCTCTTTGAACGATTTATATGAGTTGACGCATGGTTTCTTGCATGGTCGTTTGCCTTTGGGCCAAATTAGCCATTATACCAGCAAGATCTAAAAAATTTAGGGGAGCCAAAGGATTCGGGGGAATCCCAGTGTTTTGATTACTGGATTTCGGATTATCAGCCATTGATGATGAGTTGTTTTGGTAAACAATGCTAATTACAGTCGTTTCCCACAGACAGCGCCAATCTGTTGATGTAAAAAATTAGATTTGACCTAATTATTTTAATCACAGATAAAAATGAATAAAGAAATAATAGACAATAGATTTTTAAAGTGGTTCAGCCTTATAAGAATGGCCTACATCCACTGTTTTTGTATTGCTGATTGTTTGCTTGGAATTATCGAGGAATGGTTCTCTCAAGAATTTCTGGTTCCCTTTTCATGAGGATGTTACAATGTATTTATAGCCTTGATGTTGTCCATGTGAAAGAATGATGCGCTGTATTTTAGAAGCCGAATACCTCTGTACAATAATTAATGCACAGTTATGTGACACCCCACCAAATTAAATACCGGGCGATCACTTCTTTATTAAATTAAAATCAAGGTGAATAGGTCGATCATTCTTAGCATCACTGTCGTAAAATAATCTTTTCCAATTTAAACACCCTAAATAATTAAGCTAAGTGTCAAAACCATTTTTAGACATTACTTTCCAAATTTTATTTTATAAACCAACATTTAAACTTTATATAATTCATAATTAAAGAATCACCCAACAACTATCCTGGAACATACAATTCAAATAATTAAACATTCAACTAATTGCTGCTAACCCTGCTACTGGCGGTGTTGGCCTTGCTGGCCTTGATGATTAGGCTGGCCCTGCTGACCCTGCCTATATCCCCCTAATCCCTGCCTGGAATCACCTGATCGAAACCGTTTGGCAGGGTCCCCCTGATGGGAACTCTGCTCATGCTGACGAGTCTACCCATGAGATGTCGATGCTTCACTAGCACCACTACCCCCTGTCCTACCCTGCTGGCCAGACTCTCCTGCTCGCTTGCTTCCCTACAGATGAAAGCGGTGATCCTAGTAGTGTAGTAAAGCAGCATTGACTACATCTGTGAAGGTACTCAGAGACAGATTCCCTATAAGGTGCTGGCGGATCCTCCAAGCTAACCCGTCCACAAATAACATTATCTTCTTACCCTCAGTGGGTGCCTCATCTGGCACTATAGTGAGAAGTCTCGTGAACTCCTCCTCATACTCAGCAACAGTAGAATTTTCCTGCTTCAAGTTCAGTAACTTTCGCCTCATCTCAGTTTGCACGGCGGGTGGAAAATATTTGCGGTCAAACCGCTCCCAGAAGAACTGAATCGGAATAGTATCCCTCTCCTCCAAGGTGGTGGTGGACTCCCACCACTGCAAAGCGGCCCCCACTAGCTTAAATGAAGACAACAACTGTTTTTGCACATCCTTGCATTCATACATACGCAAATGCCGCTGGATATCATTCTTCCATTGGATGACGATGATGATATCTGAACTTCTCGAGAACTCAGGGGGATACGCCTTCTGAAAGGCATCCCTAACCCGCTCCCATGCTGATGGAAGCTGTGACGGTACTGGCGGCACTGCCTGAATCTGGGGTGGAGCCTGCTGTACTACCGCTAACGCGGCATTCACCGCCTGAGCAATAATAGAGGCTACCTCATTAGCATTCATCGTTCCCTGAGACGGAGTTGCTGGCTGCTCGGCTTGGGCACGCCTATCCTTAGGTGCACGTCTCGGAGGCATCTGAAACGTGAAGAAATTTATTAGTCTACAGTTATTATCAAATCAGATCAGAAGGACACTAGAACCTGATGCTCTGATACCACCTGTGACACCCCGCCTAATTAAATACCGGGCGATCACTCATTTATTAAATTAAAATCAAGGTGAACAGTTGGATCATTCTTAGCATCACTGTCGTAAAATAATCTTTTCCAATTTAAACACCCTAAATAATTAAGCTAAGTGTCAAAACCATTTTTAAACATTACTTTACAAATTTTATTTTATAAACCAACATTTAACCTTTACATAATTCATAATTAAAGAATCACCCAACAACTATCCTGGAACATACAATTCAAATAATTAAACATTCAACTAATTGAATCCAACATTTAATACTTAAATGAAAACATCCCCACAATAATAAATCCTAAAGAGTAAAATACTGGAAAGAACGGAATCACAATGTTCGCTAAACATCTGAATAATGGAAAGGGCGACACACGCCTAACTAAATAAATAGTG
Organism: Sambucus nigra; assembly: GCA_949130495.1. Lineage (NCBI taxonomy): Eukaryota > Viridiplantae > Streptophyta > Magnoliopsida > Dipsacales > Adoxaceae > Sambucus > Sambucus nigra. Next base: position 217,434 of record CASBWL010000201.1, on the reverse strand, counting down.
CTAGTAATGGAATCAAGAAATGAGGTCGTCTAAGCAAGAGGCTTGAAACCCCCACCTAAGCTGCAGCGCGTTCCTTCCAAAGGATCCTATGCGAGACATCCCTCTGGCTGGGCAACTGTAATATATACATATATATACAAAAGAGAAGAAAAATGGAAAACGGGTCAGAGCCCGATTGTAAAGAGATTTAAAAATTGTTTAGCAAGTATTTAAAATGTTTACAGGCCAATGCAACAAGATATTCGTACGGCACTCCCTTTAGAAATTCTCACCTCTCTTCTAATGTGCACGCCTATCGCACTAACCTTCCCAACGATTTAACTTATCTTAGGTTACTCGTAAGATTTAAACTGAACAATTCAACTGTTTAAGAGGTTAATTTCATTTGATCACAAAGTTCTCATTTAAACCTTATTTGCAAATAAAGTTTCCTAGTGTCATATTATACTTTTCAAAACAAGTATTTCCAAATTGAAGTCATTATTCATTTTTTACTTACCATAAATACAGTAGGAAGTTCCAAATTTCAGAATTTCATATATATATTAAATACTCATATATATATATATATATTCTAACAGCACCCCACATAAAAATTATGGTGCGGGCATACTCTGCTATCCAGTCCCCGTCTCACTCGTACTAAGGGAAATACAAGTTCGGAATCACTGTCGAACTGTATTAACACAAACACAAACAATATTGAGGCGAAGCATAGAGTCCCGGTCTCTAAGAGGTCACCACATGCCCCCACGTCTCTTAGTCCGTCTGACTATCGATCCGATTAGCCTGTACCAAAGGATCTCTATCTTCTAGGGTACGAGTCAATATCCCCCATAAAGGTCCCATCGAGATAAGACTGTCCCAGCGCGGTAACCTCAGGGGTAGCAAGTAGCGCTGGCATGATTTTGACACGTATATAGTATATGCATAAACACAGTCATATAAATATACTACTTTTACCATATCAAATTTAGGTTCATCTCATAACCCATAATTATGACATTTATCCTTATTTCTCATTATTTAGTTATCACTTATAACGTTTCGTCTCTTATTTTTAGTTTGAGGGATTATTCCAACTTACTACGTAACACTCATGGACTCTATCCTCCCAAGTGTAGAATTCAGTAGGTACTCATCTATTTTCCATCGTAACTATCTTATGCGTCTCTCCCGTTAATACATAATTCCATCGTCCCTTATATGTAAACATCCCAAAAATGCAAATCTCGTCTTACATTAAGGGTCTCATAATTATCAATAAGTCTTACTGGTCTTATTTATCTCCGAAAATATTTTAATAAGGATGTCTAAGGAGTATTACTCATTTAAATTTAATTCAACTATTTAAAAGGGGAAATATGAGTTTGCCAGAAGGGGTCGATCGATCGATGGCAGGAGCTCAATCGATCGATGCGTCGATCGATCAACACTCCTGGTTCGATCGATCGATCAAACAGGTATGGCGAATTCTGCAGATTAACATTTACGGGTTCTATCATCCAACATCACCCAAATTCAGATTTTTAACACTCAAACACCCAGAATTTCGTACTACAAACATTGTAAACTCAAATTAAACATCTCCTATGTAAAGCATGCGAATTTTCATCAATATCCATGGATTAATGGGCCAAAACTTATATTAATCTCAAGAACCCTAGAAATTTCTTTAACTATGTTCTAATCAGTCTTTTTCCAAAATTTCTACTTCTAATTCATCATAAATCCGTGGTTAAACCTCTACATATGAAGGGGGTTTCCAGATTATCATTCATATCATTACTACATGCGATTTTCCTATCTCCAACATGGGTTTTCTTCTTTGAAACTCATCCTAATCATCCTAGGCTAACATGAATGATGCATTAACAAAAATAAGCAAGATAAATACTTGCCTGGGAATTTCAGAGTTCTGATTTGTGGATGAATTTGGTGTTGTTGCGTTCCCCGTCGCGCGATCTACGTGTTGGTGGTGGTGGCGGTGCAACCGGATGGATTTTTGGTCTTGGATTGCTTGGGAAGCTTTCTACCTTCCTCTCTAATGGACATTCTAAGGTTTTGAGTCTGCTAACCCTAAGGGACCATTCCAAATGGCTGATATAGCATAATAAATTTCGTGGGTTTAATTACCCAAAAATGCAAAATGTCCAAAATGCCCTCTCGAGGTGCTAAATAGGCCTAAAAAGACACCGAGACCCAAACTAAACCCCCGGGTACACTTTTCTGACTATCTCAACCCTTCCGGACACTTTGGCGCACTTAAAACGACCATACGAGCGACTTATAATTTATTCACTTGTATAAATCAATATTTAGTCCCGACGCGACACGGGCGCGTCCCGACTCAAATTTCTAAAATTGTCATTTTATTCACTCGTGACATTTAATAGTACCAATATTATATTATTTTACTCATTAGTAATATTCAACAAGTTTCCAATGATTACTAACTCTCGTCACGTTAGTAATTAAAAATAATTAATTTTCGAATTTATATTAAATTAATAACTCACATTAAATTTAATAAATCCCCAAATTTAGAAAGCATAAAAATACGGGGTATTACATACTTCCCCCTAATAACGTAATTTGATCCCGAAATTCAAAAAAATAAGGCATACCTGGTAAGAATAAATCTGGGTATTTCTCGCGCATATCTGCCTCACGCTCCCAGGTGGATTCCTCCACATTATGATGCTCCCACTGGACCCGTACAAGTGGAACTATCTTCAACCTCAATCTCCTCTCGCTATGGTCTAGGATAGCAACTAGTCTCTCCTCATAAGAGTTGTCAGGCTGTAAGTCTATCTCATCTATCGCGATGTGGGTATGGGCCATCTCATCCCGAAGGTATCGTCTCAACGACGAGATGTGAAATACATCGTGGATGCAATGTAAATGCTCTGGCATTCCCAACCTGTATGCTACTGGCCCAATCCTCTCGATAATGGGAAATGGTCCCACGTACCTTGGGGCCAATTTCCCTTTCTTCCCGAACCTCATCACTCCTTTCATAGGAGATACACGTAGTAACACTTTATCCCCCACATTAAACTCTCGGAAGAACCGTTTCGCATCGGCGTAGCTTTTCTGCCTGTCCTGGGCTACTCGAATACGACCCCTGATCATCTCAATCCTCGCGGAGGTTTACTGAATCACCTCTGGTCCTAGCAACTTGTTATCCCCCACCTCTAGCCAACAAGTTAGGGAACGACAAGGACTTCCATACAAAGCCTCGAATGGAGCCATGCCAATCGTGAACTGATAAGAGTTATTATAAGCGAATTCTACCAGTGGAAGATGTGGCTCCCAACCTCCTCCAAAAATCAAGAACACACATGCGTAGCATATCCTCCAACATCTGATTAGTACGCTCTGTCTGTCCATCTGTCTGTGGGTGATAAGTTGAACTCAACCTCAACTCTGTACCCATAGCCTCCTTAAAACTCTCTAGAAACGTAACACAAAAATCTTGTCTCTATCCGATACAATATTCAGGGGCACCCCATGTAATATGATAATTTCAGCAATGAACAACTGAGCATACTGACCCGTGGTATAATTTGTCCGCACCGGTAGAAAATGAGCCACCTTGGTCAAATGGTCCACAATCACCCAGATAGAGTCGTGGCCCCGCTGTGATGTAGACAACCCTGTAATAAAATCCATGGAAATACTCTCCCACTTCCACACGAGCATTTCCAATGGTTGAAGAAACCCTGACGGTTTCTGATGGTCCACCTTTACCAGCTGGTAGGTAGAACACTTGGACACGAACTCAGTAATATCCTTTTTCATCCCACTCCACCAGTATTGTTGCCTCATATCCTGGTACATATTATCTCCCCAGGATGTACTGCAAATCAGGACCCGTGAGACTGGGTCATCACTGCATGACGTAAGTCTGCTCCTTCTGGAACTACCAATCTCCCATTAAACCTCAAACCCCCATCAGAACTAACAGAATAGGACTCAGCACCCTCAAATAAAAGTCGTACAATCTGCTCCTGGCAAAATGGGTCTGCGGTCTGTGCCTGTATCACCCTCAAAATAATCTCGGGTGTCACTGTCATGACAGATATGAAGGAACGGGCTACTGCGTCCTGGTGACCCAACTCTTTCCACTTTGCTTTCCAGACGTCCTTTACATCATCTACCGGTCTACAGCTCAACGCATCAGCAACTACGTTGGCCTTCCCCGGATGGTACTGTATGTCGAACTGATAGTCCTTCACAAACTCTAACAACCTGCGCTGACGCATATTCAGCTCTCGCTGAGTGAACATGTACTGCAGTGACTTGTGGTCTGTGAACAAGAGGAATTTCTCTCCCAATAAATAGTGCCTCCAAATCCTCAATGCGAAAATGACCGCTGTTAACTCTAGGTCGTGGGTGGGGTAATTCTTCTCATGCGGCTTAAGCTTGCGGGAGGCAAAATCTATAGCCTTATCCTCCTACTAAAGTACTCCCCCAAGTACCCGTAAAGAGGCATCGGTGTAAACCAGGTACTCCACGCCCGATTTAGGTAAAGCAAGGACCGGTGCTGAAGTAAGCTTGTCTTTCAGCTCGTCGAAAGCCAATTGGCAAGCATCATCCCAAACATATGGAACCCCTTTGCGAGTCAGGTTCGTCCATGGCCCCGCTATTTTGGAGAACCCCCCAATGAATCTCCTGTAGTATCCCGCTAATCCCAAGAAACTACTCACTTATGTCGGTGTTGTGGGCTGTCCCCACTCCCTCACCGCTGACACTTTACTCGGGTCAACTATTATCCCCTGCTCAGAAACAGCATGCCCCAAGAACTGTAGTTCCCTCAACCAGAACCCGCACTTCTCGTACTTAGCATACAGCTGATGCTCTCATAAAGTCTAAAGAACCTGCCTTAAGTGCTCGACATGCTCCTCCTCGGAGTGCAAATATATCAGAATGTGATCTATCAAGACGATGTCAAACTGATCCAAGAACTCTCTGAACACTCGGTTCATCAAGTCCATGAATAAGACTGGAGCATTTGTGAGGCCAAATGGCATCACTCTGAACTCATAGGACCCATATCACGTTAAGAATGCAGTCTTTGAAACATCCTGCTCCCTAATACGTAGATGATGGTACCCCGACCTCAGATCTATCTTCGAAAAGAAAGTTTCCCCCTCAGCTGATCGAACAGATCATCAATTCGAGGCAACGGGTATTTATTTCGTATCGTGACCTTGTTCAGTTCCCGGTAGTCCACACATAGCCTCAGTGAACCATCTCTCTTATTCACAAACAAAACTGGAGCGCCCCAAGGTGAGGTACTCCTGCGAATGAAGCCCTGACCAAACAGCTGCTCTATCTGATCTTGTAACTCTCGCATCTCCGCCAAAGCCATACGGTATGGAGCGCGTGCTATAGGTACAGTATCTGGTAATAAATCTATGACAAAGTCTATCTCTCGACTGGGGGGTAAGCCTGGTATCTCCTGAAACACATCGGAATACTCACGAACAACTGGGATCGAGTCTAAGGGAATCACAACCTCCTTAGAGGTATCCTCCTCTATGTAATACAAATGATCTGTCGAGCCTCCCTCTGGGTGAGGCATCGCCACTACAAATATCTCTTGCCCCGGAATGGCAAAGATAATACTGCCACCAAAACAATCTATCATGGCTCTGTAATCTGGGAGCCAATATATACCGATAATAACATCGTGCTCACGCATATCTAAGACCAACATGTCTGCTGGTAATACCAAGCTACCAATCTCTACCTCCACACCCCGGCATATAAAGAAAATAAGCGAACCGTTTCCCAGTGGTGAGTCTACACACTTCACAGTGCTCTCTGCCGTGGCTAATAACCCTAAGGCCTTTGCAAAATGGATAGCTATAAAGCAGTGCATTGCCCCAATATCAAATAAAACCCGACCCATAGTACCACGGATAGGAAACATACCCTCAATCGCTAGTGGTGCCTGCGGAGCTGCTGCCTGGTGGACGTTATAGACACGCCCATACTATAACTGCCCCTACTGCACTGGAGCGACTGGAATGGCTGGTAGGGAAGGTACCGGAGCTAGTGCTGGGAGGGCGGCTGGGAAAAGTGGCCTCTGCGGCTCATTACGGGCACCCTGCTGCTGTGGGGCCCTATCACCCTCTGGACAATCCTGGTGCTTATGGCCATTCTTTCCACACACAAAACATCAGCCTCTTATATTACCTCCCCTCTGACCCTGCTGACCACGGACCTGTTGGCCGTTACCGCCCCGTTACTGGCCCTGTTGGCCCTGATGAAAACGCTGTTGGCCCTGCTGCTAACCCTACTGCTGGTGGTGTTGGCCTTGCTGGCCCTGATGATTAGGCTGGCCCTGCTGACCCTGCCTATATCCCCTAAATCCCTGCCTGGAATCACCTGATCAGAACTGTTTGGCAGGGTCCCCCTGATGGGAACTCTGCTCATGCTGACGAGTCTACCCCTGAGATGTCGGTGCTCCACTAGCACCACTACCCCCTGTCCTGCCCTGCTGGCCAGACTCTCCTGCTCGCTTGCTTCCCTACAGATAAAAGCGGTGATCCTGGCAGTGTCGTAAAGCAGCATTGAGTACATCTATGAAGGTACTCAGAGACAGATTCCCTATAAGGTGCTGACGGATCCTCCAAGCTAACCCGTCCACAAATAACATTATCTTCTTACCCTCAGTGGGTGCCTCTTATGGCACTATAGTGAGAAGTCTCGTGAACTCCTCCTCATACTCAGCAACAGTAGAATTTTCCTGCTTCATGTTCAGTAACTTTTGCCTCATCTCAGTTTGCACGGCGGGTGGAAAATACTTGCGGTCAAACCGTTCCCAGAAGAACTGAATCAGAATAGTATCCCTCTCCTCCAAGGTGGTGGACTCCCACCACTGCAAAGCAGCCCCCACTAGCTTAAATGAAGCCAACAACTGTTTCTGCACGTCCTTGCACTCATACATACGCAGATGCCGCTGGATATCTTTCTTCCATTGGATGACGATGATGATATCTGAACTTCCCGAGAACTCAGGGGGATGCGCCTTCTGAAAGGCATCCCTAACCCGCTCCCATGCTGATGGAAGCTGTGAAGGTACTGGCGCCACTGCCTGAATCTGGGGTGGAGCCTGATGTACTACCGCTAACGCGACATTCACCACCTGAGCAATAATAGCGGCTACCTCATTAGCATTCATCCTTCCCTGACCCGGAGCTGCTGGCTGCTCGGCTTGGGCACGCCTATCCTTTGGTGCACGTCTCGGAGGCATCTGAAACGTGAAGAAATTTATTAGTCTACAGTTATTATCAAATCAGATCCGAAGGACACTAGAACCTGATGCTCTGATACCACCTGTGACACCCCGCCTAATTAAATACCGGGCGATCACTCCTTTATTAAAATAAAATCAAGGTGAACAGTTGGATCATTCTTAGCATCACTGTCGTAAAATAATCTTTTCCAATTTAAACACCCTAAATAATTAAGCTAAGTGTCAAAACCATTTTTGGACATTACTTTCCAAATTTTATTTTATAAACCAACATTTAAACTTTACATAATTCATAATTAAAGAATCACCCAACAACTATCCTGGAACATACAATTCAAATAATTAAACATTCAACTAATTGAATCCAACATTTAATACTTAAATGAAAACATCCCAACAATAATAAATCCCAAAGAGTAAAATACTGGAAATAACTGAATCACGATGTTCCCTAAACATCTTAATAATGGAAAGGGCGACACATGCCCAACTGAATAAATAGTGCTAGTAATGGAATGAAGAAATGAGGTCGTCTAAGCAAGAGGCTTGCAACTCCCACCTAAGCTGCAGCGCATTCCTTCCAAAGGATCCTATACGAGACGCCCCTGTGGCTGGGCACCTCTAATATATACATATATATACAAAAGAGAAGAAAAATGGAAAACGGGTCAGAGCACGATTGTAAAAAGATTTAAAATTTGTTTAGCAAGTATTTAAAATGTTTACAGGCCAATGCAACAACATATTAGTGCGGCACTCCCTTTAGAAATCCTCACCTCTCTTCTAATGTGCACGCCTATCGCACTAACCTTCCCAACGATTTAACTTATCTTAGGTTTCTCGTAAAATTTAAACTGAACAATTCAACTGTTTAAGAGGTTAATTTCATTTGATCACAAAGTTCTCATTGAAACCTTATTTGCCAATAAAGTTTCCAAGTGTCATATTATACTTTTCAAAACAAGTATTTCCAAATTGAAGTCATTATTCATTTTTTACTTACCATAAACACAGTAGGAAGTTCCAAATTTCAGAATTTCATATATATATATATTAAATACTCGTATAATATATATATTCTAACAGCACCCCACATAAAAATTATGGTGCGGGCATACTCTGCTATCCAGTCCCCGTCTCACTCGTACTAAGGGAAATACATGTTCTGAATCACTCTCGAACTGTATTAACGCAAACACAAACAATATTGAGGCGAAGCATAGAGTCCCGGTCTCTAAGAGGTCAGCACATGCCTCCACGTCTCTTAGTCTGTCTGACTATCGATCCGATTAGCCTGTACCAAAGGATATCTATCTTCTAGGGTAGGAGTCAATATCCCCCATAAAGGTCCCATCGAGATAAGACTGTCCCAGTGCGGTAACCTCAGGGATAGCAAGTAGCGCTGGCATGATTTTGACACGTATATAGTATCTGTATAAACACAGTCATATAAATATACTACTTTTACCATATCAAATTTAGGTTCATCTCATAACCCATAATTATGACATTTATCCTTATTTCTCATTATTTAGTTATCACTTATAACGTTTCGTCTCTTACTTTTAGTTTGAGGGATTATTCCAACTTACTACGTAACACTCATGGTCTCTATGCTCCCAAGTGTAGAATTCCGTAGGTACGCATCTATTTTTCATCGTAACTATCTTATGTGTCTCTCCCGTTAATACATAATTCCATCGTCCCTTATATGTAAACATCCCAAAAATGAAAATCTCGTCTTACATTAAGGGTCACATAATTATTAATAAGTCCTACTGGTCTTCTTTATCTCCGAAAATATTTTAATAAGGATGTCTAAGGAGTATTACTCATTTAAATTTAATTCAACTATTTAAAAGGGGAAATATGAGTTTGCCAGAAGGGGTCAATCGATCGATGGCAGGAGCTCGATCGATCGATGGCAGGAGCTCGATCGATCGATGCGTCGATCGATCGACACTCCTGGTTCGATCGATCGATCAAACAGGTACGGCGAATTCTGCAAATTAACAGTTACGGGTTCTATCATCCAACATCACCCAAATTCAGATTTTTAACACTCAAACTCCCAGAATTTCGTACTACAAACATTGTAAACTCAAATTAAACATCTCCTACGTAAAGCATGCGAATTTTCATCAATATCCATGGATTAATGGGCCAAAACTTATATCAATCTCAAGAACCCTAGAAATTTCTTTAGCTATGTTCTAATCAGTCTTTTTCCAGAATTTCTACTTCTAATTCATCATAAATCCGTGGTTAAACCTATACATATGAAGAGGGTTTCCAGATTATCATTCATATCATTACTACACGCGATTTTCCTATCTCCAGCATGGGTTTTCTTCTTTGAAACTCATCCTAATCACCCTAGGCTAACGTGAATGATGCATTAACGAAACTAAGCAAGATAAATACTTGCCTGGGAATTTCAGAGTTCTAATCTGTGGACGAATTTGGTGCTGTTGCGTTCCCCGTCTCGCGATCTACGTGTTGGTGGTGGTGGCGGTGCAACCGGATAGATTTTTGGCCTTAGATTACTTGGGAAGCTTTCTACCTTCCTCTCTAATGGTCGTTCTAAGGTTTTGAGTCTGCTAACCCTAAGGGACCATTCCAAATGGCTGATATAGCCAATAAATTTCGTGGGTTTAATTACCCAAAAATGCAAAATGTCCAAAATGCCCTCTCGGGGTGCTAAATAGGCCTAAAAACACCCCGAGACCCAAACTAAACCCCTGGGTACACTTTTCTGACTATCTCGACCCTTACGGACACTTTGGCTCACTCAAAACGACCATACGAGAGACTTATAGTTTATTCACTTTTATAAATTAATATTTAGTCCCGACGCGACAGGGGCGCGTCCCGACGCGACACGGGCGCGTCCCGACTCAAATTTCCAAAATTTTCATTTTATTCACTCGTGACATTTAATAGTACCAATATTATATTACTTTACTCATTAGTAATATTCAACAAGTTTCCAATGATTACTAACTCTCGTCACGTTAGTAATTAAAAATAATTAATTTCCGGATTTATATTAAATTAATAACTCACATTAAATTTAATAAATCTCCAAATTTAGAAAGCATAAAAATACGGGGTATTACAATTTAATGCGTAGTTGTCTTCTGGTATACTTGACGCGCATGCCACAAGTATTTGAGTTGCTCGGACCGCCTTGAGTTGCTCGGCCCACTTGAGTTGCTCGGCCCTCTTGAGTTGCTCGAACCTTTGGAGTTCCTCGCACCTTATTCGTCCAAAGTCTTCGTATTCACCATGTAAAGGGACACGTGACTTTATATGATTGATCCATGTCAGCAGATTAAATTTGGTATCAACACCAAGAATGATTTATCTGGATTTATATATCCTCATGATGATCCTTTAGTGATCAAAATGAGAACGAATGTTATAATAGTATCAAGAGTGCTGGTGGATAATGACAGTTTATCAGACATTATATTTTACTCCTGTTTTGATAGCCTGGATTTAAAACTCAGCCAATTAGAGCCTTATCATAGGCCCCTCATTGGATTCTCTGGTGAAAAAGTATTCCCATTGGGGAAAATCAAATTGGATGTGTTGATCGGGACATAGACGATGAGCAAGACAGAGAAGGTGCGGTTCTTTGTAATTGACAAAATTGTTCATTCCGCTTACAACATGATCATGGGAAGAGTAGGTTTGAAGCTATATCATCCACTGCTCATCAATGTTTGAAGTTCCTGACCAACTTTGGGGTTGGAGTAGTGAAAGGAGACCAGAAAGTAGCTTGGGAATGCTACTACTCGTCTACCAAATAAGAAGAAATGGATGAGGCGAACAGTGAGTCTGATATTGAAACCTTAGACCCAAGACATGAGATAGAGTTAGTGAAACGTCATGTAATAGAGGCAATGAAGAACATTATTCTGAACGATGCTAAGCTAGAATGAACAACTAAAATAGGAACATCACTGGATACAGTCCTTAAAAAGGAGTTAGTGTCATTCTTGAGGCAGAGGAATAAGGTGTTTGCATGGAGGCACGAAGATATGCCCGGTATAGATCCAAACTTCTTCTGTCACGAGCTCAATGTTAATAAAGAGATCAAACCTGTAAAATAGGGAAGACGGGTCTTCATTCAGGAGAAGAACCAGGCCATACAAGAGGAGGTGGAGAATCTTTAAAAAGCTTCTTTCATTGAAGATGTGAAGTACCTGAACTGGTTGGCCAATATAGTTATGGTCAAGAAGAAAAACAATAAATGGAGGATGTGCGTGGATTTCACTGACTTGAATAAAGCGTGTCCAAAGGATCACTTTCCTTTAACCCGAATTGATCAATTGGTGGATGCTACTTTAGGGCATGAGATGTTAAGTTTTATGGATGTTTATTCTGGTTATAACCAGATCAAAATGAAGCCAGATTATAGAGAAAGTACTTCCTTTGTTACTCCTCGAGGAACTTATTATTATAATATTATGCCATTTGGTCTTAAAAATGGAGGTTCTACCTATCAAAAATTGGTGAATAAGGTATTTGTGGAGCAGATAGGCAAGAACATGGAGGTATATATCGACGATATGCTGACAAATAGCAAGAAAGCTGATGACCATATTACCGACCTTAGTAAGACTTTGGACCAGCTGGAGAAATACTAGATGAAGTTGAATCCGACTAAATGCATTTTCAGAGTATAAGAAGGAATGTTCCTCGGGTATATAGTAAATCAAAGGGGCATTAAAGAGGTTCAAAGGTTGACTGGACATGGAACGACCCTCAACAGATTTGTGTCCCGAATAATAGACAGATGCTTGCCATTATTTAAGGTGCTTAGAAAAACCTTTGAATTGAACGATGAATGCGAGAAAGTTTTCCTGGAATTGAAGAAGTACTTTGGATCACCTCCTCTACTCTCCCGACTAGTGATAGGAGAAAAGATGTATTTGTATCTGGCTGTTTATGAGTCAGTCGTTAGCTCTGCTTTGATAAGAGAAGATAATAGAGTGCAAAAGCCAGTTTATTACACCAGCAAAGCTTTTCGAGGAGCATATATCAGATATCCAAAGTTGTAGAAATTAGTATCGGCGTTAATTGAGGCCAGTAGACAGATGAAGCCATACTTTTAATCCCATACTATAGTGGTATACACTGATATTCCACTAAGGCAAGCTTTGCATAAGCCAAAAAAAATTGGGAGATTTATGTATTAAGATATGGAGTTGTGGGAATACGATATTATATATGAGCCAAGGTCTTCTTTGAAAGGCCAAGCTATGGCAGATTTTATTAGAGAATTCACTTACCTAGAGGTTCCCCAGTAATAAGGGACTCTTACCGAGCAATATCTAGGGGCAAGAAAATCTACTGGAGATGTTCTCGACCAACTCCAAGCAAAAGAAATCGCATAAGAGGTTACCACCGACTAATAAGAGTCTTCCATCAGAATACAGGAGATGAAGAAGAAATATGAGGAGAAAAAAGATAAGATTTTTCATCAAGTGATTTTGACAAACCAAGAGTTTGATAGCAATATCCCCATACGGAGTCTATATGTTGATGGATCGTCATGTGAAACTGGTTGTGGAGGAGGAATTATCCTTAATACTCCAGATGGAATAGATATAAAGTACGCTCTACGATTCCAGTTTCAAGCTTCTAATAATGAGGCAAAATATGAAGCTGTGATTGTAGGGTTAAACTTAACCAAATCATTGAATGCCTAACAGATCGTGGTAACTTATATGTGGCTAAAGGAGAATTGATGTCTAGATAGATGTCTAAGTCCTTAGAAGTTATAACTACTCTGTTAGCCATTCGGATGGATAGGATTATAAGATTGGAGAATGCTCAAGCTGATGCACTTGCTTGGTTAGCTTTAGCAACCCGAACCGAGTTACGAAGAACCATTCCTACTGAGATAATTGTTAATAGGAGTATTGATAAAGATTTAATGATAAATTTTATTACAGTTGACATGGAGTTTTTCTGTCAAATCAGAGATTATATAAAATATGGATTTTTGCCAGCCGATCTACTTGTAGTAAAGAAGTTGAAGTACAAGGCTGCTAGATATGTGTTAGATAATGGTGTTTTGTACAGAAGAGGGTTAACTGATGGTCTACAATGATGTGTACACCCAGCCAAAGTAAAATATATGATTGAATTAGTTCATGAGGGATCTTGCAGAGCTCATGTGGCAGGAAGAAGTTTTCTATAAAGGATTAATACACAGGGGTATTACTGGCCAACTATGTGAGCATATTGCACAGCTTTTGCCAACAAGTGTGATAAGCGCCAGAGGTTTTCCAGCATACAAAGAACTCCACAAGATATTTTTACACCAATCACTTCACCCTATCCGTTCGCTATGTGGGGAATTAATTTGGTCGGGCCCTTGCCAACCACCCGAGGAAGGTTTAAGTACCTGGTTGTAGCTGTTGATTACTTTACTAAGTGGGTGGAAGATGAGCCCTTGATCGACATGGACTATGAGAGAGTCTGTCTGTTCATTTGGAAGAATATCATATGTAGGTATGGTTTGCCTCATGCTTTTATCACCGATCATGGCACACAATTCGACAATGATGAGTTTGCTGCATTTTATGCCGAGTCAAATGTCCAAAAGCTTCATTCTGCTCCCGCCCATCCTCAAAGCAATGGCCAAATAGAGGTAACAAACAAAACTTTGTTGAATGGACTGAAGAAAAGGCTGGATGATGCCAAAGGTTATTGGATCAATGAGCTATACCCCATTTTATGGGCTTACCGAACAACTCTGTGAACAGCTACAGGAGAAACGCCCTACATGTTAGCATTCGGAACTGAAGCTATAATTCCTGCCGATCTAGGTTTACTCACTCACAATCCTTAATTTCAATTCCCCAGTTAGTGATTTGATAAGAAGGTTGGATCTAGACATGTTGGAAGAAGTACGTGAAGATGCAGCTTTGAGGAATGCAGCCTATCAACAACGGACTGCACTTTTCTATAACAAAATGGTAAAGCAGAGTAACTTGAAGGAAGGTGACTATTTCTTGAAGAGGGTGATTCAGAAGAGAAATAAACTTGAAGCTAATTGGCATGAACCTTATCGCATTGCGATAGTTATCCGACTAGTTACATATCGAATTGAAACTTTGGAGGGTGAAGAATTCAAAAACCCTTAGAATGCAGAACACCTAAGGAAGTATTATCAGTGATGTAACTGGTTGTAATCATTTTATTTCAACAGTAATGAGAAAGTGATTTCCCCAAATTATTTGATTTTTTTTGGAGTACTAGTGATGTGCACTACATTACACTGCATTACAGATTTGTTATCACCAACTAATTATTGGTCGGCATCAGTAATACCACCAACTAATTGTTGGTCGACTTCAGCAACCACCAACTAGTTGTTGGTCGGAATCAATAAAAGACATCAATAATGTTGGTCGTCAACATCTAAAGACCATGCAAGGATAAATTGTAAGTCCTAAAGGCTTGGTTATTGAAGACCCAGATGACAAAAGTTCATCTAAACTGGGCTAAAAGATGGACAAAAGTTCCACTCATTCCTGGGAACCAAGGTAACCAATGCAATTATCTAAAAATTTAGGCACATTAGTGGAACCATGGTGATGCATTGGTAATTGATACAATAGTTAGGAAAATCCTAAGAGTATCAATAGAATCGGTGAAAAACTATAGATTGACAAATTATCGATCCACTCATACATGAAGATTAACTAAAAGTTGATTTATTTATATTCCCAAGATTGAAAAAAAAAGTTGATTCAAACTTTTCATTCACAAAATGATTACAATGGTAATTGATTTTCATTACTAACAATGCAGGAACAAAATACAAAAGCCTATTCTGCAGGACGCTTTCCCTTAGCCTTAGAAATAGAATCCATGCCAGCTGGAGGATCATCTAAAGTATAAGGGGAATTAATAAAGTTAAAGTCCTGAAGCATTATTCTATTGCTACCACTTGGCCGATCAATAAAATGAGGAGGTCGGGCAATTTCCAGCTCATCATGCAAACCATAGTCTCTCAGATAATTTGTAATCAGGAACTAGGGAATGGAACGAATAGGAATCCAGAAGACATCCAATCTGAAGGGCGGATCTTGGAGATCAAGAAATCTGGGATCATACCAGTCCCATAACTTGTTGTTCTGGACAACTTTCCTCACTGTGAGAACATTCATCCAGCCCACTTGTATCCTTCACTATTGGCCTTCTTAAATCTAGCATCAAACTTCCCCAGAGATTCATTATAACATTCCATCTAGACCTCTCTAGGCTGCTTATGAAATTGGAAGGTCAGCCTTTTGACTTGGTGATGAAGATTCTTCAACACCCCATCTTTGGCTTGCAACTAAGAAGACGGGGTAGAAAGTTTCTTGGTCGTAGTCTGGATCATCTGGGACATCTCTACAATAGCTTGATTCTTGGCTTTCAACTGAGTAGCCTAGTTAGCTAATGCCTATTGGGTCCTAACTTCCTCGGTGGTACCTCGGCCAGGTTTATTTCTTGATCGAGAAGAGGATGTAGGCTTATTATTTTTCAATGCTTCTAACTCCTCTCTCAAAGTAGCATTCTCATATTCTAAAAAGGAGTTCCCATCATCGGTAGTAACAACAGCAGATCTAGGAGTAGACTTCAAAAGATTTAGTTCATCCCTCAAATTATTATTCTCCTCCTTTAGGAGCTTGGCAACAATCCTAGTATCTTCAACTTTTAATTTTAGCAAGGCTTCCTTTTGATTATAATCAGAAATGAAATCATCAAAACCCCAAGCTGCACTTAAGATTTGATACTTCTGCTCGTAGCTCTGGTGCAAAAGGGAAGTTGATTCTTTATGCTATTCTTAAAGCTCTTCTATCATTTCATAATAAGAAACATTATTTACTACTTCCCGATCAAATAAGTACTTCAAGTATTTGTAAGAATATTTTGCTTGTTCTGATGCATCATCTTCGAGCAACTTGACAATTTCTTCTTCGGACAAGTCCGTATGACCAGAGTTGAAAAAGGCATTACACTTCTTTAGTAGATTGGTATTATTAGAAGATAGTTGTTCCTCTTCTCTATAAACTAACAAGAAAAAATGGACACCAATCAACAACAAGAATAAAATACATGCATGATCAACACAGGGCAATCAGTAAATAAGCAAAATGTTCTTTTATTAATAAAGGGAAAAGTCAAGTACAATCAAGGTGAAACCAAAAAGGTAAAAAGGAAAATGCCAAATAAGTTTACACCTTCTTCTTATCATTTTCAACCTTTCCATATTTCTCGGAGGAAGGAGCTACAGGTTGGATCTGCTCAGTAGAAGGGATAGAAGATTCAGTGACTTTAGGCTGGTCAGTAACAGAATACACCATCAAAGGTAACTCCCCAAAAGCAACATCATCCTCAATCTCATCTTCTATAACTCGAGGAGGACCATGAGTATACCTCTGAAAAATTTCAGAGTTTACAGCAATGTTTAACTCCTGGAAAGAAGCTACCCAACCATCTTTGAAATATTTTTATTTTACATACTCTATTTGAGCAGAGGAAGTAGAAATGGCCTTGTTCCAGCCTTTATCCCAACCAGTGCTAAAGGATTCCTTCACAACAGACCTCCCCTTTGTCTTCTCAGTAGAAAGGTTCTCATTCAACTTTGTGATGAGCTAGTATTTTCCCTGTGCTCAGCTTCCTTTCCCTGCGCCCATCTTCCTCTTTTTGGCGCTCAGCTTCTAGGGCTTTGTCATCAGATTTTTGCTTAGCATTTTCAGCAGACTTAATCTTATTCTCCTAAACCTTTTTATCAACTTTAAAGGCTTGTTGAGAATCGGTGAATGACTTTTTCAAGCCAGCAAATGATTCATCCACATCATCTGAAGAAGGAGCATGAAGTACATCATCCTTCTCCAACATGCTATTGAAATGCACCAAGAACTGCCAAAAAAGAAGATCAAGTCAGTATATGAAAAATACAAGGGTAATAGAATAAAAAAGATGAAGTTTCTTACGGAAGCAAGGATTTGTGCATCCAATTCAACAACTTTTATTCGAGGCATCGTAGCATCAGCCTCTCTATGGTCTGAAAGAGTTCCAGACTTGATCAGTTTCCTGGCCAAAACAGGAGTAGTGACTGCTAAAGCATCAGTATTAGCAAAAATTAAATCAACCAAGGTCTGTTGGTCGGCCTCAACTACTTGTTTAACCTGCTTCTCAGCAGGACCTCTCCTAAGTCTTTTCAAAGATGATTCATCTCCTTTGGGGGCTGGGGGTTGGGGGGTCCTTCCTAGCCTCAGACTTCTTCTTCTTTCTAGCCTCATCTACAGATTATTGGGTGCCAGTAGTGGTGTCACCAAGAAGATAAGGAAATTGTCTTTTCTTCATGATATCAGATATGGGGACATCCAAGTCAATAGCAACCTCACTACTAGGAGAAGTGGAAGTAGGGTGTTGATCAAGGTCAATCACCAAAGTGTGGGGGGGGGGGGGAGCTGTAGGCCTGGGAATGAAGGATGAAATGGTATTTTTATATTGGAGCAAATAGGAAGCATGCCTAATATGCTCCTCATTAATCTGTTGATGAAGTCCCCAAATGAACTTCAACTCTTTTAAATTTACTTAACTCTCTTTGGGGGACTTCCTCTTCCGATCAAATTCAATCAAATTTACAAAGTAATAATCAGTGCGACATTTTATCAAACAAAAATAGAGAAAAATTATTAATACAAAACAACCTATCCTGTTGCCAAAAAGAGGACATCTAGGACCTTGATACTCACATCTCCACTTAAAGGAGAATGTTGCTAATTTTTAACAACTACCCCATGGTCAAAATAGCCCCTATTGTAATCGGGAAGGTTAACCATTAAATCTTTGTTAACGGCTCTGGTTTTCAAATAATAAGTGGTATCACTAGTTACCCACTTATAACAAAACATTATTTCTGGAATCCCTAGGTGGGTTCCATGTAGTTGATTTAATATATGTACTCCATTCACTAATCTCCATGTGTTCAGTACTACTCTAGCAGGTACAACATCAAAGTACTGAAAAAATTCTAGACACAGAGGATCGGGAGGAAAAGTGAACCCACGCTCAGCAATAAAGATGGATGAGAACCAATGACCCTCAGCAAGAGAGAAAAAATCAGTAAAGAAATGTAGGATGTTTTAAGACAACCCAAGACAGAATGTCAAAATCAGACCTAAACTTATCAAGCAATTCAACAGAGTAAATCATGATGATAAAACAAGAAGAAGATAAGAGAATTCTTACAAGAGTTTAAGGATTCAGCAAGAACGCGGGGCAGAAAAATGATCGCACAAAAAGTTCAAAGCAACAGTAAAATCAGAAATATGGATATGGAAGATGATCAAAGTTCTACCACCTTTTTATAAGTTGCCTCGAAAATTGGGAGAGTAATGATTAAAGGGAACGACGATTGAAATTACGGCGGGTAAACATGAGAAAAGACAAAAATACCCCAACAATGTTCGCCAAAATTTAAAATATTTACAAAACTTCCATTCGCGCTCAAAGTTGTCAATTAAATGGATAATTTTCACAACTATAGAAGGTCTGTAACCAACCAAGTTGAAGAAGGAATATCCGAGCTACTACCAAGCAATAATGTTCCACACTTTTATATTAACTTCAAGTATGAAACATTTGGGGCTTCTGTTGATACCAAAATTCACCATCCTACGTGTCCCAATCATAAGCCAACACTTGCCATTCTATCTGTCACAAGTCCAAGTCATCATGATACACATTCCTGACCAATAAGGGAGCCCAGCCAACAAGGAAGCCCGACCAACCACAGGAAGATAAACCATCCTGGCTAGTGAAGTGCCAACAGTTTTACACTTAATTATCATTTTGTACTAATGTAAATGCCTAATCAATAAAGGCATTCCATCCTTTCACATACAACCCTAGACGCCCCTCATGGGCTATAAATACATTGTATAACCTCTTGGCAGGGGATGGAAACAATTCAAGGCACTTAAGCAATACATAACAGTGGACGTAGGCTTTTCCTTTGAGCCGAACCACTTTAAAAATCTTCTTTGGCTTGTTTGTTCTACTTATTTATCTTTGACTAATTAATTAGGCCTAGTTTAGTTTTTTACCTCAACACCTAGGTTTGTTCTTCAAGCCTAGTTTTGGTATTAACTTTTCTGTTATTTGATTAATCGAAGATCCATGGTTGAGTTCTTTTATTCCGCGTATATCAATCCCCAACACCTATGAGGATTATAAGGCTACTTCTCAATATGCCACTTTATCATCGAAGGAATACATCTACAATGGAGAACAAGAAGGCCAGTAACATACAGGTTTTTAAGAAAATCGTTTGGAATCACAACAAGGGTAATCCTTGAAGATCATTCGGAGAAGAACCTCTGACAAGCCATGTTATAATATTTAGCGTAAAGTTAGAAGCAAAAAAACTCATGATAATTGATAAAAGGGATTAATTCTTTCTCTGAATTCTTCGTGTTTCATCAAAGAAGACTGGGTTATCATCCGTAGGAATGGAGGCAACATAAGAAAATCACTCAAATAAAAAGTCAAAAGGATTAAGGTGGCACTTTGGTTACTCACATAAAAATTTCCAAGAGACCCGGCCATATTTAGGTGAGTCCGATCCAAACAAGTATAGAGGGACCCAACATCATCGCAAGTAGTGGCAAGTTGTGACCTCGAGAAATACGAAATTCTAAGTCAATGACATACTTCATTGGATGATCGTTGGGATGGCCTACCAATATAAACCTTGATATTAAAGCATGTATATAAGTTGGTAGCTCTAACAGTTCACCTTACCAATCACCAAACACCTCAGTAGTGGCTATGAATTGGCTCTTTTGCTCAGCAGTCTATCGAGGTTGGTTATTGAAACATAATTGAATGAACTGACCAAACATTAACTCCGTTGGATATCATAAGCTTGGACTCACCCAGGAATTCAGTTATATCCTTGCCTGACTCTTAGCCATAACGAAAGTTTACAGTCCAGTCAATTCACACACATCTTCCAAAGTGATGGTGAACTCACCCCATCCGTAAAGAAAAGTATGAGAATTTATGCTCCATCGCGACACCAACACTTGGATAGAAGGCTATTTTTTGTCACTCTAAGCTCTCCATACCACATAGCTAAAGGAAGGAACCCCATCTAGATAAAATTCTATATGTACTTGCCAAGGATGTATGTCGACTAATCAGTAGATCCTTCGAGAGCACCACTTGGAGCTTAGAATTCAAAGGGTTAGTAAGGGAAGCCCTCACGATCTACCCTAGGTATTAGGATACTCTCAGGACTGACCATCTAAAATTAGGTCAAATCCAATGGTTCAAAGGACTAAGCCACCATGTTAAATTCATCCTTATCACAAAAAATGAAACGATGCAGTAACCCTCAGGGAAGGCTATAGGAGTCTTACTGGTAGTGTTAGAAAAATTGATAGATTTTAAAGTTGACATTATAGGATCAAGAAATATCAAATAGGTACTAACGCAAAAAAGATTTGAACAAGAAACTCACATAGAAAAATGGGGGCTTTGAACTAAATAAGAATACTAGGAGATTTAAAGCTTTGCAATTACAGAAGCTTTAGAAATTTCAAGAAGAAGAAGAAAAAAGGTTTGTATAGACTCAAAAATTTTAAAAGGTGTCTTTCTTTATAGGCTAATGAAAAATGAGTCACAAATTTTCAAAGACGTAATCATCACACAGAGTTACTAAGTAACTAAGGAATGACACTTGGCAACACATGCGCATTGAAAAGTTGCAATGATAGATGAAAGGATAACCACATTAAATGCAATGATATCCTACATGATATATAATGAACAAACTAACAATAGAAGGTAACATTTATATTTGAAGTGATTTGTGCGTACGATTAATATAACATCACTTGTATGCAGGAGGAGGAATGAGGTTCTCCAATGAACCACTTTCCCTGATAAACCATATTAAATCATATGTATTAAATAAATCATTAATTATTTGAGGTACTTGGAATGACCTTGATAGGGTCATTCTAACAACCATAGTCGAGTATCCATAATACATATTTATTGTGAAATAAGGAAATTGACATGAAACAGGCACATCAAGAGAAGTACCAAAGAAAACTATGTTCGAAGAACCTCGAGGCTAGCACAATAATGATTAGTAATATAACTTCTTCATTTTCTCTAAATAACCAAATGTGGAAGGACTTGGGGGAGCCCGACATGGATCCTCCGAAGAATATTTTTAGGAACTTGTTGAGGAAACTTGATTGGAGGGTGATATATGAGGACTCTTTGAGACATAAGTCTTAATCGCCCCTGAGTAATAAAAAAAATGGAAACACATGACCCCTAGAGTAACCTCACTTGGTTACTCGAGGTAACAACTATTTCAACTCTTATTTTGGGAATGACGCATGAGTAATAATTAAACGAGACTTCTAAAATAGACATTTTTGGTGATATTTGTTAGACTTGACAGGAAATTCCTTCAAAACCCCACTTAATTAGCGTGATTAAAGGGTGACTTCGATTGACGTAAATGTGACTAGTTGATAGATGGGATCAAATTGCACTTATTACATCCGAATATATCATATTACGCATTTAATACTAATACCTCATGACTACTCAACATGTGAACATTGTATAAGGCTTCATTGCATGTATTAAATTCACAACAGCCACACAAAACACTTCTCTAACTACCAGAAATAATTTACTTCAAGTGTTCTTATACTTAGTAACTTTTTCATTTTTAAAGGTTATCATTTTCTAAAATCACAGTAATTTGTAAGAACATTCACTACAATTAGTGTTTCGACTACCACCTTAGTATTATAGAGAGTGCTCATATTTCCTCCCTCCTCTCATAATCTTATTGATTGAGTTATATTATATTTTGCTTCCATTAAAATCATGTTACACCTCACTTAATCCACCCCTAGACAAAAATCACGCAAAAGGGGCCTAATCGTTTGGTGGACCACGATCAAGCCATTAATCTCATGCAAAAATTTAAGAAGTTTCTTCAATCAGTAGGAATGGGGGGGATTAGCAACTCTCACCAATCCACAAAGTCAACAAATACCTATGATAAATATGGCTACAAGAGCATTCATGACTCCACAACCAATAGTAAACACATCATACACTCCTCATCCTCCATCACAACACCATGGATAAGGAAATATGATAAATTCCAACTATGTCCATCCCCCTCCTTAAGGTGTATCGATGACCACAAATGGAGGAACAGGACCCAACAACCCAATGCCATCCTAAGCTCATCCAACTTGGGAAAATATTAAAAGTGAGATAAAGAAAATGATCACCTCACAAGCACCTACTTCAACTTATTCTTATGATAGAATTCAAAACCCTTAATTATAGGAATACAACAATGAGACCTATTTGGTGGGATATATCCCCCCAAAGTTCAACAAATTCACGAGCAAAAGAGGAAATACCAAGGAGCATGTTAAATGTTTCACCAAAAATTTAGGGGTGAACAATAACGACTAAAAGTTAAGGCTTAGGTAGTTTTCAAAATCCTTAGCAAAGAAGGCTTATGGATGGTATTCTAATCTTTCCCCTGTCAGTATTCGTACTTGGGAAGACATGTATATCAAGTTTTTGCACAAGTTCTTCCAAGACGAGGATGATTTTACATTAGATCACCTAGACCACGAAAGTAAAAACCACGGGGGATTTTATGGCTTACATCAAGATATTTTGAGAATGCTTGCTCATTGTTTGGAAGGAGACCAAAAGGGCAAGTTGATTTAAATTTGTGCCAAAGTACTGTACTCTGAGTAGGTGGATGATATTATAAATGAAACTGGTGAAAGATCCTTTAAACATTTCATCAAGTTTGATCAAAATATAAGCATGGTGGTTAAGCCCAAACCAAGCTCGGTATTAGGAGGGTGAAAGCCCGATTGAAATTTCAAAGTGGGTCCTCGAGTAAACTATATTCTGGGAAGGGGAAATTATGTTGGAGGTTGGGGGCTAATGGTCAAGGATATAAGATAAAAGGAGATGAAGATGATCTACCACCACTGCCTTGTACCACCAAAGAGGCGGTGGATTGTTACAAAAGTCTTCTTGAAGGAGGATTTGTCTATCCTCCGAAGAACATGCCAGATTAAGCTCCTAACTGCAATAGCTTGGACTACCTCCTACACCATTATTTTTTTACAAACGACTCATAATTAGTGCGGACTCACCAGTACTTTCTCCACAAATAAGGTTTAGACCACGAGGCCATGGTATTATGTGTTCACATTTCTGACTTTAAGTTAATTATTATGACTGTTGACCCTTATATGAATTCTCTGCATTTGAACATAATGTTTCTCATCTACTATATCTAAAACTCATACTAACATAACATGATGCCACTTTTTCCTCTCTCATACACTAAACTGCTTTTATGTTAACATTATAGTTTCTTATTGTCAGCTTATATCCAATGTTCAATTTTGGTTGTCATGATGATTTAAATTATTCATATCCTATAGAAAAAAAATAAATAGGTTGAATGCAGTGTCAAAGGAGGCGCTTAAAGAAACATCGATTTTGTCGTATATCAATTCCCAGCAAATAAATTTATGATGATAAAAAGAAATGGTCAATATATGCAATTAAAGTACTTTATTTTTCTTCTAAAACTTCATTGCATACTATCTTAATATTTTAACTTTTGTAATATTTTCATGAAGCCTTCATCGAGTTTGCTAGTTAACCTTTATTAACTTCAAGGAGCACTTTGATGTTTGCAGTCATATTCATAGAGCTCGATTAATGGAAGCTGAATAGTATTGGGAAGGTGGGTACAAAATAATTTTCTGGGTTTTTTCCCTTTTTTTATTCGTTGGAAATAAATATTTATTATTAAATATGAGTATAAAACTATAGTGGACATGATGGTCGTTAATTGTACAAAGATATAAGAAAAATAGTATATATCCCTAGTTCAATAATCTATAAACCAAAAAATATATAACTGATCCCCGGTTATCTACTAAAGCATAAACTACCCCAGACCCGCCTCACAACATAATAAATAATCAATATCCAAACCTTAATGATGCGAGCAGTGGAAGACTTATCCATGCACTCACACACACAAAAAATCAAAGTTACTCATTATCTCGTTATCATTCATTCATGATACAAGTAGTTGAATAAAAAATGATATATAGATGGATATTTCTACGGACCATTGAGCCCGATCGCCAAGTAACCTAGTAGACTAAACTACTAAAATACCCCCAAGCTAAAAAGAAATCCCCAAGGGGGGATATCCATCACTCTACTAGCATATAAATACATTAAATACAAAAAGTTCAGTTTAAATCTATGGGTTTTGCATACGCATCGTTCTCCTCCACTTGAAACATCTTATCTCGAGGATAGAGTCTTAAAGGGAATTCATCACCGAGGCAAGACCAACATCAACGAACAACCACTTGAAGATTGATCTATCCAAAAAATTCCCGGAATAAATGCTAGCAAAGATGTTAGAACAGTTTAGACAAGATCCAAACCATGGCCCGAACAGGCGCACTTTCCTGAAATTCGCCACCATAACGAATGAAACACCAGATCACCAACAGAGCAAAACTAATGTGCATGTGTTGTGTAGGTATATGATTGTTCAATTATTTTTTACTATAATATTGTGAAAATAATAATATCCCTTAAAGAATATTTATTAGTTAATATTAAATCTTAGCATTTACCTCCACTTACACAAATAATTGCATTATTCTCTTATTTTTAATGACTTTCTTCATCTTTTAAACATGAATAAATGAGATGATAGTTAAAACCCTCATTTTATTTTGTGTAGTTTTGGTTATGTGTTTACATCAAGTTTCTATCCTAGTGACATTCACTTTTTTATGTGGTTTGTCAATATTGTTATTTGAGTCATGAGTAAAGATTAGAGGAACCACTATCGGATCACTCCTCTAACCCATACCCCCATCCTCAATGGCCAAGTTACCTCCATATCACCACCACTGGATTCACGCGATGGTGTTTTTTCCCTCACATTTTCCATGTCTCTAAATAGGATCCGACACTCATCATCAGAGTTCCTACTAGCGGCACCTCTCATTGGAGTGTCATATCGGATCCTTAAAGCTCCCAGTTGTTCATTGACGAAGAGATATAAAACTTAGTAGAAGCGATATAAAACTTATTTGTATCTCCACACAAGCTTCTATGTAAAGTCTCAACCAAGCCCCTCCAAAAAAAACCACTCCTTTGAAAATATTTTCTGATTCAGCCACTCCATACCCTCAACAATGTCTGATGAGGCCCACCGACGCTCGATGAGTCTCACTAGAATAGTAAAGTACATCCCCCATGCCTTTTATTTTCCACTACAACTTGTTAAGTTCACTATGTTTCGTTTTGTAAATTCAAGAGAAAATGGTTTTTGATTGGATTTGACCCAAACCCATATTAAATTGGACCCGAATGACATATTCCAATTGGGCATGGCCCGCGAATAACTTTTTATCTCACATATTTTCTCTTTCATGGTCCTAATCACTTAAATCTACACAACAACAACAACCAAACCTTTTTGTAACAATTACAGTTAAATTAACATAATCACATAAATTATAATAGCCATTTGAACCTTCAACAATGTTACGAAGGTCTCTTAATTTTTTAATTACATATCTAGCTCCATAAGTTTACAAAAAATGTTAAACTTATAACCCCTCCCCCTGCCTTCAAGAAATCCTACTAGCCCCTTCTCTCAATCTTACAAATTTTTACTTAACACCCAAAGTCTCTAGTCCATTTCTAAAAATTTCAATACAGACTCTGACACTTCTATCGCTCCCATATTGAATAAGGGAGACATTGAGAAGGAGTTTGATAACTGGTATCATTTGGTTAATGGTTTCGAGGAGTAGAAATTTCTCAATTTGTCTTAAATTGAGATCTTTGAGGTCCTTAGAGCAGGATAGCCGATGAGAAATGCAAAAAACCAAGAAATAATCGATGCTTGGGTGACCAACAACTTATATTAGCACTACAAGGGTCATGGTTTTGGATTTTCGTTAATTTTGATCAATTGGTCCGAGGAGTGTCACTTAAATATCATTAATTATAACATGATGTTAACCCATGTGCGTACCATGGTCATCAACTCATCCTCAACTATAGATAGATCAGTCACCAAATCTAATCTTATTTTTCAGTTGGAGGATGATATCACTTCTTGTATTTGGGAGCGAGTGGTGTGCTTGTCTCGATTTCGACCAATGAGTTTTGCAGTCATCAGACCTTACTCTTTGATGAGACTTTCTCTATGACCCCTATTACCAATGCTTTTGACTATCATTCCCTCTCCTCTACTGTCACCCTATCTAGTATTTAATGTTTTCTAACGATTGTTGAGGAATACTTAGCGTACACTATTGGGGGGACTTTTGATATTTGCCGAGGGTTATTGGGTGACACGTACAAAATTCCAAATTATGTAGATTTTATGCATTGGTAACTTTTTCCATGAATAAAGATTATTCATTTCAGATAGTATGTCCTAGTTATTTGTTGGGATTGGTCACATTGGTTTGTATGGAATTATAATCTGTATGAAGGGTGAGGGATGACACGTGGATTGCATCCATGAAGATAAGATAATTTAATTATAAAATTGATTTATTTTATATCTTTTAGTGGTAGTAGAATAGTTGACTATTCATTTTGAAATATTCTTGATATGATTCATTATATTATTGAATCGTGACTTAGGTCACTAAGTCTGTGATATTATATGTTAGCATGACTATTAAGTATTTGGTGCCTATAAATAATTGTATCATCCTCCCGATTGTTATTTAATTATCCTTTAAATTTTAATGAATTTGAATTGAGAGAAACCCCTTATTTCTTAAATATGTTTAAGCTGTGTGTAATCTCTTTTTTATTTACATTAAATTGGTATCAGATTTACATTAGCTCCTGGAGTTAGCTCTTGGTGTGTGCGTGTTCATGGCTACTGTGTATTGTTTAGTGGTTATGGTCCAATATTTGGGCTTAAAGTTTTGTTTGGACAAAATAAATACTGACAGTGATGTTGTTGAAATGTGTAAATGGGTTCCTGCATATAGAAACGTTGACATGTACATGTAAATCCCACAAGATTATTTTTGCTTTGATCCTACTGAGACGGGGTTTGATTTTATTGAAATAGAAATAAAAGAAGACGAGTGCAATGAAGAAACTCCTAGTCCTAAATGTGAACAAGAAAAAGGAAAGAGTATATATAAGGTAACTAAAGAGAAAACATAAGATAAAAAGAAGGGAAAATAAAATATGGCAATAAATGAGGAGGTAAAAGTTAATGAATATGAAGACAACTTAGGATTTATGTTTGATATGGATGACTATAATGAGCTTATTAGCTTAGGTTCTTCTGAAGATGAGGGAGATAATGCATGTAAACCCAGTGTTAGATGTTCTGAGTTTGATACAGAACATGATATGTTAAATCCTCATTTTGAACTTGAGCAAAAGTTTTTAAGTACACAGGTGTTTAGACAAGCAGTTAAAGAGTATGAAATTCAAAACAAAAAAGACATTAAGTTCACAAAGAATAATGCAAGGAGGCTTTTAACTAATTTTTATGTACCTTTTGAATGGAGAGTGTATGCTTAAAAAAACTGGTGAAGAAACATTTTTAGTGAAAATTATGCAAAATGTCCACAAGAATTGTTAGCCATACTACTTAAATAGGTTTGTGACATCAAAATGGTACTTGGACATATTCAAGTCAAACCCAAGTATGCCTTTGATGGAAATTAAGGAGACTGTTAAAAGGGACCTTACTGGGTGTGTCTAGAAGCTAAGCATATAGGGCAAAGAAAAAAGCTCAAATATTGATTGGTGTAAGCTCAAAAAACCAATATGAATGGTTGTGGAGGTATTGTGCAGAAGTAAAAAGAGCTATGCCAGATTCCACGATTAAAATTCATATAAATGAGGCTAGCATTGAAGATTAGAATCCCAAATTTGAAAGAATGTATTGTGCTTTTGGGTGACTCAAAAAAGGATTTGTTGATGCATGTAAACCTATTATTAGGCTAGATGGTTACTTTCTAAAGGGTGCCTACCCTGGTCAACTTCTATGAGATGTTAGTATAGATGCAAGCAATAGACTTTAGTTATTTGCTTACCTTGTGGTGAAAAAGAATGCAAATGTTCTTGGGTATGGTTTTTGGAGTTATTATGTGAGGATGCTGGCATGGATAACAAAGATAAATTTACTTTAATGTGTGACCAACAAAAGGTAATATTTCCATTTCTATTTATGTTCAAATTTACTTTCACGTGTGATGAATACTCGTATTCCCCATGTATGCAGGGTCTGGTACCAGCTCTTCAACATGTTGTGCCCCAATGTGAGAAAAGATTTTGTGTTAGGCACCACCACAAAAATTTCAAGAAGGAGTTTAGGGGGAAACAATTGAAATATCTATTTTGGAGATGTGCCAAAGCCAGTAGGAATCTAGAATATTTCAACAGATGCATGTAAAAAGTGAAGAAATTTTATGCAAATGGATCCAAATGGATGGATACAATGTTTCCACCTAAGAACTGGAGTAGGTCACAATTCTCTACTATGCCAAAATGTGATATCCTCACAAATAACCACTATGAAGTGTTCAAAAATTCTATATCTGATGCAAGGGATAAGCATATTGTCTCAATAATGGAATTAATTAGGAATTTGATAATGAAAAGAATTATAGTAAACAGGGATAAGATGATTAAACACCCTGGTGCCATATGTTATAAAATTTAAGAAAAGATTAATTACCTTCTTGAATAGACTGTTGGATTAATATGTGAATGGAAAGGGGGATCTCAATTCCAATTTAGTTGTCCATTTGTCTAATTTTTTTATTGATTTGAGGGAGAGGAGTTATTCTTCTAGGGTTTCGCAGTTGAGTGGAATTCCTTGTGTTCATGGGTTGGTTGTAATATTATACAAAGGGGAGCAGATTGAAAGCTATGTGGATGAGTGTTATACCAAAGAAAAATATCTCCAAGCTTATGCAAACATCAGCATGCCATTGAATGGCAAAGGCTTGTGGGCTGAATATGTAAATACAACATTACCACCTCCTGATATTGAGGCTCTGGGAAGACTAAAAAATAGGAACAAAGAGAAAGTTGATGTTCATATCAGTGGAATAAAGATGATGAAATCTAGAGGATTAATTTTAGAGGATTAATTTTAGACACATACAACTACCACATCAGGTTCAGTTCATGAATCCCGATCCTTAAAAAATCTAGCCTAACATGATGAAATTAATGAAAATGATTGTTAAATTGCAGGAAATCATGATTAAACTAATGGGGAATTGAAGAATGATGTAGAAGGAAGATTAGACAGAAGAAAGTAATCAACTAACTTACCAAAGAACTAAAAGCATCAACTAAAATTACTTGTAATCATAGAAATCTAAACAAACTTCAATTTTGGAATTAAAATTGCAATAAATCTTCAAACTAGGGTTTTGTAGCAACTTTCTCTCTCTAACTACCTCTAAAAGTTTTAACTGAAAGGGGAAAAATTAGATGATTTTTCCACCCCCTAAAATGATAATAAATTGGGTTTAAATACCCTACAAGACTCCAAGAGTTTTAGCTTAACCATGACTCTCCATTAGAGGAAGAGTAAAAAATAAAACTGCGACAATTGGACCTATCTGGTCCTCCTTCAGTTCGATTCATCTTGGATCCGGATCGGTCCTATCAGGATCGGTTCTTTTCTTTTCTTCACGGATCTGTCCTATTCGGATCGGTTCGTTTAATTTTCATCAACTACGATCCGTCTTCGGTCTGGGGTTCACTGGAACTTTGTATTTCGGATCGGTCCTATCTTTCTTTAACTTTTTCTTCTATCTTTGACTGCTGATAACTTTCACACCGGGACTCCAATTGAGGTACCATTTCTTCCTATGTACTTGTAAACTTGATGTCTTCAAATTTTCTTGAGATGCCTTATCTGAATTCTGGGTAAAAATTACAACTTTTCCCTTTTGACTCTCTTTCCTTTCTTTCTCTATTCTTCCGGTTTCTTTCCTTCTTTAGTGACATCAAATACCTGTAAAATTAGTACGAAATACCAGAAACTCGGGGTACTCGTTAGAATAAGTCAGTAAAAAGATTTGAGATAAAATAAAATTGATTACGTTATTCGAGGTGCTAAAAGTAACTAAATTAAAGGGGTAAATTTAGAAGAATTTATGCCTAATCAAATCCCCCTAACTTAGAACTTTGCGCGTCCCGAACAATGTAAAAGAATCCTAGCAAGGCTCAACTTTTGAAAATTATTTTATTGGGATAGAATACCTTTTTCACGGGAAAGCGATTGCATTTAGCGTATGCAACAAGCCTTTAAACCCCTAGGTTACCCTAGTAGGACGAGTTGTGTCTCGTGAGGATTTGCAGTGAATATACCCACAAAATTCTTTATTGACTCAAAGAAAAATCAAAATATTTAAAAAATTGTATAATTCAAAATTTCCCAGAAAATAATCATCATCAAGTCATGTCCAAGAGTCTCAAATCATAGTGCGTGTGTGCGAAGCCATAAAATTTAATCGCGAATTTCCACCGATTGACCATTACATTACTTATCCGAAAATTCGCTTTGATTTCAAAATCTCACATGATGCTCTTACAAATGAATTACTCGGAATGTGGTTATTTTCTCTCGATATACGTGATTTATAAGAGTAAATGTAGTGGAACCAAGTTCACGCACATAAGTAGAAAGACAAAAAATTTATAGTGATTGGATCTCATCAACGGAATATGATTTGAAACACGGGAACATTGCCTCTTATACATACGTTTTATCTCTTTTATTATCTTTTGTGTTTCAACTCTCCACGCGATAACTAATTTCGCAATTTGGACTCGGTTAGGACTTTTTCGGGTTACAAGTATATTGGGTAAAATGAAAATGGTAGGGAAGGTTGGAATAGGAAAATTCATTTATGATGTCCAGTTGTACTTTTTTCGGGCTATTGCTCATTTTTTTCTTCTTTTTCTATTTTTTTACGCTTTTCTTTCCTTGATATTTTTGTTAAGCATGTCTATTTTTTTTCTTACCCCTTTTTGTTGCACTTTTCGGACTTAAAATGTGAATTTTTCCATTTTTCACAGTTCCGGGCTATTTGGATTTTTCGGGTTATCAAACGAAAAGGAAAAAAATAAATTTATTGGGCTGAAATTGGGTTGCAAAGGGATGAATTTTTCACGACTTTTTCTGGCCAATATTTATTTGGGTGACAAACGAGGGCCTACTTCATTGTCCAAAATACTAATTGCATTACCATATGCATTTCGAGATGAATTTAATTTAGAGATTTTTTCAGCACATTATTTAAGGCAATATAGCACACGTTTCTCAAAACCGATCAAAGTGAAAGACAGGAGATCCTTAACGACTTTTTAGACGCTGAAAAGGACTTTGAGTTAACAATTAACTCGGATTGATGTATAATTTTCACAAAAATGAAAGGCTCGAATCTCACCGGGGTTGTTAATCTCCACATTTATTCGTTAAGTCGTCTATGTTCGCTCAATTTCCATCTTTGGTCAATTTCGGCTTTATGTATTTTGAATTTTATAACTTGAGACTTTAAACCGACTTTTAATGATATTTTCAAAAAATTTGAATACCAATTTTTATTTATTTTGAAAAAAAATTATTTTTGGATTTTTCAAAATTTTATGATTTTTTTTAAATTTTTGGGCATTTTTCAAAATTTGTGAAGTTTTAGAAAAACACACTTGTGACCCCCCTAACTTAGACTTTTGCATTGTCCTCAAGAAAAAAGGACTAAAATCTAACTCAAAGCGAATTAAAAGTGCAAAAAAATAAAACAAACAAATATTTAAAATGCATAAAGACACTAAATGACCCTAACACATGACTCAATAATACAATAAAAATCACCCCATACGCGTCGGGAGTGCGACGAACTCTCATCTCTCCACAAACTCACCTTACCCCAATCACGGAGTAATGGTTCTCTTCTTGTCTCGCTTGTCTTCCTCACATCATAAACCAAAAGTCAAAATAATTGGGAGTCGACCCAATAGAAAAAATGAACACCTCGAGGCATATGATGAATAACGTGATTGAAGTCAACGAGGTGCGCAATCACCTTGTAGCACAAATGGGCCGACTTGGGGAGAATATCAAAGTGAATTTTGGAATGGCCTAGATTGTCCCTAAACTTGATAATGCATGGATCGAGCTCTAAATCGGACGATACTCTAACCATAGCATTGATTGCATCCAAGAACTCCAGTGGCATGGGTGGATGGTCACAAAGAAGGAAATCATCCATCCTATCTTTCCATGCGGTCTCTTTTAAGTGACAAAATGAGTCCAATAGTTATTGGACTTCGATAGTGAAGCTCTCATCCACCGGCCCAAATTTGTTCTCAAAGTCCTCTAAGATCATATCTCCTAATGCTCTTTCTTGCTCATTATCCGAATACTCTCTCTCACTCTCCTCCGAAGGCTTCTGTGATGTGGAAGGATAATTACTACGAAGGAATACATCTATGATATCTTTCCATTCGCTCTCATCTAGCATCCCCCTCGTAACACTTATCATTTTTTTTTGAATTTTTGATTTTTTTTATGGTCAAAGTTTTAGATTAACTGAATCTAACCTACGTCTACCTAATTCCCCGGCAATGGTGGAAAAAAACTGACGTGACTAAGAATGTGTCTCAGAAGTGTGTACTCTCTAGGCTCAAGTGAAAGCCTGTCTCTCAAGTAATAATCCGATAAGTCGGGTATCGATCCTTAGGGAAATAGGATAATGGAATTGTAACGACGTTGGATAGACGGAAGAAATCCTAACTCTAACTCTAAAAAGAAAGGAAAAGATGATTTGTTTTGAGAATTGGCTACAACTAAATGAAATTTTGAAATTATGAAAGAAATGCAACTATTCTAAATTACCAAAAATACTAATGATGAATGATTTAAAACTCGAACTATATGATGAAGAAAACAGGACGGGAATACAATCCCTCAACCCTCGTGTATTGATGGTATAAAACTAATCATAAATTTAAGAGATTAATTAGACCCAGAATTTAGTACTCCCAAGAATTGCGTATACAAGGTTCAAGCCCGCACCATACTTAATCAGAGGATGAATAAATCGGTATTGTGATAGTTACACTCGAATTTCATTCTGAAGTATCTCGATTACCCTGAAGCAAACGAGATCCAAAGATCTATAATTTTCGTATCTCTACGTAATACGGTCATAATCAAATCATTAAATTTAGAAGATTAATTTTATACACATGCAACTACCACATCAGGTTGAGTTTATGAATCCCGATCCTTAAAAATCTAGCCTTACATGATGAAATTAATGAAAACAATTGTTGAATTGCAGGATATCATAATTAAACTAAGGGAGAATTGAAGAATGATGTAGAAGGAAGATTAGACAGAAGAAAGTAATCAACTAACTTACCAAAGCACTAAAAGCATCAACTAAAATTACTTGTAATCACAAAAATCTGAATAAACTTCAATCTTGGAATTAAAATTGCAATAAATCTTCAAACTAGTGTTTTGTAGCAACTTTCTCTCTCTAACTACCTCTAAAAGTTTTAACTGAAAAGGGAAAAATTAGATGATTTTTCCGCCCCCTAAAATGATAATAAATCGGTTTTAAATGCCCTACAAGACTCCAAGAGTTTTAGCTTAACCAGGACTCTCCATTGGAGGAAGAGTAAAAAATAAAACTGCAACAGTCGGACCGATCCGGTCCTCCTTCAGTTCGGTTCGGCTTGGATCCGGATCGGTTCTTTTCTTTTCTTCCCGGATCGGTTCTTTTTTTTTCTTCCCGAATCGGTCCTATCCAGATCGGTTCGTTTAATTTTCATCAACTTCGATCCGTCTTCGGTCTGGGGTTCACTGGAACTTTGTATTTCGGATCGGTCCTATCTTTCTTTGACTTTTTCTTTTATCTTTGACTGCTCATAACTTTCACACCGGGACTTCGATTGAGGTACCGTTTCTTCCTATGTACTTGTAAACTTGATATCTTCAACTTTTCTTGAGACGCCTCATCCGCATTCTGAGTAAAAATTACAACTTTGCCCTTTTGACTTTTCTTCTTTTCTTTCTCTATTCTTCCGATTTCTTTCCTTCTTTAGTGACATCAAATACCTGTAAAATTAGTACGAAATACTAGACACTTGGGGTACTCATTAGAATAAGTCAGTAGCAAGATTATGAGATAAAATCAAATCGATTACGTTGTTCTAGATGCTAAAAGTAACTAAATTAAAGGGATAAATTTAGAAGAATTTATGCCTAATCAGATTCGTATGGAAATTTTGGATGAAATTAGGATACGAACTAGATTGAGATGTGCTCAGTATCTTGAAATAAAAATATGAAGGTAAGTTAATACATATTGAATTAAGAGTCGGGGTCATGACTCGGATATTTTTAGGCTAGTGCGGCGGGAGTTAGGCACAGAGGAGCCAGTTTAATTTATTATAGATGTATATAATAAATTATCGAATATTGAATTTAATAAAGGGTGTTTTACCTAATAGTGAGACTTGGTGTAATTCATTTCAAAGGGTGAAGATACGGACCAAATGATTGAGTCGAAGTATTGTAGTTGGGTGACACTAATTTAATAAATTAATTAATGTGAAATTGATTGGATTAATCGGTGTAATTTGAAATGTAACGAATTCGGGGGATGAGTGAACCTATGACTTAAATCAGTAGGATATGGGTGGATTACCTACTGAAATATTTTGAACGATAATTGGCACACTTCGAGCAGTGAGGGATACTCGGGAATATACGATAAGAAGTGTAATTGAAATTAAATAATAGGTAGGAAATTCGGGAGATATGTATGCTATGTATGGGATATATGATATAGGTTGTGTGTATACTTATACTGATTTGTATGATTTATTATGTGTATGACATACCTACACTACTTGTTATCGGGAGAGGTTTCACGATGTGGACAGTCTTATTCTGATGAGCCCATTTGGGGGGGGGGGGGGGGGGGGATTTTAGACTTGTGCCCAGAACATAGAACCTTGAACACATGCTATCAGAGAGTATGATAGTTTCGATGGTCGGATGAGAGATACTGAACCAATAGTCCTTTATACAGTTCATGATGTACCGGGACCTGATAGCAGAGAATGCATGCACCGCAGGTCTCAGCGTAGGGGTGTTGTATTGTATATATATAATTAGAATAATAAATATATATACTTGTGTTTTATTCTACTGTCTGTGCTTGGTAGATGATGTATCAGGATATGATAACATATTATACATGCACCACGGCTCATCCTAGGGGTGCCGTATTAGCATATATGTAACGAAGTGATAAATATACATTTATGATTTATTCTACGGTGTGTAATTAGTAGATGAGAAAGATAGTGACATCTAAAATAACCCTAGTGGGTGGAGGATTAAACATATAATTAGAGATTCATAATTGGCTAATTGAAATAAAGAATCCAGTGACGTATTGCGGCATAAAGAGTTAGTATGTAGAAAGAGACTTGATACGGCTAGTTAGGTTAGGTAGATTAACTTGGAAAGGTTAGCAAGAAATTGTTAGGTGTGCACATTAGATGAGGGGCGAGTTATACCTCAAGAGAGTGCGACACTAACTTAAATATGAAAAGTGTTCATACATATTTAATTATTGCAATTTAACTGCTTGCTAAATATTTTTCAAAATGTTTTACTTGGGGTCTGACCCGTGTCAAAAATCTTTTCCAAAACATTTTAGGTGTCCAGCCACAGGGATGCTCAGTTTGAGGTTTCTATCTGGGGATGGGTAGATGCAACTCATGTGGAAGTTGCAGGACTTTGTTATAGACGCTTCATTCACTCATTCGTAGTGTAGGAACCTTACTTCTGTACTCATTTGGGCATGTCGCCCTCAAATTTCATATTCAGTTTATTTATGTGACTTGTGTATTCAGGTTATTTGTTTTAGTTTATTATTGTAGTTTATTGTTGAACCGATAGTTGATTCGGTCACCCTTGTATATGTTATTCATCTGTGTTGGATTCAATTATCAGTTTGTGTTGATGGTTTAAATTATTATTATTTTCGCATGTTGATTATTAATGAAAGATAAAATTTGGCACTAGTCTAATTAAACTACTAGGTGGTTAGTAACTTTAAAAAGTTTTCGACAGTGATGGTGAGAATGAGCTATATGAGACCAACATTTTATTTTAATCACGGGCTGGCCACCCGACATTTTAGTAGGCGAGGTGCCACATAGAGCCCATAATAACTTCTCCCTCTTATGAACTCTTCCAACTTTGAGAACCCAGTCAAGTATGTCATCCTAGATGAAAAATATGCAACCACCATGTTCGGCACGACTTGGACATTCTAGAAAGCTTTTACCGGGATTTTATTGGGTCCATGAGGTACGTATTTTTACCAAACAACCATAATAGCAAAAAACCACCATTTATTCTTCCTACTACTTTTTATTCAAAAGAATGGAGTGGGAGATAGGTTGTGTTGATGAGTTTGCCTCCAAAATGAAGTGGAATTGGAGGGACAATAAGTTAGTTGGCTAATAAAGATTTTAAATGAGGGGAAACTTGGAATTTGACATATTTCTGTTAACGGAGTCCCCTTTTTGGAATAAGTGACATAGTTTAGGGAGTAAGTTGAGTCAAATAAGAGATTAGGACCTAAAAGTGTAATTTACTCTAATTCTTATGTTGGAGGAAGTACTCCTCAACATGGGTCGCCCGAACTCTTTTATAGGATTATGCAGAGGTGTTCCTGCATGAAGTCAAAAAGTTTGGGGGGAGATCGAGTAGTTGACAAATGACTGATCCTTGTGTATGGGACATTTCTAAGAGAAACTAAAATGGTGAGGGAAAGAACAGAAGAAAAGGTAAGTTTACCAATTTATACAAATTGGTTGGATCAGAGTGGTGAGCAAAAATGAGGAGATTCTGTAAATGAATTTGCATACGTTTTGCAAATATACAAAATCCAAGAAGAATTTGTATATGTTTCCTATGAACTTCTGAAGTTCGTAGGAATTGGTACGAACTTCAGTTGTTCGTAGCAATTCATACAAACTTCATTTCTTCGTATAAATTCCTACGAACTTCTGAAGTTCGTAGGAACCATTTTTACCACAGTAAGAACAAACGTCCGTTAAACTTAATTTCCTATATAAACCCATCATTCCTTCTCCCTAAAATCCCACCTCCAATATTTCTCTCTTTTTTCTTCCACCCCATTCCATTATTTTCCCAAAATATTTTCGAGTGAATCATTTTCTCTCCATACATTTTAATTATCGATCAAAATGTCTTCATCTCAACCCATTAATTCTAGTACTTCTAGAAAACAAAATATGACTCCTATTGAAGATGAAATATTATGTACTATATATGCTAAATATACGAGTCGTGGTATTGAAGGCAACTCGATATCACATGGAACATTTTGGGATTCTGTAATGAATGAATGTAACAGCACACCAGAAATTTATATTCAACGTACGAGGACTATTCTTTCAACACGCTACAATCATATTTATTCCCGGGTAATGATATACGTTTCAAAACTGTCTCACCAAATAGACAATATAGGAAGCGGCAATAACGAGTTCGACGCGGTTACAAAGGCCCGCGAGGCATATCGCGTGGAAATGAGCAAACAATTCATGTTTGATAAATGCTACCAAATTTTGAAAGACTTACCGAAATTTGATTTGAAGAACACAACGTGCAACAACGACGATCCTATGCCTCTAGACTCGGAGGACAGTCCGGGTGTACGTGACGTACCGTACAGACCCCCAGGCAGGAAGGGGAGAAATAACGTGCCCATTAACGTGCTCGTTCAGACAGCCTCGATTGTAACACGACGGTCCTTAAACATTGCCAAGAATTCACCGAGATGTTTAAAAGCAAGCAAGAGTGGAAGCAAAATCGGGCCATAAAATTTGATTCTCAAATGGATGCTTTCATTGAGATGAAAAGAGCTGATCAAATTACAAGAAAATAAGATCAAATTCTGGGCCGAGAACAGTCGTACATCATGGAGTTGGATATGACCAAAATGAACGAGATGCAACAACAATTCCATGTGAAAAGGTACACCGACCTATCAAATATGGTAGCTGTGATGGAAGCTGCGATTGCTGCGCTTATGTCAAACACTGCGGGCTCGTCAAATTCTGATTCCGGTCTGTCTGGTGCAAACAACGCTGACTAGTATGTTAAGTGTGTGGCTTGTTTACTTTTCCGTTACTTCATAAATGTAATGTCAATTATCGTGTTATAAGAAGTGTGATGTTATTTTAATAAATGTTATTTCAGTTTAAGATGTGTTGCAATTGTTGTATTGTTGTCTACTAAATTGAAGCAGTCGATTCAAAATAATTACACAAGAAATATAACATATATTATA
Organism: Sambucus nigra; assembly: GCA_949130495.1. Lineage (NCBI taxonomy): Eukaryota > Viridiplantae > Streptophyta > Magnoliopsida > Dipsacales > Adoxaceae > Sambucus > Sambucus nigra. The sequence continues at coordinate 178,593 of CASBWL010000201.1, read as the reverse complement.
TTTTTTTGATGCACACCATAAGAATAATCTTAAAAGTGATTGTATAGAGAGAATAGTTAAGCCTCAAATACACATATACTATCTAATCATTAATCGGCCAATTCATCACCGCTCGTGTTCCAAATATGCTCCACCAAATCATCTCGTAGTTGTTGATGTGTAGTTGCGTCCCTAACATTTGCATCACGCGTTAGGTATTCGTAAAAATCAGTTTGCCCCCGTAGTATTTCAGGTGTGGGATCAGATTGTTCGTATTCATTTTGCCATGGTCAGTCTCTACGTTCATCGTCAATAATCATGTTGTGCATTATAATGCAAGATTTCATTATTATTGCTAAGGATGCCCGATTCAATAATTTTCAAGGTTCACGCACGAAAGCGAATCGAGCTTGTAGTACACCAAAAGCACGTTCGACATCTTTCCTACACGATTCTTGTTTCTTACAAAATAATTTTTGTTTTTGTGATAGGCCAGGTTGGTTCCTAAAAGTTTTTACGATGGTAGCATATGGAGGGTATATGCCATCAACAAGGTAATACCCTATTTCATATATATTTCGATTAACATTGTAATTAACGAGAGGTGCATTCCCATTGCATAATTCTTGAAAGACGTTAGACCGGTGCAAGACGTTTATATCGTTGCAAGATCCAGGAACCCCAAAGAACGATTTCCAAATCCATAGATCGTATGAGGCAACCGCTTCTAGGATTATAGTTGGATGTTCTTTTTGACCACTATATTGAGCATGCCAGGCCGTGGGGAAGTTTTTCCACCGCCAATGCATGCAATCTATACTCCCTAGCATTCCCAAAAGTCCTCAGCTTGCATTTTGTTCGAGTAACATGGTGACATCGCCTGTTGTTGGATTTCTCCCATACTAGGGACCGAATACAGCCACAATTGCCTCAGTAAATCTAATAATCATTTCTAATAGAGTTGTTTCACTCATTGCGTACTGCTCAGACCATACGTCATGAGATCCTCCATTAGCGAGGAGTCGTATAGCCCCCATAATTTTTTGATGTGAGCTTAAACCTAGCCGACCGCACGCATCGTAATTTTGTACAAAGTAGTTATTGTACTCGCAAACAGAATAGAGGATGAGATTCAAAATGGAATACTGCATCCTAAATCTCCTTCGAAAATAATACTCGTTATATACCTTCTCTTCCCCAAAGTAATCTTCCCATAGTGTTTGGTGTCCCCTTTCTCTCCTTCGATTCACTCGACGTCTAAATTCGAGTTCTTTCCCATCTCGAATTATATTTTGTTATGCAATCCAACGTGTAATCCCCATGCATATTATCATCTCCTCGTCTGAATCATCTGATGACACGCCATCATTAAATTGAGCATACTGAAGCATTAGATTTCGTCCCTCATCGCTAGAACTGGAGTAATCCATGATGTATTTTTCTCGGAATAATTATGAAATGTCAAAAGAAGTTATATTACAATATTTCATACATTGTATTTCTATTTATAGTTGTATAATCACAGACTGATGTATTATGGAATTAATAAGTGGTATTATAATGTGCTGGTAGTAATTGGTAAGTGTGCCAATCTGATGTACAAAGGTTAACTGTCCTACAAAAAATAATAATTATGAACTTCTGCAATTACTATTGTAGGAATTGGTAAGTGTGCCAATCTAATGTACAAAGGGTAACTATCCTACAGAAAACAATAATTATGAACTTCTGCAATTACTGTTGTAGGAATTGGTAAGTGTGCCCTTCAAAAATAATCTGATTTACTAGGGTAAGTGTGCCATTCTGACGTAGGAATTGGTAAGTGTGCTGGTAGGAATTGGGAATTGGCATTTACTTTTCACTGTATGGAAATTGGCATTTATTTTCACTGTATGGAAATTGACGTATGAATTGGTAAGTTTGCTGCAGTTATAATTAATTATTACTATTTCTATATATTTACTTTTATTTATATTAACTACTACTATATATATTACCTAATTATATTTACTATATAAAATTACTAGTTCTTTATATATTAACTACTGCAGTTATATGTAATAACTGTATGCAATTACTTTTATCGTTGTATATGTGCTATATAAAATTACTACTTCAGTATAAAACATAAACGTGACTTGTTTTGACTGATTTGTTTACTGATTACAATTACTTCCTAGGCAACCATGACAAACAACATAATGCATTCCCATCCCCCATTAACATTGTTGGTAGATGATGTACTAAATCCATGTCCATCTTGGCTCCTTTGTAATCCGGCAAGTCCTTATCTGATGCATACATTGGATCATCAAGTTCAGTATTTATCAAATATTTAGCATGCCACCACTCTAGCCTTTTCTCCATTTGTGCTATTTCGCGTTGCAATAATTGTACATATTTTTCATTATCTTTGTTTGGATCTTTGCAAAATATAGCCGATTTTGCTTGTGGCATGGGTAAACCATGCCAATGGCAGTAGCACTCCAAATCGCAACGCCTATCAAATAACCTCGGCCACTTCAAATGATCATCCCATGGAATATTTCCTTTCGTCGGCATTAACCATTTCATAACATGATTAACGTCGCCTAAAGAATGTAACGTGCATATAGGAATGTTTTCAAAAAGCATTTTCTCGCCAAACCAGCTACCTCCATGGGGATATTGATAGATCCCTGGGTTAGTTAACACTCGTTCAACATTACTACATGTTACCGCTAAATGTTCAACAACAACTGATGTTGACGCTTTTTCCTTACCCTTTCTTTTTGCGACGTGATGGTTTATACTTGTCCATCCAGTTGAAAGGTAAGCACTTCGCACTCCCTCTTTATGTGGTGACCAATTATGATATCGAAGCTTCTGCCCGGACAGAGTTTTCTTGGGAACATGGGTTAAGAAGGGTGAATCTTCGTCAGGCATGTACTCATAGTTATGCATTACGAGGTTTATGTACTAAAGTATAACTCGATTTGTGGAGGAATACACATCTGAAACAACGAATATTTATAGGTCATGTAATCAATATAGATTAGTTTGCCATGTAATCAATATAGATTAGGGTGTCATGACATCTTATTTTAATCGCTTATCAATTACTGTGCCATGTAATTATGATCGTTTCAGTGTGTTATCGATTAATGTGCCATTGATAAGTGTGCCATCGATTAGTGTGCCTTCAATAATTGTGCCAACGATTTGTGTGCCATCGGTTAGTGTGCCATCGATTTGTGTGCCTTCAATAATTGTGCCAACGGTTTGTGTGCCATCAGTTAGTGTGCCATCGATTTGTGTGCCAGCAATATAATAATATGAATACAATAGAATTAAGTTGTCTGTTGCAAATGAATTCATAATAATAAATTGAATAAAATACAATAAAATGAATACAATCAGGATGGCCTCTGCCCAAAGTCATAATCCTGTCCCAAATCAACGCGCTGCCCCAACAACGGATCCTCGCTAATATGGCTACCCTAACTCGGTTGCGTTTGATATCCTTCGTATGGTTGAGATGGTTGAGGTACATAAACATCCTCACGGTTGTAGCTCGGACCACTAACGGTAGGACCAGTACCACACACATTACAGGCGGCAAGTTGTCGCTCGAGTTCCTCAATCCTATCCTCACGCTCTTGAGTCTCAGTAAGGAGTAAATGACGGAGACCAGGTATATTATCTGTTGTGTCGATGAATGCAGAACGCCATTCTAATTGTGACAACGCATGCGCTGGGGGAGCATTCGTTGGGAACTCAGGTCGCGGCACACTTCTTTCGTATGAAGCACCCTACGGAAGGCCTACATCTACCGTCCAACTTTGCCTGGGCGCATGTGTTTGTGTAGGGCCAGCCGATGCAAACTGTGTATGATACTCAGAAGGCTGGTTAATTGGAGCTGGCGCCCTTGGGATGCGCAATGTTGATGGTGCCACTGTCCCAACCCCAATCAAATCAACGTTAACATAACGTGCCATCACCGGAAGTAAGGGCCCCTGCGCAACTGCTTTCCAGTATATATCATACTCTTCTTGGGTCACAACTGATGTATGCGCATTTGCAAGAGACCAATTCTGAGCAAGGGCGGCTTGGTATTCGGATTGTGGGACTGAGCTCAAATTTCGGGGAGGGTTGTCTGCTATACAAATTTGGCCAGTCAACTGTCGAAACCCCCGGTCACCCAAATACCAAAATCTTTTAAATAATGGATCCCAAAAAATCATACGCAGCCCAGATAAATGATATGCGTATGTAATGAAATCGTTATATCGGTAAATCGATGTCTCGTATGGCTGCCATATGATTGATTCAGGGGACCGCATCTCAAGTTGATGTTGGCTGCCCGATATATTAAACCGTTGTGCGCCCTTTGCCCGGCTCCTGTTCGACTTTGACCAACGAAATATTCGAGGCCATACATCTATGGTCTGATCCACGATAATCGGACACGCGGTCGCCATATACCCGTGATGTAAGTACTGCAAAATATATAGATAAATTAAATTGATTAGAATACATGTACATTAATTGTAACTAAATATATAATGCATAAACATTAAAATAATATTGTTATAAATTGTACCTCTAATAATTGCCACATACACTCGACATTAGTTAACGACCGTCTACTCGCTTTGTCCATTGACCATATTATACGGGCATAAATTGCCGAACCCCAATCGTTGGTGCCAATCGCCGCAACATCCTCAAAATAATGTAAATACCCGAGGTCCGACGTGGAATTGGCATTTGGAAAGAATAGGCTCCCAATTACATAAAACCAAAATGCTCGAGCTATGACTGGCATCATGTAATCGGGAAGGTCCGGTTGATTCACAAAATTGACAATGTATTTCTTAAGGCCGGCAACCGGGATTCCCGCACCCAAAAATCGTTCTATATGAATTTAGGGGAAAAATTCGTTCACGGTATTTTGAAAATTTGTGTATTTTTCTATAGGCAAATTTAGAATGGGTAGCCCTTGCCCAATCGGGATACCTGTACAAAAATTAACAATACACGTCATATATAAAAATAATATGAAAATTAATTGTACACATTGAAATTATTTAAATTGAACATAAATAAAATTAAATAAGGGATTTAATACGAATTAAATAATACCTGAAAGCATCGTGAAGTCCATAGGCGTGAACGCAATTTCAACAAACGGCAATTGAAATGTATGCGTTGTGTCCCACCAACGTTCGATCATCGCCGTCACAATGCACTGGTCGAAATTCGGCATCACCCTTGAAAATAAATTGGACATTAAACCGGCACCGTCGATAAATTCTTTTATCGTCGATTTATTTTCTCCGATCAATTTATATAGTTTCATTGGCCCCGCCCAATTACCCCGAAATTCATATTTATTACCATTTATAATGGGCGTCTGTCCGTCTGACGCGTGTGTATCACCATCGAAAATACAGGCGTAATGCTTGTAGACTGGATCAACAGATTCACTTGCCGGAGGTTGAGTAGGATTTGCCGTTGATGTGGATCCGTGCTTCTTGCTCTTGCCGATATTTAAATATTTTTTCCATCCATATTGTTTAAATAAAAAAATTGTGAATTGAGTTGCTGGATTATGGGGTAAAATTTATTTGGGAATGAGGAAGAAGAAGTTGGATGGAGGAAGCAGAAGGAGTAGAGAGGTGGTAGAGGAAGCAGAAGGAGTAGAGAGGTGGTAGAGGAAGGCTTCTGCGTGATTATTACTAGCCGTTAGAGCTTCCTAACTTCTGAAGTTCGTAGGAATTCCTACGAACGACAGAAGTTCGTATCAATTCCTACGAACTTCAGAAGTTCGTAGGAAGCTCCACCACTACTGCGCAGCCAAGCGGGTGAAAGGTAAAATGTACATTTGTTGTGTATTATGCCTTTCGTGGAGGCATCACCATTGTAGTTGCTCTAAGAAACTTAAATTGAAGAATGCTATCGAGAGTGAAAGAATGCGAAGGATAACTTGCTTCTTGGAGGGACTTGTATGCGTAGAGGCCGATTATGTCGAGTGCCTACAAATTATTAAGATAGAGATGGAAGTTGCATTGATCCTGGACTTTTATGTCTGGCTTTGTTCCGTCATAGACCAGTGTAGTTTCCAACAAAGGATACTCATCGCTCGATTCATCCATTGAGGACCCTCCTGAATCTAGTCCCTTATTTGAGGGATGTGAGAAACAAATGTGATCCAGCGAGGTCCTCTGACGTGTTTACTTGCCAAAAATTAACAAAGAATGGAAAATGAAGGAGATCTCTAATCTCATTGGAATCATTTTTGACAATGGGGTGGACAAACCTATGGAATCTGTTCTCACTAACCAAGGCTGTGTTAACAGTAGTGAAGAATCATTGGCATAAACGATGGCGAGGTGAAGAAGAAGGCTCGTAATGGGGCATTTGTCGTCACAACCTTTGGCGATCTTCACAAAGTTTGAGAAATCGTCGTCAGGCCGTTGGGTGATCCATCATCTGTAGATGTCGATGGTGGGAGAATATAGTATGCCATAATAGATTATCGAGGTAAATGATGTAAAGAGAAAAGCCACAATCAACTTTGAGGACGAAGTAGGCGAAATTGTTATTACTGGTGAACTTTTTGGTGCGGAGAGATCTAAAGAAGATGGAAACTAAAGTTAGCAAGGAAAGAGGAGACCTCGCTCTCAACACCACCTTTTCCATCATCTTTGAATATCCTGTCCCATCCATTACCAATGACGAAGTAATTAATCACATGACCCAGTTCGTTGACTTACAAGTTACGTCTAGAATTTTGAATTGTTTGATCGTGGGTTTTATTGAGGATTTAGTGGAAATAAGACTGTGTTTTATTATTATCTCTATGGGTGGTAAACGGACGGATACGGATCTGATACCATGTTTTTCATATTCGTATTCGCTATCTGAATGTACTATCCATATCCGTATCCGTATCTGCCCGGATAGTTAAAACAACTATCCATATCCGTATCCGCTCGGATACCTCGGATTCGGATAATATCCGTATCCGTTTACATTATTTAGCCATCGCAAAAAATAACAATTAAAATATCCAATCCAATCCAATCCAAATAAATATGTAATAAAATCATCAACAATTATGGATTCCATAATAATAGTATCATTCCATAATGATAATATGGCTTAAAGTCATCCATACTTTACAACCATAGAAGCTTAAAACGATCCAAAAAAAAAAATAACAGTCGCATTCCATGACAGTAGAAATAAATAAGCACCTTTTAGATTAAACAAATTTATTGAGAATGATAACCTCATGGACCTTTTGTCTTCAAAACATACTGATATTTTTATTTTAATAAATATACATTTTTATTTTGTATATAATATGCATGTTGTTAACTTCAGTTCTCATTACAATCAAAATCATCTCTTTACTATTATGTTTCTCTCTTACATTCTATTATGTTTCTCTCTTACATTCTTTTCTGTTTCTCTCTTACATTTATTAATAATTAAGGAAACTAACGAACAACCACATGAGAGTTTATTTTCTCTTATTTTGTACGAAGGAGAAATGAAACGAAGTTATTTTTTTTTAGTGGAAAATACGTTCTTTAGTCGGTGTATGTTGTGTGTGATAAGGTGTATTGTAACTTTAGTGTAACTACATAACAATATACACAATTAAATAGTAATACGTGACATTTTATAATATACCCAATAAAACAATAACTTTATGGTGTTTCTGTTTTGAGTGGAGTATGTGTTTATTTTGTTTTGGGAATAAACGATTAAGATTTGTTTTAATATTATTTTATTAGTAATAATAATACTAATATTATTAGTAACATTTTAAACATATGTTTGACGGATACGGATATCCGGTAAAACGGATATCCGATAAAATGGATACTCCGCATCGGATACGGATTATCCGTGTCGGATACTAGTACTATCCGTATCCGTATCCGTATCCGTTTTCTCGGATATTTTTAAAGAGTATCCATATTCGTATCCGTTTCCATATTTTTGGATAAATATCCGCAAATTCGGATTCGGATATCGGACGGATGCGGATTTTCGAATATCCGTTTACAGCGCTATTAGGCCCCTTGGGTTGCAAAGTGTGGGTAAATGAAATTTTTTTCCATGGCAAATCTTATGACAAAAAAGGTTAAGGTTATTTGATAACATGAATATTTCAGGTGGCAAAAGTTAGATGTTTGATAGAATTAATGGTAAAAGTGTTCGGTGTAAACAAACTAATATAAAAAAAGGGTTTTTAACAAAAAAATAATTTTAAAAAATAGTTTCTAAAAAACAATTTTAATAAAAAACAAGTCACAATGAAAAAGAAAAACAATTCTTAAAAAATAGTTTTTAAAAATAAAAACTGTTTATAATGAAGGAAAAACAGTTTTTCTTAAAGAAAAATAGTGTTTAACAAAAAAAATATTTAAAAAATAGTTTTCAGCGCAAAAGTGAAACAATTAAAACACAATAAAAAAATAGTTTAAAAAATAGAGTTTTAACACAAAAAACATTTTTTAACAAAAAAGTGAAACAATTTTAACAAAAAAAACAATTTAACAAAAAATAGTTTTTAATGAAAAACCAACTTTAACAATAGAAAAACATTTTTGACAAAAATAAAATAGTTTTTAACAGAAGACAGTTTTTAGTGAAAAACTAATTTTCTTTTTAGAAACAGTTTTTAGTCACCACCACCACCCCTAAAAAAAGTTAAAAGGAAAAGTAAAAATATTTGAAAAATAGTCTATAACAAAGAAAAAATTTAACAATAAAAAAACAGTTTTGATAAAAATAAAACAATATTTTAACGAAAAACAGTTTTACTGAAAAACTATTTTTTTTTTAGAAAAATAGTTAAAAAAAATTGTTTTTATCAAAAAAAAAAAACAGTTAACCAAGAAAAATAAGTTTAAAAAAAAACAATTTTCATAGGGCTGGGCAATCTGTAGGGAAACTTTGTCATCCAATATAGGTAAGCAAAATTTGCTCACAAATTTTCAAAAACGATGGAAAAACTTGGATGGCGACATGATATTCATGCAAAATTATCATAAAAAGTAAGTTCTATCAAACACACAAAAATGGTAGGCCAAACCCTCATTACCATCATTTTCCACATTTGCGATGACAAATGTGGTCTATCAAATGGGCCATTGGAGAAAAATAGTTGGAGGTTCGTTTTTTGTTCATCCTTTTGGTGGCTAGGAGTTTTAAAATAATTGGACCTTACTATTTAGGCTTTAAGTTTAAAAGACTCGAGGAGGTTTGAGGGCCTAATGAAGAGGAGAAGAGCTTTATGCATCTGGCCCAGAAGATTAGAGATGGATGTTAAAGAAGTTTCTTGTGCTGAAGATAATTTGGGTTGTACGCTCATAAGTTGTCCAATAAACACCCTTTCTAAAAAACATTAATCAAATAAACATGTTTAATAATGACTCGGAGGAAAATCAGGTTGGATTGGATTTTATCCAAATTTTTAGGTACACCATGTGTCAACGTTTGGGTCCAAGAAGATGAAAGTTTATTCAGCTTAAATCTCGTGGTTGAGATTTCTCCAACATGGGGAGATTGATGTATATGTAGGATAAAGCGGTGACACGTGGGTTGGATCAATGAAGAGAGGATGATATAATTTAATTTATAAATTTAACAATGTTTAATGTTTTAGTAATAAGAATGGATACCTCTGAAAAGGTAACGTGGTGTGTCTGACACGTGCCAAACACCGACACTCTCAGACACATGTTCGGTCCGACACTTTATTTCATTTGTTCACAATTATATATAAAAACAAGCATATAATCCACGTGGTGCATGGTCATTTTATAATAAATTGACTAAATAAAAATTTACGTTAAATGTTATAAAAACTAAAAAAATAGTAGGGGTTAGTTTACAAAAATGGATTACCACATAAGAAGATTTTCCAAAATTATACAATTATTGAAAAGTAAAATTCAAAGTTGGCAATAAAAGCTGATAATTGTGTAAAGAGGGTAAAATATCTTTGGAATGAGTAGTTTATATAATAGATATTATTAAAACTAGCACGTAGGCCCGCGCGATTGCAGAATTGTGGTAATAAAGGAGACAAAATCACTTAAAAAATATATTGTTCCAAAAAAAATGGTAGGTGTCACAATTTTACAAACGACGCTAAACAACACAAATTTGACTCAAAATTGACATGATATATCTTGTTCATGTCATTTTTTACACAAAATTATGTCATGTCGTGTTCATGTTAAAATTCTAAGTCATGTTAATCGTATTATTGTGTCTATTTAGGTTTAATTTAGTATAACATTTAAGAAATCGTGTTGCTCGTATCGTATCGTGTGCTATTTGGATCGTGTTTGTGCTGGCTAGAAAAAACATAAATTCGTTACATGTCATGTTCGTGTCCCAAAAACCATTACACCTCTCTCTACCTTTCAACCGTCACTTGATTTCTCTGTTTCCCCATAATTTACATTTTTCAATACCTTTCAGCTCTCCAAGAAATGAAAACCTTTTTAACTCATTCACCTTTAACACCTTTTCAATAAACATTCACATTTATGCATCCTTTGGAAACACTGTGTTACACCCTTTCCTCTTCTCTCTCCTTTTTCTCCCTTAAAATTCAAATACCCTTATCTTAAGTAGGAATAAAATCCATCCTTCGCCATTTCTTACATTTATCTCTTTCAACATCACGTTCGATGATGATTCATTAACATCAAATTATGTTGTTTTCTCTCCAATCAGTATTCTTAGTTTAAGGTAATCAATATTCTCATTTCATGGTAGAAGATAAATAAGGTTGTGGATATGTGACAAGCTTTGAAATTGTCCTATGGTTTTACTTTTGATTTTGGAATCACCCTTGGCCTAATAAGGTAGGTGATTCCAAAATCAAAAGTATAACCAAAGGACAATTTCAAAGCTTGTCTCATATACATAGCCTTATTTAGAGCTTGAAATAAAAAAGAATTAAATTAAAATTTCATCTTGTTGAAGTACTCTTCTACCCTCAATTTATCTCCCTATATATAAAAAGTAGAAAACTTATGTATGTCATAAGATCAAATGATGATGTCATGGAGATCAGATTTTTTACATTTCCTATTTTACCCCTTATAAATTTGGATTCCCCCTCTTTTAACACACTCTAATTTGTTTGTCCCTTATCTTCAAAATTCAAATTGAGGGGTATATTTGTAAACACACCTACAATACACTCTCATAATAAACTCTCATATCTCACCTCACTCCCCGATCATCCTTTCCACCCGTCCCCGCAAATCGTCGCTCCTTAGCTTTCCCTCCCATGTCCCCATCCCATGGTAAGCTTTTATGGTGCGATTTCATAATTTATTATATAGATCTTCTTTATTAGGGTTTTCTGTATATGGATTTGAGGTTTTTGTTATTTTCATATACATTTTTGTAGATCCGCTCTCTTAGGGATTTTGGAATGGAGTTTTGTATAAATCTTTTTATATTGTGGTAATTCTAAGTAATAATGAAGATGTTTAAATATGTTCTTCAGATCAAGAGCAGCTTCAAAGTATGCGTCTCACCCACAAGTAAGGGTTTGGTTCATTTCTTATATAGATCTGAAAAAATGATAAATTTTCAATGTTTGTTGAAGTATTTTTTTCAGATCTAATCAGTTTTTATTGAAGATCTAAGTAGTTTTTTTACGAAAATATTTTTGTGCATCTAATCATGTATCTCTCTCTGTGTGATTGAAACTATATGTGGTTTTATATTAGGTTGAAATTAGCTTTTTGTAAATCTAATTTTTTTTTTGGCTATTCAAGTACACTCTCTCTGTGTGATTGAAACTCTGTGGTTTTTTTCTCGTTGAATTAGCTTTTAGCAAATCTAATTTTTGTTTGTGTTTCAGTGTTTATGTTTTTTTTCAGGTTAAAACAATCAGTTATACATTCTCTCTCTATGATTGGAACTTTGTGCATCTCATTAGGATTGCAATGTTAAAAGTTCATGGGTTTGAGCCATTTGCTCCTCATAAATATTTCTTACATTTTGCCCTCATTGAGTATTTAACAGTCGATTGGTTAATAGTTCATTGATTTCTTACTCATTTGTTAAAGGCAAGAGTTTGGTTAAAGATAATAGTCATGAGCAAAGCATTTGAATCCATTTAAATACTCAGTAGCATGAGTTTTAAATCTTTGATATTTCTTACAAATGGAAAACATATGTTTGGTGACCAATATAGTCATGAGCAAAGCATTTACAAATTTTTGTTGACCAATATAGTTTGGTTCTCTTATTTTACCATGTTGTCCCTCTGTTTGTTCTCTACAATTGTAAAAAAATTTCATCACCCATGAATCACAAATTAAATTTCTATTATATTCATTATTGATATGGCAGACTAAACAGTTAGAAATGGTCTTATTATACTTAACTCCCAACACTATCAAGCATGATTAATAATTGTGAAAAGGTAGGAATGTACACTTATTAAGCATGATTAATACTCTTAGGTTTCCATTGCTTAGGGTTGTTTTCCAAATAGGATTAATTGGGAAAGTATACTTATAAGAAGCATGTTATTATGATTTTCGAGCTTTATTGTGATTAATAGATACGTGGACTTGCGAAATTGATTTTCATTTTCATTATGATTTGTATTTCAGTTTGGACAATGGTCCTTTAGACGACACGGTGTTGTGTGTGCGTGAACACGTGTCACTAAACATGTGTTACTGATTTTAGTTTTAGCTTCTATGTAGTTTTTTTTTCAATCTATTTTTTATGTAGTTTCATTTGTTGAATATTTTTTTCTTGATCATAATGTTGACTTAAAATCGGTTGCTATATCTTGCAATGGTTATGTTGGCTCTGATCTAGAAGTTTTATGTCGTGAGGCCACCATGTCTATAGTTAGGAGATCTTCAGATGAAGCTGACATCTGTAGCTTAACGATGGATGACTGGAATCATGTTAAATATGTTTTTGGTCCAAGTATAATGAGAGGAGTTACTCTGGAAATACCAAAGGTCTCTTAGGATGATATTGAGTAATTAAAAGATTTGAAGGTCCGCAACCTTTAGTCTCACTTTGCTCCTGTATTTTATATATATATATCTCTGATTTATTAAAATGTAACAGAAAAAGCTCCAGTAAGCTGTTGAGTGGCCTTTTAAAACACTCTGCTTCATTTTCGAGGTTGGGAGTATAACCTATCCGAGGGATCCTTCTTCATGTACCGCTAGTGTGCTAAAAAAATACTCTTGCAAGAGTTGTAGCTCATGCCTCCCAAGCTTCTTTCTTTTCCTTAGGTTTGATCATCTTATACTCTATTCAACAAGATTTTCTTATGAACCATACAAAAACTTATAATTGGGAACTTGGAGGTAATTGGGATGAAAATTGAAGATTGTAACAAAATAAGCATCCTGTTGTGTGCAACTTTAGTCTCATAGTCAAATTTTACACCGTGTATGATTTGTTTGAGTAAACAATTTGACCATCTGACACACTTGACATGTTTAATTAAGGAATACATGTTTAGTTGAACATTTACTATTCAAATATTTTACACTTTTCTTATTTTTTGACAAATCATTTGGATGACCTTTATGAAGATCTCTCTTTATTACCCACTAATATTCAACTTGGAGTTACTCATATGACACTTCTATGTAATTTCCATTTTTTAAAATCATGTTGCTATGTGTTTATGTATTCATTTCATTTTCAACTCTGTTTTGTAGTTGTGTCACTAATTTTGCTAATGTGTTTCCTTAACTTTTAACGTTGTTATTGTTGGGTACGTTTAGAAGGGGAGATATATACAGTGGTACATTTTGTACCGTAGTACATTTGTACAGATATATATAGTAGTATATTTTTTAAAAGCATATTGCTATGTGTTTTATGTATTCATTTTCAACTTTGTTTTGTAGTTGCGTTACTAATTTTGCTAATGTGTTTCCCTAATGTTTAATGTTGTTATACTTTGGTACGTTTAGTAGGGGAGATATACACTGCAGTCTGCATATATATATATATATATATATATATATATATATATATACAGTAGTACATTTTGTACAGTAGTTGTGTCACTAATTTCATTGTGTACATTGGGTACGTTTTGTTGTAGTTGGGTACGTTTGGACAAATATATACATTAGTACATATATAGACAATAGTACATTGTTATAGTTGGGTACGTTTCATTGTGTATAGTAGTACATTTTGTAGTTGAAGAAATTTTGTTCTTCTAATAGATATGTACTTATGTTTAATTTTTTTTGGACATTTGCTCATATCTTTGTTATCAATAGATTCTTAGAGCTACAGTGTTAGATAAAACTTTATTTTACTAATTTTTTATTCTTTTTTATTATAATTATTGATAATAACTGATGGTACTTATTCTAGGGGATGAAAAGATGTGAAACATAAATTCATGGAAGCATGCATAGATGCGACCGATAAGTAAACATGAGTGGTTTATCTCGGGGACACGGTTAATAAAATGACTTAATTTATGTCATTGTTTTCTCTTTGCAGGAAGTGTATTAACAGTTATGGAATTTGTTATATTTTACTATTATCGTTTATTTTTTCAAAGTTGGATTGGTATCTATAGAAAAATTGTTAGAGTAAGGTGCTTAAAGTAACTGTTTGGGATTCAAGCTTGAAGGTCTGATTGTAAGATGTACTTTTTTATAAATTTACATGATCTTTTATGCCTTTGTATATTGTATAGTCTAAAGTAGATGATAAAATAAAATAAAGCATCGTTCCATTTGTGTGTTTTTATTATAATTGATTAATTATTTCATATCTTGAATGAAATTGATCACTAAAGATATTTTGGAGCACGTGTTATGTGTTTTTATTTCAAATTGTCATAGATTGAATTTTTATATTTGGCGAAGTATCCAAGGAAGGGTGTGTCATCGTTCCATTTGTGTATAAGCCCATTTCATGCGCATAAAAGTTATGGATGAGCTTGCGTTTGGTCGTAGAGGACTAAAATAAAGTTAAAATTGAAACTATCATGTCTACCATTGCATTTCAAAAAATGAATCGTTTGAGTTTTCTCAGATTTTATTTATTATTGGTGCATGCTTTGTTGAGTTGAGTATTGGTGCAGGTGAATGTCACTTTACCACCTCTAAAATGAATTTATGGTTTTATTCTATATTTTCTGTTCTAGTTAATTATTTTCATTTAAACTCATATCATCTTCCCACTCTCTCTCTGTCGTAGCCTTGGCTCACACCGCCTACCACAAAAAGTTGCACATAAAAGAAATTTTCATAGTTCATTGATTAACCTGTATTACAACATTTTTTGTGTTTATTGGGTTCTTGATGCTTTATGTGAAGGAAAATATTAGAGAGGTTGAGTTCTCGAAGATATGGGTTCCGGTGATGATTTTGTTCTTTGTTTGTTTAATGTAATTATGCAACATGGTTATCGGTTTTGAATAATTGTATCTTATTTGTTTTTATGTTATTTAAATGTTTTAGATTAGTAGATGAGGTGGTGGCCGTGACGTGTGGAGTTCAAGGCAATCCAATTTCTATTATGGTTACAACAATGCGAGTCATAAGTTTGTCAGTAATTTTCTCTTCTTTACTCCTCTAAGTTTAAGGTAGGATGTTATAAATAATATGTTTATTGACCCATTTATTGTAAATACATCTATCAAGAATTTAATTTGTTACTATAATGAAATTTGGGTATGGTAAAGTTTTAACTAATTCGATATGTGATATGTTCCATTTATTTCAGCGGCCCAAGTTAAAACACGTCCCAATTGATACTTGATGATTGCAATTAGTGAAGCATTAAATCAACAACGAACAAGGGTAAAAATGCATTGGCAGGAAAATAATGACAAACTGTTAAGTCTTTTGGCTGTCTTTGGTAGAAGAGGTTCATATGACAATTATGTATCATTTTCTTGAGTTGTTGGTCAAAAAGTGCCTCCCTTTAATCAGTATTGAAGTCATTTCCTTCTATGAAGGAAGAAAAGTATCTTTAAAAGGAAGTCTAGAGATTGAGGAACATGCCTTCATCATGGCTGCATAAGAGCAAGATATGAGTATCAAGTTCTCACAGAATCTTCAAATGGACCAGTTGTATGTTTTTCATATGCTCATCTCCAAATGGACCAGTTGTATCAAGTTAAAACTCGGCTTGATTTAACATATGCTCATCTCCAAATGGACCAATTGTATGTTTGTCGATTTAAAACTGGCACTCTATTTTTGATGCCTTATAATGCCACTTTTGCTTATGATCATTAGTTATGTATAGTTGGCATGAATCTGTAAATCTCCTCCTTAGTCGATTCGTAATAAGAAGCTAGATCATAGATCATTTGAACCCATCTTACGGTCGAGTTTTGTCAACCGTAATAACCCATGTGGATGACGAGTGGAGGACAAGTTAAACACATATAACAGCAGGAATCTCACAATCCTTAACTCACTACAACTCAGTGCTTAGAGAGCATTAATAACCCTTAACGTGCTGAGGTATACAACCCATGTGGAGGACGAGTTAGACACCTGAACAGCAGGAAACTCCTGATCTTTAACTCCCTACAAATTTTCCATTCCATTATCTGCTTATTAATGGGATGAACTTACGAATTCATGGGCATTTGAATTTGCTACAAATTGGATGTCTTGGATGTAGTTTCTTAAATGATGTTTTGATGATCTGCGGATACATGAGTCGTTATATGCTAAATGTTCCAACACAAAGTTCACATTTTTCTTCGCATTTTTTTGTTTTCTTCATACAAGCATAAACTTTTGTTTTCTTCAAACTGTGTGGGTTTCTTGTCTCTCTATCTATCTTCTAAAATTTAGGGCGATTTAAACGGGAGCTTAGAATTTTTTAACCTTTCAATTTTTGGGTCAGAACTCTGAGGTAATATATGATTTTGTTCCTTTCCAACCTTTTTTAATTTCTTACCATTTTACTGCCCATATTAAGTTGCATATATGTTTTTCTGTATATAGATTTAAAGATGCATAGATTTAAATTTGTTTGTATATGTTTTTGTGTATTTCTTACCATTTTACTGCCCATATTACCTTTTGATTTCGATTGATTAAAAGTTAAAAATGACTGTTTGCCAATTGAAAGGTACTAACTATCATTAATTATGGGATACATTCGAAAGGTACTGCCTGATGCTGAGGGTAGATATCCCTACACATGTTCTTTGGATTGTGCTGTGAAGACCCTCAAGTCTGGAGGGCCCTTCAAATTCTACACTTGATTTCCAGTATACTGTGTTTGGATTTCCCGTCATGTCATGGTAACTTCTCTCTATATATCCCACACCCACACCCACATATATTTTTGAGTTTTTTTTTGTGGGGTGATATATACATTTGAATTAATCTAATAACCAATTTATGTAACCTCACTACATTACCGTCTTCTATTGATATACAACCTTGTTGCATTACCTTCAACTATTGATATATAGAGAACTATTTTCTTAGTAATGTGAATGGAATTTATGTAGTAAAGAAACTATGTTGGTAGTTTATGCACTTGGTTTTATTATTTGGTATTACGCAGAAGTGATCACACATGCCACAACTATTACTTATTTTATTGGAGGTCCACTTGGTATTAATTTCTTATATTTTTACTTCTACTACATTTTTCATTTTGGGGTTTCGTATTTTTGGTGGATTGAACTTATGGAATCCATCCCAAGTACGTCTCTGAAATATTTCTTTATTTTTTTTAATGACATGCCATATTATATAGATTGACTATGTATTGGCATATAGTGCAGGATCAAAAGTGATGAAAACTTGGTTTAAGATAGGTCCGCAAGTTATGTTTATTAATATGCCAAAATTCATTCCATAAATCCTGCTTCACGGGACTCGAGGCGCATTGGAAAAAAGAGTAAGATTTCACCTTTATTTTGTATTGATCTAAGTTGAAATCTTCTTGGACCTTTGTGCAATCTGAATGACGCACCTACACTATGAAAATATCTTGAATCCTTTTACACCCTTCGTAAGGTGAGTAATCAAAATATGAGGCACTAGAAGCTGGTTTCAACAAAATCTAGGTTTACCAATTTTAAATAATTGAATTTGATTTATCTTGCAGCATGTGGCAGCTACACTAAATATATTGGCAGATGCACTCTACAAAGTCTGAAGGAGTTAGACAAATGTTCTTCCTTGTAACTATCCCAACATATCCAGTTATATAAGAAGAAGAGGAAACTATTTCTTTTTGTGAAGATAAAGAATTGTTATCTTATCTTTATTTTTTTACTCTTATGTAAGATGACCAAGGTTTGTATTTGCAATTAGATGGTGAACTGGTTTGGGGTACAACTCATCTACAATATTGAGTTTGTGTATTACAGGCTAATATTATTATTTTCAGTATTTGTGTTTTCTTCATGAATTGATTAAATTGATTACTGTTTCATTTATTTATTGATTGATGAATCGATTAAGCTGGGTGGATAGTCTAATAAGCAAAGGGAATTCTGCCCGAATTTTCTAAATTGTTTAGACATTTGTATTGGAAAAAAAATGTATGATTTAAATTTACACGATTCTATACTTTAAAATTTTACACTTCTAATATATAAAAAAATTTATTATTTACATTATACACGATTTTATACTTCTCAAAATTATCAGCGTACCTTCAGGCACGGGCATATCCCAATATATATATATATATACAGAAAGTCTCCTGTAAGGACTCCTTATGGTGCAGATCTCGATACATACCATTTTTTTAAAATAATAAAAAAATGATTTTTTTGATGAAACTTAATGGATATGATGTCCAGGGTGAGAAGATCATCTCCAATTTTTTTCATCAAAAAATTCAATAAAAAAACCATTGAGATGAGGTGACATGTAAAAAAATGATATAAATACGCATTTTCAACCGTTGAAATGTTGAGTCGGCGCCAGACACTTTAGTGATTGAATTTTTTGATGAAACTTCATGAACACGATTTTCTCACTATTGAGATCATATCCATGAAGTTTCATAAAAAAAGTCAATCGAAAAGTGAGAGAGATGATCGTCAACATTTCAACAGTCGAAAATGCATATTTATACAATGTTTTTACATATCACCTCATCTCATGTTTTTTTTATTGAATTTTTTGATGAAAATAATTGGAGATGATCTTCCCACTGTGGAGATTATATTCATGAAGTTTCATCCAAAAATTCATTTTTTTACTAATTTAAAACAATGGTATATACCGGGGTCTGCACCATAATGAGTCCTTATAGGAGACGGCATCTATCTTTCTCTCTTTCTCTCTTTCTCTCTCTCTCTCTCTCTCTCTCTCTCTCTATATATATATATATATATATATATATATATATATATATATATATATATATATATATATATATATAGTGGATGTCCACTAGTATTCCACAATTATTAAAGGGTCTATTGTGATACCTTATTCTGTACTATAAGTATGTGTCATAACTTTTGAGTATTCACATATCAATAAAATGAAGAAACTTTCTCCTTATAAATTATCTTTATGTCTGTAATAACCCTTACTTTTAGTAATTTATTTTATATTAATATTTTATATTAATTTTCCATGTGAGGTAATTATATAAAATATTGAATGATGAAGTAAATATTATTTCAAGTGAGTTAAAAGATAATATTTACTAAATTTTTGCATATTTATTGTTATGTGAATAGAAATGGCATTATGTTGCGATTCATGGTGTCGTTGTGCTTTAAACGACATTAATGATTTAAATGAAGTTGGAACTTAAAATGATTTACTATTCCGAATGCCAATTTAGAAGGCGCGGTTAGTCCTAAAATATTCGAGATAGTCAAAATAAGTGTCATATTGTGTTTCTGGGTTCCGGACACTTTTGGCTGATTATGACTTAATTGTGTAGTTACGAGTCATTTTATTGGTGTATTGGCATTTAAGATGGAGATTAATATTATTTGCACGTTTAAGTCTTGCAAACCCTTTTATTTCTTAAGTGTATTCCTGCTAAACCTAGAGAGAAAGAGAGAAGAAGAGAATTTCGGGAATAAGAAAAGAAAAGGAAGAGAATTGAAGATTGAAGCTTGAATTTGTTACTACCGGAAGAAAGTCTAAGATTACAACTTTAAGTCAAGTTTCTTACTTGCTAAGATATTATTTGAGATGAATAAATTGTATTGATAGTGTGTATTGGAATCAAATGAGCAGATATGAATTTTAATGAAATTATGGTGTTTGAACCCTTAATTATGGTTTAGATAGAAGTTGTGTTAAGTATAGTAGTTAGAATTCATGTAGGATGGATTTGGATGAATTAATGGTGGTTGTTGTGGATAGAGAAGGAAAATATTTGAGTTGTGTAAAAATAGGGCATGAAACTTCATAGCCAAAACCAGAAATTCTGGGTCAGGCGAATCGATTCGCCCCTAGCGAATCGATTCGCTAAAGGGGTAGGCTACAGGTCTGAGTAGACCGAATCAATTCACCCTATCCGAATCGATTCAATAGTATGCTGAAGGTCAGGTCCTCCTGATCGAATCGATTCGCCCTATCCGAATCGATTCGCTCGCAGGACCGAATCGATTCGACTAGGGTGAATCGATTCGAAATTCCTGCTGTTTTAGGTGATTTTTCTAACTTAGTTTTAACCCTTTTCTTTTAGTCTTAGGACCTAGGAATATTCTCTTTTGAAGTAAAATTAGTGTCCTATAGTCTTATATTAATTATGTAACTACCCTATAGTAGAAAGGGAATAGATGGGGCTTATTCTGGGGATTATCAAATAGATGATAAGGTAGTTCCTTCCCTTAGCAAGCTAATTTGAGATTAGGATATGTAGAATCATATAACTATGGAAATTTAGAGATGTAATTGAGGTATATTATACTTGGTGGCATATAGTGATGTCATTTTCTCTCGGAGATAATTTTGGGGATTTATTTAACGTTGAAGTTTATAATGATGACATTAAATGCGTATGGCTCTGGATATAAAAATGTAAGGCATATCCTAAAATGATAATAAATTGGGAATGATAATATGTTTATACACACCTCTCTAAATGCTATCATAGGGGAAGTTACGCGTATGAGGTGAAGTCCCCTGACTAGTGAATGCAGGGTGAATATAGTCCTCGGCCATAGGACCGATTATTATATTATGTGATTATTGTGCGAAGTGAGGTAATCCGGGTGTAGTTATGACTCACTGTCGCAGGTATATGGCCACTTCCTGACGTCACACGATGTAGGATGCCCATGTTGCCTTATTTGATAGGCCCTGGAAGATGATAGCTATTTAGGGGCGCGTCCAGTGGGGAAACTCGGAAGGACGGTCTTAGAATCGTTATATGATGTGTAATATAACTATTCTTATTAAAGTGGAATCCTATTGATTATACGACACTTTAAGAAATAAATTTCCTTGAATACGTTTCCTAATGAAATAAGGAAGGAGGAAATGAAATTGTGAAAAATTGAAAAGGAACCTTAATGAGTACGATATTATTCATATTCTCTAGTATACTGAATTGTGATCATGTCATTATTATTGGCGATAGGTTATGCTTTTAAATTGAGATGTTCGATTCTTTATAATTATTTTGATGAGCTTAATTAGCTCATTCATGATAATAAAGTTGTCCATTACTATCATGCATTTTATTACTTCAGAGATTATATCAAACCGGGCCTTGACCCATTCATACTTCTTTGTTTTGCATGAACCTTTTATACGACTGCAAGGACGCCCGTATTGACTTTTCCCTTACAGTGTCTTGGAGCTGTAACACCTTACGGATGTTATGGGATATTTTGACATAGACGCTTCCCCTTTTGTATTCTAGTTATGATATGTTATACGTTCGGGCGTGTTGCCCATGTTTTGTACTTGTATTACATTATGTGATATTGTACTGTAATACTCGGTGTAACTCTAATTATAGTTGGTCTGTCAACCGACAACTTATTCGGTTGGTTTGTTTTATGGATATTAAATGACTATCTATCTTTATTTGTATCCACAATCTCTTTAATTTGACTGTTTAAACGTTTTTCATTAACTTACAAAATAAATTTTTGACAATCCGTTTTCTAAAATAATTGGTGGTTATCCCATATACTTATTGCTTTATGTTGATGCTAAGAATGGACCATCTATGATTCCTATAATTATTGGAGTATCGGGCTGGCCACCTCTTATTTTAATAAGCGGAGTGCCACAATGTCTCCTTTTTTTTACAACACATTATCACTACGAGTTAGCTCTCATGTAATTCTAGCGAATCAAACTGTCGAGATAAAATGTGAAGGCCATTTTTCTTCCATTGATCTTATATTATTTTCTTTCAGAATTTCAAAGTCCATTCTGATTGTCGCTAATCTCACGACTCTCTATGTGGATCTTTTGTTAGTCAAGAACCCAATTGATCTAGTTTAACAAGCGCTACATGATTTGACCGGTAAATTTTTCACATACATGGCTATATATAAATGGGTGTGTAAATAATTGTTTAATTATTTAAAGCATGTATAATAGGTGTTCTTGTTTATATTATTATATTACTGGTTCCTCGATGTAGAATTTAAAAATTATATACATATATTATGGTCCATTTGTTTCCATTGACTAAGAGCAAATTAATTATTATTTTTCACATATGAGTATATATTTTAATATGTTATTATTTGGTTGATCTGAAAAGGATAGGATTTTCAATTTCCTTTTATAGATGCGGAATGCGGATGGTTAAAATAAAGGGACTAAACAATGCAAGATTCACAATTAAAGTATTACAATATTAATTCTTCCAAAATTAAAATTAAACGAAACCGGATTTTAATTTTCTCATAATTGAAAATTGCACTTTAAAACAAACTTGGGAATATTTTACTTATAGCCCGAAAGTAATTTAAACCAAGTCCTATAAATTTGCCTAACAAAATATTTAATCCATTTTAGTAAATTTAGGTCAAACCAAATTTTATCAAATTAAAGTAATGACTTGAATTAAATTAACATATACCCAAATTAATTTTAGCACCAAATTAAGTAAGTAGTGATATAAACCAATTTTATCTTTTTACCTAAGCATGCATCTAAGGTGAATTTTGCAAAAGATAAAATAAACAAATAAATCACTACGCCGCGATGTACGAGGAAAATCCCACAACGGGAAAAAACCTCAGACGACCCAAGCCTCAAATCCACTAAGTACGGAATTTATAATTACAAGCAAGATGACTTACAACACTCGACTCGACTCCTTTAAGCCCCAACGCGTCTTCTTGTAACTATCTCTGCCTAGCGAATAACCACAGAACTCTACCATGGTCTCAGAATCCACCGATCGGACTTTTTCTGGTCACTGTCACCCAAACAAGGAGCCTTTCTCCAAGTGGGTATGTCATAGGAAATAAGCTTCTTCTTTGTGGGATGTAGAAGCAGGCCCAAACTCTCTTTTACGGTAGAGATGAATTCGGTGCCAAACAAACTCTCCAAGAAAGATGTATATATAGATAGATAGAAACTTGGATTAACACAAACAATTGGGTGTAAACTTGGTTTTGTTCTTTGAATATATCAATTTGGATAACAAACACCAAGGGAACTTTTTTTGAAAGAATTAAGCTCTTAAACACTCTTTAGGAGATGGAAAAAGTTCTTCGAAATTTTTTATTCCCAAAGTCATTAAATTCTTTGAAATAATAGTGGGTCAAAGTAGTGGGAAAGTGCAAAAAAACTGCCAAAAACTGTTCCCGCCAAAATCTCGTTCGAACGACATTTCATTCGAACGAACTATCTAACGAAGTTCTAGTGAAAAGTCGTTGGCAATCCTCGTTCGAATGACATTCTCTTTTGAACGACAAACTCGTTCAAATGACAATTTCGAACGAAGAGAAAGAAATCTTAAAATTCGATTTTTAGCCCAGAAACTTTATTTTAAAGTTTTAAAGAAACCTTTGGAAAACAAACCTCAGTTTAAAATAACAGTACACCCAATATAAACTTATTCCAAGTCTCCCTATATAGATATATAAATGCATTCATACCTTTGGAGGCTATGGAATATGATGTAGAAACATAGCACTTGAAACTCGGCAATGATGAACCTTTATAAGTCTTGGCCGCTACGTCTTCAACTCTAGTATGTCATAGGCTTGGAGGATACTCACTCAATACTATCCTATGACTTCAAAAGTTCATGTTTTGAGTGTTAATTTTTCAAGGAAAGATCTTTAAACACTTTTGTTTTTACACCCATAGTTTGTTTATTCCAAGTTTCCATATAAATAACTTGCTTGGAGTGTTTGGCACCGGTTTATCTCCACACCTTGAAGAAGAGAAGTTTGGGTTTACTTTTACATCCCTCAAAGAAGAAGTCTCATTCATTTGTTGCAGCATTCTCACATGGTGAAAGCCACCATGTGTGGTTGACGGTGTTCCTAAAGTCTCATTGGTGAAGTCCAAGGTTCCGGTGGAGTTTCGGGGTTGTCGACTAGGCGGAGGTGTTTACAAGAAAACGCATCAAGGCTTGAAATGGGTCGAGTCGAGGAAGTAAGTCATCTGTCTTATAATTGTAAAACCATACTTAGTGGACATAAGGCTAGGACCGTCCAAGGTTCTTTCCCGTTGTGGGTTTTTCCTCGTACATCGCGGCGTAGTGGTTGATTTGTTTATTTTATCTTTTGCAAAATTCACCTAGATGCATGCTTAGGTAAAAAGATAAATTTGGCTTTAAATCACTACTTCTTTAATTTGGTGCTAAATTTTATTTTGGATAAAATTGATATTAGTTTAATTCAAGTCATTTACTTTAATTTGATAAAATTCGGTTTGTCCTAATATGCAAAAATGAATTAATATTGTTAAGCAAATTTCTAGAACTTGAGTTAAATTAAGTTGGTTTAAGTGAAATTAAAATATGTGTATGTTTAATCTTATTTCACTTGGTTTAATTTTAATTTGAAAGAAATTAAAATTTGTTGTTTATGTACTTGTTTAAATTGAACCATCTCCCTTCCGCATCTATAAAAGGAAATTGAAAATCCTATCGAATGAAAAGGTCATTCGAAGTTCCAGTGGCAAGTCGTTGGCAAACCTCATTCGAACGACATTCTCGTTCGAACGACAAACTCGTTCGAACGACAATCTCGAATGAAGAGATAGAAAGCTTAAAATTCGATTTTTTGCCCTGAAAATTTATTTTAAAGTTTTAAAGAAACATTTTGAAAACAAATCTCAGTTTAAAATAAAAGTACACCCAATATAAACTTATTCCAATTCTCCTATATAGATATAGAAATGCATTTATACCTTTGGAGACTATGGAATATGATGTTGATGACGTAAAAACATAGCACTTGAAACTCGGCAATGATGAACCTTTATAAGTCTTGGCCGCTACATCTTCAACTCTAGTATGTCATAGGCTTGGAGGATACTCACTCAATACTATCCTATGACACAAATTTTTTTGTCCGGAATTGAGCCAACACTACATTAAGACTCAATTGGAAATTTGTGTCGTTACAAATCTCCCCCTTTGGTTATTTCGGGAAAAAAACTAAACAAAAATCCTAAAGGGCCGTCAAGCTCACTAGACTCAAAAACATCCCACCCAAAATAAAGATTACAATGCTTGACTTGAAATACCACTTTAGAATTAAATGCTTTGCCACTTTAAATAGATGCCGCTTTACAATACCTGCACACTTAAGCAACACATTAAATGCATAGGGAATATTAAAATATTAAATGCAAATTAAAGACTCCCCCTTAATTAATTATCCCCCTTTATCAAATGATATACTTAGAAAGACGTCTCCCGCTAAGATAAATCTCCCAAACTAAGATACGATTATAATAGGATTAGATACCATTTCTCCCCCTATCATTCTCCCCCTTTTTGTTCAGGAATAGACAAAGGTTAAAGACTTAAAAATTAACTTATCTCCCCCAATTAAAGTATATACACCCCATAAACTAAACAAGGGATGAATAGAATGGGATAAAAATCTAAACATGAAATAGTGCGTAAAGTGATGAGAACATTAAAGCACGTGGGCAACTCAAATTCAACTAATCCACATAGAGATATGAATATCAACGATGATGCGATAACAAAAGATATCAAATGATTGTAGTAATCTAAGCATGTGATATCGAAATAAAATTTGCAACAAGATAGATACCAAAAATGAATTAAAAGCATAAATGAACTAGCTAATCATGGCAAACACTCAAAATAAACAAAATATCATATGTTTGTATACACAATAGATTCAAACTAAACATAAGTACACACATATAGATATAAACACCAAAATGACACAAACCTAAATAACATAAGTTTTTCACACTCTTATAGCATAAATGTGTCATATGGAAACGGACGTGAAGGGTTGTGAACAAGATACCAATGAATTAAAACCCAATCACTTAAACGTGTTCACGTAGTTTGCATTTGATTGCAAAACTTTATCAACTAGAATTTAGCCTTTATGTGACAGGTTAAAGTGAAATAATGAACAAACAAACACAATTTATACAAGCCTAACATGTTGATGATTCTATAAACCAATAGAGTCGTGACATTGAAAGCACAACTAGGATAAACGGACATTGTGCAAACCATTGATATATCATCCAAACTCTCTCAATAAGCGTATATATTATTCTTTTGAATGAATAAATCAACTAAACAAATTAGGCCTTGGCAAAATATTTTTCTTTTCATGCCATATTTTCTTTTAGGTCTTTGGACCACGTATTTCTTTTAGGTCCATTCCAAACTGTGGCTTACTCGCAAAGGATAATATTTTTCCTTTCGGAGCCCTTCCCCGTGCACATTTATACATATTATTTTTTATATCTCATAAATCTCACGTGCAACGAATTTTGAAATGCACTAGTCCTCCTAGGTCATAGTATGTAGATGACTAGATTGATTGGAGAACACCTCACAAAGATCAAATATAACATGTGGCGTTAAGGTTCAAAAAGCTCGTGCATGTGTGTAAAGGCATATAAAAGTGAATCCATTAAGCAAGTCAAACTAAGCTACTCCATGTAAGCATGATAAAGAACATTTTAAGGATTAAAATTCTAACCAAAAGTTCTAGTCACATGGAAGCGAAATGAGGATTCAAACACAAACATATGCCACAAAAATGTGTGTAAAACCAAAATACACACAAAATAAAATCTTTTTGAGTTTTTCAAATTTTTAACCAAAAATAAAAATATTTACTCAAAAGACACACAAAAATCATTTGTATTTTTCATTAAGCATAAATTACGAAAAGGGTAAAACACAAATGACAAACTATTTTTTTTTTTTTGTATTTTTCATTAAATCCAACCTAGAATGAAAAAAAATATAATACAAAAGATAAATAAGAATCAAAATTCTAGCATGTGATTAAGCATGGAGCATAGACTAGAAAATGATTAACAAAACATACAACTAGAAAAATATATATCATTAAGCATAAAATCTAGAGTATGTAACACATGCAAGAAATTACTCATAAGATATGGCAAGAGAAGAGTCATGTGCAAGCATGAGAGAACCATCAAACGTAGGAAATATTGAAAATGGGGAAAATTTCATTTTAGTCAAAAATATTTAAAAAGGATCTTAAACGCAATAATTTAGCGATCCCTCTCTGATATCAATTTGAAAAGGATAGGATTTTCAATTTCCTTTTATCGATGCGGAATGCGGATGGTTCAAATAAAGGGACTAAACAATGCAAGATTAACAATTAAAAATTAAACGAAACCGGATTTTCATTTTCTCATAATTGAAAATTGCACTTTAAAACAAACTTATGAATATTTTACTTATAGCCCAAAAGTAATTTAACCCAAGTCCTAGAAATTTGCCTAACAAAATATTTAATCCATTTTAGCAAATTTACGCCAAACCAAATTTTATCAAATTAAAATAATGACTTGAATTAAATTAACATATACCCAAATTCATTTTAGCACCACATTAAGTAAGTAGTGATATAAATCAATTTTATCTTTTTACCTAAGCATGCATCTAAGGTGAATTTTGTAAAAGATAAAATAAACAAATAAATCACTACACAACGATGTACGAGGAAAAACCCACAACGAGAAAAAATCTCGGACGACCCTAGCCTCAAATCCACTAAGTACGAAATTTATAATTACAAGCAAGATGACTTACAACACTCGACTCGACTCCTTCAAGCCCCGACGCGTCTTCTTGTAACTATCTCTGTCTAGCGAATAATCACGGAACTCGACCATGGTCTCGGAATCCACCGATCGAACTTTTTCTGGTCACCGTCACCCAAACAAGGAGCCTTTCTCCAAGTGGGTATGTCACAGCAAATAAGCCTTTTCTTTGTGGGATGTAGAAGAAAACCCAAAATCACTTTTACAGTAGAGATGAATTCGGTGCCAAACAAACTCTCCAAGAAAGATGTATATATAGATAGGTAGAAACTTGGATTAACCCAAACAATTAGGTGTAAACTTGATTTTGTTCTTTGAATATATCAATTTGGATAAAAAATACCAAGGGAACTTTTTTGAAAGAATTAAGCTCTCAAACACTCTCTAGGAGATGGAATAAGTTCTTCGAAAAATTCTACTCCCACAGTCATTAAATCTTTGAAAGAATAGTGGGACAAAGTAGTGGGAAAGTGCCAAAAAACTGCCAAAAACTGTTCCCGCCGAAATCTCGGTCGGACGACCTTTTCGTTCGAATGACATTTGGTTCGAATGAACTATCTAACAAAGTTCCAGTGGAAAGTCGTTGGCAAACCTCGTTCGAACGACATTCTCGTTCGAATGACAAACTCGTTCGAACGATAATTTCAAACGAAGAGAGAGAAAGCTTAAAATTCGATTTTTTTTCCCACAAAATTTATTTTAAAGTTTTAAAGAAACCTTATGAAAACAAACCTCAGTTTAAAATAAAAGTACACCCATGTAACAACCCAGGCTTTTGAGCGGCTATTTTATATTATTTTGCCTAATGGGATAATTCTATAAAATAAGAGAAGTTGGAGTAAATATTATTTCTCGTGAGATTAAGGGATAATATTTACTATGTTTTGTCTATTTACCGTTATGTGAAGGTAAATAGCATTATATTGTGATATTTGGCGTCGTTATATGTAAAACGACGGTTATGACTCATAATTAAATTGGAGTATAATTAATGAAGTAAAATGAATTTAGAACAAAAAATTTGTTCACGTTTTCCCGAATGCCAAAATAGGGGTACGGTTGTTTTTAGAATAGTCGAGATAGTCGAAATAAGTGCCATGTTGTATTTTTGAGTTTCGGGCACTTTTGGGGTGTTATGACTCAATTAGGTGGATACAAGTCATTTTAATTATGTATTAGCATTTAAAAGAGGGCACTTATGTTTTAAAACCCGGTTAAGTACTCCCAACCCTTTTATTTCCCTTATCTTGTGTTAGAAGTCAAGAGAGAGAGAGAGAGAGAGAGAAGAGAGAGCTTGGGAGAAATGGAGAAAAAGAGAGAGATATGGAGATTTGGGTTGAAATCCGTTGCAACCGGAAGAGGATCCGAGACTACAACCTTGAGGCAAGTTTCTTACTTGCTAGATGTTGATTTAAGTGATAAATTGCATGTGTAGTTAAGTTTTGGAGATTTAAACCCTAAATGGGTTCTTTGTTGATTTTGAGGATTTAACCCTTAAATCCTAGTTTTAACTTGATTTGAGGATTATATATTGGTTATTAATTGTGTAGAAACAATTTTGGGAGAATTAGTTGTTGTTGATGTTGTTTAAAATCAAAGATTGGAGGTTTAGGGATTTTAGGGTTTATACAACCCGTAGCCCAAATTGGGCAAAACTGCAGGACCGAATCGATTCGGCCCTTGGGGCGAATCGATTCGGATAAGGGGAAGCATACAGGTCTGGGCAGACCGAATCGATTCGGGTGGGGGATGAATCGATTCGGATTTTATAGGAAGTCAGTTCTTTATCACCGAATCGATTCATCTTTTTGGCGAATCGATTCGGCCCAAGGGGCGAATCGATTCGGTTCCCCTGTTTTTGTGATATTTTTCCTAGTTTGATTTTTATCCCTTTTTCTTTTAGGTCCGAGGTATAGGAACCTTCCTTTGGGAAGTAATTAAAAGTCCTAGAGGGTTGTTTTGGGTAGACTAATGTCCTAGGATAAAATGGGATGATTGGGTTTACCCGAGGGCTAGTTTGTATAGGTTAATGTCCGAATGATATAGGAAGTTAACCTAAAGATAAATTGGAGATAAAATGTAAATGTTGAGACTTTTGGGAGATACTCCTTGAGTGAGACTCACTTTGAGGGTTTATGAAATTGAATGAACCTTTGGAGACTAGTTGAGGATAATGTCACCTCGGGTCTTAGGTCGTTAATGAAATACGACCTTAAGAATAAGAATTGCATATGCTAATATGTGGTACTAAATGAATAAGTACAATGATTTTGAAAATGTAAAAGTGAATGTTTTCAAAAGGAAAAAGAAATGTTTTTCATAAATGATAATTTATGATTACACACCTCTCTAAATCGCTATCATAAGGGAAGTTGCGCGCGTGTGGTGAAGCCCCATGGCTAATGACTGCAGGGTGGATATAGTCCCTAGGCCATATGGGCATTTATTTTTACTGCACTGGTTAGGTGATTCCGGGTGTGGTCATGACTATCCTGCAGGCATATGGTCGCTTCCTGACGTTTGGTAGGTTCCCAGGTTGTCTTGTTTGATTGGCCCTGGAAGATGATAGCCATTTAGGAGCGCGTCCAGTGGGGAAACCTGAAGGGACGGTCTTAGATATGTTAAAGCAATTCATGATAATGTATTGGCTTTAAATACATTTCCCGGATGGAAAAAGGGAAATGGGATATGGTTTGGCTTCGGATACATTTCCCGGATGGAAGAAGGGAGATGTAAGCATATGGTATGCAAAAGTATTTTTATGATAATAAAAATGACTTTTGATTACACTTCCTGGATGAAAGAAGGGAAGTGGGATTTTATGAAAAAGGTAAAGCATTTTTATGATAATAAAACTTACTTTAAAAATGTATTTTTCCTGGATGGAAGAAAGGAAATAAAATTTGGTAAAGGGGTTTTGATATGAGATTTCATTGGTAAACATTTGATAAAATGAATTTACCATACATGTATATTCTTAAAGAAAGAAATAGGAATAGTGCCCCTAGGTTGATAATGGATTTATTTTATACTTCCTTGTGTAGCTATAGACGTGACCTCCCATGCATATGCATACATATATATATATAAATTAATTACGTGCTGAGGGTCTGATGGATCTCGACGATCAACCTTGCCTAAGTAGTAGTGTATCGGGGGGTTCCTTATTTGGATTTCGCTTTACGAGACACCCCACGCACGAATAGGGCATAATGTTGAGACTGGGGAGAAGTTTAGCCCTTAGTACTATGTTAAGGAAAATTAAATTAGATGAATAAATACATCAATATTGTACTTAGGGTCTAATGGATCTCGACGATCGACCTTACCTAGTAGTAGTGTATCGGGGGGGTTCCTTGTTTGGATTTCTCTTTCGAGACACCCCACGCACGAATAGGGCAGAGTGTTGAGAATGGGGAGAAGTTAGTCCTTAGTACTTGGGTTAACTAGAGCATCATCATTGATATTGCGCTAGGTTGCTTTTAGACTAAGAGGTGAGAAATATTATTGTTAATTGCGAGAGAATTACGCACTTAACTGTCATGCATTTTTGTCACATGGGAATCATATAAAACCGGGCCCTGACCCATTTATATTTCTTTGTTTTTGCACATACTCCTTGCCGTACAGGTGCTCTACCGCATGAACACCCGTATTTACATTTCCATTCCAGTTTTCATGGAGCTATAGCATATTGCGGATGTTATAGGTTATTGGTATTAGATGCTTCTCTCCATTGTACTCTAGTCATGTTATGTACTTATTCGGGCATGTGGCCCAAAGCATTGCAATCATTTATTATATTGTAATAATTGAATTATAATACTCGGTGTAACTATTGTATTGGTCTGTTCACCGACAGCTTATTCAGTGATTATTTATTATACTGTTATCCTTTTACTCATTGATTTTTGATATCCACCGTTTTTGTAAATGGGATTGTCTAAGTGTATTTCTTTTACTTGCAAAATTTTTAAATTTTACAGTTCGTTTTCTAAAATGATTGGTATCTCGTACTATTATTTTGATCGACAGTGATGCTGAGGATGGACCATCTATGGTTCCTGTGATTATTAGAGTATTGGGTTGGCCACCTATTATTTTAGTAGGCAGTTGTCACAACCCAATATAAACTTATTCCAAGTCTCCCTATATCGATAGAGAAATGCATTCATACCTTTGGAGACTATGGAATATGACGTTGATGACGTAGAAATATAGCACTTGAAACTCGGCAATGATTAACCTTTATAAGTCTTGGCCGCTACGTCTTCAACTCTAGTATGCCATAGGCTTGGAGGATACTCACTCAATAATATCGTATGACACAAATATTTTTGTTCGGAATTGATCCAACACTACATTAAGACTCAATTGGAAATTTGTGTCCTTACATGATCTTTGTCTAAAATTTGGTGTTTCAGAAATCAAAACAAAAACTCTTTATTAGTGCTCTACTCATGATGAAATTTTGAGGAATTATTTTTGTAGTGATTTGTGTGATGTAAACCATAGTAAGAATTTTTTGAGTTCAAACATTGCATATTTATTGGTCGACAAATAAATTTTTAAGAATTACTTTATGAGTCTTATGTTTGTTTGCAAGTTATAAGGAAATTAAAATTTGGAACCTCAAGTTCCATATTTTTTTATTAGGACCCGGAGTTCCTAATTGTCATTCAATGTTGGGACTCGAAGTTCCACTATAGATATTTTTATTTGAGGCCTGAAGTTGCCATATAATCATTTTAATTTGGGGTCAGAAGTTACCAAGTCATTTTAAATTGGGACTAAAAGTTATCAATTAGTATTTAAATTTTGACACGAAGTTCCAATAAAATATAATTTAAATCAAAACATGAAGTTTTGATTATTTATATGATAAGGGTAACGATATTAAATGTCATTTAATGATTATTTATAGTTTGGGCTTGAAGTTCCAAATAATTTTATCCCTTAACAAACTTTAAGTTTGGATATAATTGGGCAGTGCATTTAATGTCCTTAAACATTTAATGTTGTGATATGAAGTTGTCCTTATTATTTACAATTGGGACTTGAAGTTCCCTAACAATTATTCAAATATGGAAATTGAATTTTCCCTGTTCAAATTTTGGGACGTTGAGTACCTAAATTATTTGGGCCTACAATGTCAAAGAAAATATATCAGAATCAAACCTGAAGTTTTGATTGTCTAATTGATAGGGTATAGATCAAGAGTCCCCTAATTATATTTTTGATATGAAGATTTATTATTATCAAGGTTCTAAAAAATGCGGGGCGTGATAGAGGCGTGGAGGCCAAGCCTTAAGCCTTAGAAGCCTATGTGGACCTTATGCGTAAAAAGGCGTGAAAAGGCGTTTAGGCCTTCTTAATATATTTTAATATTTTTTAACCATAACAAGGCTATTTAAATACTAAAATTGTACATATCATAAAAATATGTCTGAATATTTGCAAATTAAAATACTATTTGATTATTTTGGATGAGATAATGGTCCCGTTTGTAACAAACTTCTTTAAAAGGCAATATCATTTCACTAAAGCATTGTTGTTTTTAGAAAAAAGTGCGCCTTAAGGGTTTTATCAAGAATAAGGCGTGAAAAGATTAAGGCGGGGCGTTTCTCCTAAGCCTCAAGCCTAGGCGGATTTTTTAGAACAGTGATTATTATTATTCTGACCAGAAGTTCATAAATTATTAGTTATAATTGGGATATAGTTTTTCCTAATTAATTGTAAAAATTGTTTTTCCTCATGGTATTTCAAATTGTTTTGGATCTAAAGCTCCAAAAATATTCCATAATACAAAAATCAAAGTTTTGCTTATTCATGGGGTATGAATTTTGAAAGTTCTCAAATAATTATTTATGAAGTGGACCTGAAGCTTCAAATATAATGACATTTGTCTAGCAAACAATGAACAACTCACATTGTTCTGAAAATTAAAAGTTTTTCAGACCGGTATATGAAAGCAAGAGCCTATGTGATGTTGTTGTGTCGTACCCACCCATTTATATGCGATGAGCTATATGAAAGCAATTCCTAAAGAAATCCGCTTCATTTTATGGGCATCGGAATATTTGGGTAGCATGTTAATAAATAATGAAAAGTAATTTTGCATTAATTCTAGTGTTAAAAGCTTGAAGGTTACACAAGAAAAATCATGATTTCATTATTCATGGGGTTATACTATATAATATGTATTGCTGTAAGAAATGCACTTTGTCATGAGCCGGAAGCTCCATAGTTATTGAACCATTGATAAATGTAGTGTTTATTATATATTTTATAAAATTTTATTGAGACAATATTCCCGCTATTAGGGGAAGATAGAATGTACCTAAAGTACAAATTGTTCCTTAAGAATAGTCCATTCCAGAAGAACGACGAGAATTGTCGTGAAATACTTCTACTTTGTCTCATCTAATCCATGGTATCTCTCAATACAAAAATGAAGTGAATAATTATATTGCAACATCAAATGATATGTAGTCACAGGGACTGGATGCAAATGTGCTTTCCAAAATTATTGTCCCATTATGACGAAATAAATTCAACAACAAATAAATTTATTGCACGCCAGAAGCGTGGAAAACCTATAGGTCCCAACTACTTGATTCCCTAGTAGTGGAGGTCAAATAAAATCATGCCCAAATATTGCTCTAGAAGAGTACACATAACGCTCCAGAAGAGGTTATGAACAAAAGATCCACTTTCTCTAATACCCTATAAGAGGTTATTATTTATGAAAAGACACAATTCACTGAAGTGACTATAATTCCCCTAAAGTTGGAAAATGTAACTAATATTAAATGAGATCTCTATGTTTTGTACATATACAAGAGAAAAGTGGGATCACCAAATATGATCATCGATGATATAATTACATATGTTGTAGCTACAAAAATAAAAGGGAAATGATGATAAAAATACAAGTATTATATATGAATGTCAACAAAGAATATACTGGCTAAAAATGAGAAAATGCCACGATGGCATAAGTCGAGTCTCTTAATATACGTGGTGTATTTGGACCTGTAGTAGAAATCCCAAAAGATGTTAACACTGAAGGCTACAAATGGGTGTTTATAAGAATGTGAAGTGTTAAAACTCACTAAAAACTTCATGATCTATGGCATAAGGTTTTTCAAAGAAGCCGAAATTGATTATATATGAACATTCCATCCCGTTATGAAAGTAAATACTTTTCAGATATTTGACTAGCAAAGCATTTATTTTCAAATATATTATATGAGACTCGTGAATATTGTAACTGCTTATATATATGGGACTTAAACGAAGAACACATATAAAAATCCTACACGAATTTTCTTTGCAAAAAGCAAAGATAAGGAGTACATACTCAAATGCACTAAAACATTCCTTGTATAGCAGGCAATCTAAATGAATATAGGTACAACCAATTTATTAAATATTTGTCTAAGGAAGGGTATGAAACAACCATATATGAAATCGTGCCATTACTAAATATCTTTAATGGACGTGCTCCTGAAGAGATCAATTGAAATGAAAATATCCAAATAAAAAATTCAAAAATGAATGACCTTGGGGTAACTAATTATTGTCTCGGCCTTCAGATCGAGTACACTTCATATTAAACTCAGATCCATTAGTCAAATGGATTAAAAAGTCCAATAATTCTTTAACATATATTAAGAATACAATTTTAGTATACCCATGGTCTCCCGTATTTGGATACTAAATTATCCATATCATCCTAAAGAGGGTGACAAATATAATATTGGGCCTAACGTACCATGTGTTCATGTTATTATAGTCTTTGGTTCAAAATTGATATACGTGTACGTTATTAGTATATTGATATACATGACTGTACTGAACCCCCATTTCCCACGTAAGAATTGGCCAGACACAATACGCCGAAGATGGAATTTGTCTAAAAATTCATACCATTCTTAGCATCAACACACACAAAAAAAATTTAATTAAAACATCCATGCACAATAAAGAACCGTGAAATAATAAACTGAACATTCTGTAAGTCCCAACTCTCACAAATCATAAAATATCCATCCAAACATGACTGGAAATAAACTAAATGAAATAAACAAACCTCGAGCTTATGCCCATATAATCTCTGGAATGTAAATAACTGAATGAAAAGAGTAGCAACCTAAGCTAGAATCAAATAGATGAATCCCCTAAGAAAGGGAAACTGTAAGTTTGATCCTCTATCAACCCTATTATTCCTATCAAGGGAAACTTGGAAAATAATTTTGATAATTTGGGTCAGATCCCTAAAGTTGCAAGAATTAACTTATAAAACCAATAGATAATAATGAAGTTAATTCAGATTACATACCGCCCATCTGCTCTCACACTCATTAAGTATCTCATCCCTCATCAAAATGTAATACTATACGCATTTCCAACCCTAGCCTAAACGTGTGGTCTAGTCTCTACGCTAACATTAAATTATTGAGGGCAACTAACCCACATATAATCTAGAGGTAAATATTTGCACTTATCATTATATTCCCAAAGACTAACCCCACAATACTACCCCCACATAAATACAATCAAATTATATTATGTATTTTACCTAACATTGTGTCCATTAACAGTTGTCTACTTCATTAAACTATATAGGTTCATTTCTTAATCAATTTACACACACACACACACACACACACACACACACACACACACACACACACATATATATATATATATATATATATATATATATATATATATATATATATATATATATATATATATATATAAGACACATAGAGGCATCTACCTTCAGTGTCTAACACGTGCCTCTATCAGTAAGCCTGTAGGAATTCAGTACTTTATGGATTAAGAAAGCACACATAAAATTCTGGGGTGATCAATATGCAGTTACACCACTAACGAGTTTAAACCCAACCTAACTAATGGCTCCGGTCCAACAACCTTCTGTCGTCATGAAAGGAACACCCCTAAATGCATGATAAAATATAATGATGTCCACTATGCCTAGCATATGTCAACCGATATATGGTACGCGGTCCATCGTCGCATGAAACCCCAACCAATAGGTATTCCACGAGCACGATTTTGTCCACAAAAGTAATCAATACATCCATATAGCACGTAATATGTATTGGTAATTACCCCCATAAATTACCGTAACATGATTACATAATCCTCGGCATACCAATCCTTGTCTTAAATATTAATAGTCTAGTTAATTATTAAAATGACCATTTATTGGATAACTACACTAATGAATTTTTAAATAAATTTCTCTTCACTTGGACAATCTTCCATATACTCGCACGAACTAGTAAAAATCCCCCGAACATTTCCACGTTCTAAC
This sequence comes from Sambucus nigra, assembly GCA_949130495.1. NCBI lineage: Eukaryota > Viridiplantae > Streptophyta > Magnoliopsida > Dipsacales > Adoxaceae > Sambucus > Sambucus nigra. The sequence goes on along the minus strand of CASBWL010000201.1, from coordinate 141,021 downwards.
CCTGACCCAAGACCTAGGAGCCGAATCGATTCGCCCTTAGAGCCTAATTGATCCGCTCCAGGATGAATCAATTTCCTTAGGAGACGAATCGATTCACTTCGGATAGTGAGCCCATAATCTGTCAAATTTCAATAAGGATTTTCTTCCTAAATTCCATAAAAAAATTTAAGGCTTTGTACAACTCAATTTTAATAACCACAATTGTATAACAATCAAGAAAACATGTCTACATAGATTCATAACCGATCTACATATGATAGTCCCCAATAATTCAAGTAGTTGGGTCATAAACATCACAAGTTTGCTAAATCCATAAAATGCATAATTCTCATCTTAAGATTTCCAGAATAGTGAGATGAATTTATGATTTATATTCAGTAATATAATTCAATCCTATCACATGAATTCTAAAAGTATTTTCTCTAATTATACGATATTAATTTTGGGTTTGTTACCAAGGTCTTTAACTTTCCATTCATAATTAACTTCAATTTGTTCTAAATTGTCCTAGATCCAAATTCATCGATAATTTAATCCCCAATCAAGTTTGTAACCCAAAATTGTATAAGAGACATGCATATGAATTAGGAAACATATTATTAGAAGTTATACAACAAAATTCTTGTCGTTTTAGATGATAGAAGCCCCCTCATTTGAGCCTTTGTTCCTCTCTTCTTCTCCAAGTTTGGTAATTTCCCCCAGAGTGTGTAAGGGTTCTATGTTAACTTAGAATTGGGTGTAATACCTAATTAGGTTTGTCTATGTTCTCATTAAACTCCTTAATCCCGTATCTCCTCGTAAGGCTCAATTTCATGCCCCCAAATAAGCCCAAAATGTCACTCATAATGGTACAAAATATTCCCTAAGGGTATACCTATCCCCCGAGCCCAACTTAGTATGTTTAAAATGCGTAAAAGGGTTTCTAAATCACTCCGGAACGTACTTAAACAAAGTCCATAGCATTTTAGTTATACTAATCATGTAACAACAATAATTCACGTAACTTGAAAATTAATTATTATAACAATGAACACATATGGTATAATCGATTCACTTAATCATGCACAATCATATCCAAAAAATTTATACAAGAAATTTATTTATTATAATTCTTCCAATTTAAATGACATAAAAAGACAGGGTGTTACATTATCTACCTAATAATGGAATTTCATCCTCAGAATTCGAACGTACTTGACTCGAAGAGTTTTGGATACTTCTATCCCATCTCATCCTACCTCTGCCACATCGACTCATCCTCGTTGCGGTGTCCCCACTAGACGTGCACTAAAGGAACTACCTTGGAATAAAGTCTATGCTCTATACGGTCCAGAATGGCAATAGGTCTCTCCTCGTAACTCACGTTGAGTTGGAGCTCTATCTCATCAAGATCTATGTTCTGATAAGATACCTCGTCTCTAAGGAATCTCTCTAACACTGAAATATGGAAAACGCCGTGGATCCATTACAAGTGACCCGTTAAGGCTAATCGATATGCTACTGGTCCAATATTTTTAATAATAGCGAATGATCCCGCATACTGGGGAGCCAACTTCACTTTTTTCCCATATTGCAACACTCCTTCATTGGAGACACCCTGAGTAGCACCTGATTTCGATCTTCAAGGTCCAAGGTCCTCCTGTATGCATCAACATAACTCTTCTTTCGATCCCAAAATATCCAAATCCTAGCCCTGATCATCTCAACCATCTCTGATGTGTCCTGGATGAACTCTGGTCTGAGGAACTTGTTATCCCCACTTCGAACCAACAAGAGGGTGAACGACAAGGCCTCCCTTATAATGCCTCAAAAGTTTCCATACCGATAGTGAACTGTTAACTATTGTTCCAAAAAAACTCCATCAATAGTAAGTATTTCTCCCAACTACCTTTGACGTCCAAAATGCACATCTGTAGCATATCCTCTAACACTGATTCACCTTATATGTTCTTCACTTATACTCATCATAAAAGTCAGATCTTTCTCATTTACATCAACATGCATGATTAAATTTTGTATCCTCTATATGCATAAACTTATTCTACATGAAGCCCTACCCAGAACATGAATTTAAATCACTTAAATCTCAAGTTTCACCATCTATATAAATATATTTTAACCCTATTCTCACATGGGTATTATAACTTCAAAAGATTTGTAAATAAACAATTGCCTTGGGTTAGATGATATGATTACATGATTTGGTGTTGGGTTTGATTGTCCTCTCTCCCAATCCTCCCTCCAAAGTTGTTTGTGGTGCAAGAATTACTTGAATCTCTCAAGAATTATTCCTTAGGCTTCAAGAATGCCCTCTCCTTCTTCTCTAATGAACTCTCTTTGATTTGTGAGTTTATATACATAGCTGATATAAGGCTATGAAATTCGTATTTCTATTAACCCTAGGCAACCAAATGACTAAAATGCCTCCATACGGTGCCGGTTTAGTCCTAAAATGTCACGGGACCCAATCAACACCTCTAGGTACACTATTCTGACTATTTTGACCCTTTCAGAATCATTCGTGACCTCTAAATAATCATCCTCGTCACTCTAAAGATATATCATATCTTGACCCCAAATTTGTCTACACATGACTTCCAATTCAAATAATATCTAAATATGCCAATATCACCCGCTATTACGTGTAGTAATTTCAATAAATTATTTACTATTCACTTAGTAAATTTAATTCATAATATTAATCATTATCTCTCTATCGATTAATATTTAATAACCACACTATTATTTAATTCTCTTAAATTATGCCACTCGTGTAATTTAAGATAAAATGAATTAATTAAATTCGAAATACGTAGAAATACGAATTATTATATACTTCTCCCATTACAAAGGAATTTCATACCCAAAATTAGGTCATACCTGTGGCAAATAACTCTAGATACTTCTCTCGCATGTCATCCTCCCGCGCCCATATCGACTCGTCCACACTGTGGTGTCCCCACTGAACTCTGACTAAGGGCACCACCTTAGATCATAGTTTTCGCTCACTGCGATCCAGAATAGCCACCGGTCTCTCCTATTACGAAACATCTGGATGCAAATCAATCTCCTCAAGTGGAACATGAGAAAATTCTCTCTCACTCCTCCTATAGTTTTTCAGCAATGCCACATGGAACACTTCGTGTATCCACTGTAGATGATCCAGTAAAACCAAGTCTATATGCCACTGGTCCCACTATCAATAATTAGGAAATGTCCCACATATCTCGGTGCTAACTTCCCCTTCTTCCCAAATCTCATGACCCATTCATAACGTGTATTCGATCTACATCAGCATAACTCTTCTTCCTTTCTTGAGTGATTCGAATACGTCCCCAAATTAGCTCGATCTTAGCAGACATCTCCTGTATCATCTCTGACCCCAACAACTTGTTGTCCCCACCTCTAACCAACAAGTGGGCGAATGACAAGGCCTCCCAAAAAGTGCCTCAAATTGTGCCATGTCGATGGTAAATTGGTAAGAGTTGTTATATGCAAACTCTACCAATGGCAGGTATCGCTCACATCCTCCCCCGAAATCCATGATAAACATCCTCAATCATTTGATTAACCCTTTCAGTATGTCCGTCAGTCTGTGGATGTTACGCGGTGATGAACCGCAAGTTTGTGCTAATGGCCTCTTAAAAACTCTGCCAGAAATGAGATACAACGATCTTGTCTCTATCAAACACAATGTTGATCGACACCCCATGAAGATTAACTCTCTACATTATGAATAGTTTCACATACTGCATCGTCTCAAAATCGATGCGAACTGGCAAAAAATGGGCCACCTTGGTCAGCCGATCCACTATCACCCAAATGGAATCATGACCTCTCTGCGATGTGGGAAACCCTATAATAAAATCCATCGAAATGCTCTCCCACTTCCACACGAGAATCTCCAATGGCTATGGCATCCCTAAAGGACTCTCATGGTCTACCTTCATAAGCTGATAGGTAACACATATCGAGACAAACTTAGCTATGTCCCATTTCATCCCTGACCACTAATAATGTCTCCTCATGTCCTGGTACATCTTATACCCATCGAGATGTACAATAAACCTCGAACCATGGGACTCAGTAATAAGAGCAAGCCTCAAATCCTCATCCTATGGCACAATGAGCCTTCCATTAAAATATAGGCCTCCCTCTGGGATGATCGAGTAAGACTTATCACCCTCAGCTAATAACTGGCGCGCCCTGTCCTCACAGTGCTGATCCTCCGCCTGTGCTTTCACTACCCACAGAATAATCTCGAGAGTGATAACTAAAACTAACATGCATGCTCTGGAAATCTCATCATTGTGTCAAAGTTAACTCCACTTCTCCTTCTAGACCTAGGCTATCTACCCAGTAGGTCATCGGATCAACGCATCTACTACCATGTTAGGCTTACCAGTATGATATTGTATATATCAAACTGGTAGTCCTTCATGAACTCTAGACACTACCTATGCCTCATGTTCAGATACTTATGTGTGAAGATATACTGAAGTGACTTATGATTCATGAGTAATGTAAACTGCTCCACTAGAAGATAGTGCCTTTACATCCTCAAAGCAAACACTACCACTGCCAAATTAAGGTCGTGTATGGGGTAATTCTTCTCATAGGGTTTAAGATCTCGAGACACATAAGTTATATCTCTCTCCTCCTGCTGCAAAACACCCCCAAGTGCCTATAAGGATGCATCGGTATAGACCCGATACACCAATCCTACCCTAGGCAATGCAAGTACAGGTGCTGATGTTAATTTTTCCTTCACCTCAAAAAGGCTAATTGACAGTTCTCACTCAACACTAACGGTACCCCCTTGCAATTCAGGTTCATCAATGGACCTGTAATCTTTGAAAACCCCTTAATGAAACGACGATAATAACTGGCCAACCCCAAAAATTTATGAATCTCTGTCGGTGTCATGGGATGTCCCCATTCCCTCACCGCTAAAACCTTACTTGGATCAACAACAATGCCCCTGTTGGACACGATTTGGATAAGAAACTGCACCTCCCGTAGCCAAAATCCACACTTCCCAAATTTGGCATAAAATTGGTGGTCCTAAAGTCTCTGCAGAATCATACACAGATGCTCTACATTCTCCTCCTCAGTTCACGAGTAGACCAGAATGTCATCTATGAACATGATCACGAACTAGTCCAAAAACTCCTTGAATACCCTGTTCATAAGGTCCATGAACACTTTTGGCGCATTGGTGAGCCCAAAAGTCATCACCCTGAACTCGTACGATCAGTATCGTAATAAAAAAGTGGTCTTAGGAATGTCCTCCTCTCGAATACGAAACTGGTGGTACCCCGATCTCAAATCAATCTTAGATAAGTACACGACTCCTCTCAATTATTCAAATAGGTCATCGATCCTCGATAACGGATACTTCTTTCGTGTCGTGGCCTAGTTCATCTCCCTGTAGTCTACACATAAACAAATATATTTATTTATTCAGTAGGTATACCTCCAACATAATCATTATACTTAGTATGTAGTATTTATCTCTCGAATACACACCGTACTATCATGTTACTATCGTATAAATCCGACTATTATCCTCTACCCTAAGGGTCTTAGTTACCCCTTAAAACACTTCACTAGTTAACTCAAATCTAACCTACTGGTCTAGAAGATGAAATAATTCGAAATCCTCATAGTTCATTCTCGTTCTCTCGAATTAATTACTTCTCAAATTAAACATGTGGAGGCCTTTCCTAAGTCTCTCATATAGGCTAAATCATAATCCCATCATAAGACTACTGTAATATAACAAATCTCTCATTATATTTTAACAAATTCCCAAAAGTGTCCCCGATAAAATTTTAGGATTTCTAGGCTTTAAAAGGGAAAAATAGGCAATTCTGGGCAAACTGAATCGATTCGCCCTAGGGCCGAATCGATTCGAAAAGTAGTAGTTCATACTCTTCGTTGGGTTTTTGGCATTTTCCACCATTTTTGTTAACATAAATCACATGTTTCTTCACCAAACTCGAAACCGATTATCCCAAACGTCCTCTACATGTATTAGGATGATTTCCAATGTATTAACAACATCAAATCATTATAATTTTTTATCAAGAACGAATCGTAAGATTTATTGAATAAAAACCCTACTTTTCATGTTCTTCACTTATACTCATCTTAAAACTCAAATCTTTCTCATCTACATAACATAAACATGATTCAATTTCGTATCCTCTAAATGCATAAACATAGTCTACATGAATACCTACCCCAAATATGAATTTAAATCACTTAAATCTCAAGTTTTATCATCTATATCAATATATTTTGATGATATTCTCACATGGGTATTATAACATCAAAAATATTTGCAAATAAACACTTTCCTTGGGTTAGATGATTTGATTTCATGATTTGGTGTTTGGGTTGATTGTCTTCTTTCCCAATCCTCCCTCCAAAGTTATTTGTGGTGCAAGAATTACTTGAATCTCTCAAGAATCCTTCCTTAGGCTTCAAGAATGCCCTCTCCTTCTTCTCAAATGGAATATCTTTGATCTTTGAGTTTCTAACCCTAGCTGATATAAGGCTATAAAATTCATAGCTTCATTACCCTAGGATACCAAATGACGTAAGGACATTTTTGTCCATTAGCATTTTATATGTCGTACGCCGTTACACCGTTGAGGAAATTCAAGAATCATATTCTCATCAATGAATCCGAATATCAAAAGGAGAACAGGAATCAGGGGAACAGAACGGACCGATCCGACCAAAATAAAAGAACCGATCCGGTTCATCCGGACCGATCCGCCTAAAGGGACCAGACCGATCCACCTGCTGAGGTGAGGCCAGTATACCCCGGATCCATAGCGAACCGATGAAGTCAAAATGCCGAACCGATCCGACGCTAACCGGATGGATCCGTCTTCAAAAAGGAACCGATCCGATGTCACCGGACCGATCCGCCTGAAGGGACCGGACCGATTCGACGAGGATAAATGCAAACAGATCGTGATCAGATCATGTTCCGAATTTTAGGGCTCAAGTTCTCCTACTTAATCCCACTACGGGAAGTGTTTTTTCTAAGACTTCTACACACGATTTTCAGAGCAGAGCAAGCCCTAAGTCTTCACCTCTTGAGTACCAATACTCTAGGTATTTTGATTCACACAAATTCCATACATTTGTGAATCCTTTTGGTAACCCAGGAATGCAGTTTTTGCAGTTCAACCCTTATGGAGGAGACCGTTCTTCTTCTCCATTGCAGTCCTACTGGAAAGGGATAATTCCAGCCGCGACTACAAAATCCGATACCTGAGGGTAATTCTTAGTCAACTTGTATTTTCATTGTAATCCGATTGTAAGCCATTTTCTTACAAATTATAGTGAAAATAAATGGTTTTTGCCCCTGTGGGGGGTTTTTCCTTAATTATGTGTGTTTGAATAACTCTTGCATGATTTCATATTGTTTCAACCACACCTAGTTGCATGTTTAGGGTTTGTTTGGGTTAAAAGGTGTTTAATATATAACTTGATCATTTGAACGCGAGCACATACGTTCTCAAATTGGTATCAGAGCAGGTTACGCTAATCTATCACGTATTCCTTTTTTCGAATTTTTTTTCTAAGATATCAATTTTTTAAAATAAATTGATTTTTGAAAAAGTGCGTGTTCAAATGGAGAAGTCATATTATAAAATGCCTATTTTTGACGGGACAAATTATGCTTATTGGAAAGCCCGTATGAGGTCGGCTTTAAAAGCCATTGATGAACGTGTCTGGATTTTGGTTGAACGAGGGTGGACTCCTCCCACCGTGACTGTTGATAATGTGACCAACTTGAAACCTGACATTTCTTGGACTGATGAAGAATTTAAATGGTCATCTTTTAATTCTAAGGGTCTAAGTGCTATTTCTGGGTCTGTCACACCCGATGAGTTCAAACGCATAATGACGTGCACCACGTCAAAAGAGGCATGGGATGTATTGCAACTTTCCCATGAAGGAACAAATGCTGTTATAGAGTCAAAATTGCAAAATTTAACAGCTCAATTTGAAACCATCACCATGCATGAAAATGAATGTTTTGATGAATTTTATGCTAGGCTTTCTGACATTGTTAATACTAGCTATAATCTTGGTGATCATATTCTAAATGCTAGAGTTGTTAAAAAGATTCTTCGTTCCCTTCCTAAGAGTTTTATACCTAAAGTCACTGTGCTAAATTCCTTGGGTAATTTAAATACACTAAAATTGGAAGAACTGGTAGGAGATTTACAAACTTATGAAATAGACATGTTTCCTAAATCTTCCAAGCCAAAAGATAAGGGAATTGCCCTTAAAGCCCAAGAGAGAAAAAGTGAGGGGTCGGCAAGAAAGAAAGTCGAGTCATCTAGAAAGATAGAAAATTATGATTCTGAATGTGAGTTTGACTTAGATGATTTGGCATTATTTGCTAAAAACTTCAAGAAAATTCTGAAATTTAAGAAAAATGGGAATTTCAAAGATAAAAAGAATTTTCAGAAAAATAAGTTTGAAAAGAAAGATTTCAAAGAACCTCCTAAAGACAGTGAGAGGTGTTTTGAGTGAGATGGTAAGGGACACAGAGCGTTTGAGTGTGCCACTCGTCTGAATAGGGAAAAGGGTAAAGCTGTCCTAAATGCTACCCTTAGTGACGACAGTGAGGTCAAGTCGGTGGACTTGGGAGATGAGTCACCGCATGAGCGTAACTTCACCGCGTTCATGGCTAGTCATGTGAGTACTTCTAGTGCACCTCACGACGATGAGGATGATGCTTCACAGGGACACCTCGATAATGAGAGCGAAGAAAGTGAGGGGGAGGAGGAAGGTAGTGAGGACGAGAGTAACCTTCAACGCGCCTACACCGAGTTATATAATGAGTCTTTCAAAACTAAAAAACGTAACAAGGCGTTAGTTTTTAGGATCACCGCGTTAGAAGAAGAGTTAGAAGAGACGAGAGAGAGAGAGAGTCCTCCACCTGCACCGCCATGAGAGAGAGAGAGTCTGCCTGGGTTAGTAAAGAGAATTTGCTTAGAGAGAGAGAGAGCAGTTTTGAGAAAGAGAAAGCGGACTTGACTAAACAAGTGGCTAGTCTTACTAGTGAGCTCCATTCCTCCATGGAGACTCGGAAGAAACTTGAAGACCTTGTTGCTCAGCTTACTCATGACCTTGAGAGAGCTAGGAAAGTAAAGGTTCAAATCGAGGACAGATCTGGGAAAATGGGAAAGATGCTCCTCGGTCCCGCTTTAGGTTTTGGTGACAGGCAAGGAATAGGTTTTGATGGTGCCTCCACGTCCCAAATTGCACCCGGGATAATTCCTGAGTTTACTACGACTCCTTATGGCCGTCATCAAAAACCAAGAAGGAGAGTTCGACCAAGAAAAGCAATCCAAGGTCCTCCTAATACTGTGCCCTTTTGCTCCCATTGCAAAAGAAATGGACACCTTAGGGATGATTGCTATAAGTTGGATCGGACACGACGTACGTTTGCTCCACCACATCAGACTGATGAGTTTGCCAGTCTGAGAGAGCGTGTTGAGTTTCTAGCCGCTACATCACAGAGTTTGATGGAGGAATTCCGACGAATGACCTTACCATCAATGAATGCGCCCCGCATTCCGGCTAAAACCTACAACAACAAGGGAATACAAAAAGGTACCTATTCTTGGGTTCCTAAGAAAGAAAAAAAGGCCCTTGTTGTCCATGTCGCTCTCAAAGCCCATAATACCTCACAGTGGTATTTTGACAGTGGATGCTCCAGACACATGACAGGTGATGTCTCATATTTTACCCATCTTGAGGATTATAATGATAGGAGAGTCACCTTTGGAGATGGTAGCAAATCTAGCATAGTAGGACGAGGTACAATAGAGTTACCAGGATTTCCAAAGCTAGAGAACGTGCTGTACGTCAAAGGGTTGAAAGCAAATCTTCTTAGCATCAGCCAACTGTGCGACGATGACTTTGCAGTGAAGTTTGACCGGAAAGCTTGTAAGGTCTATAATCAAGCCGGTAAACTTTTAGTGCAAGGGGTGAGGACAGTGGATAACTGCTATGGGACTGAGCCCATATCCTCACTTGTTTGCAACAGCGCCACGATCACTCCTATGGATCTCTGGCACCAACGTCTAGGTCATGTGAACGTTAGAGACTTATCTCGTTTAGTAAAAAAGGACCTAGTACGTGGCTTACCATCACTTGGAAAGCCAACTTCCATGATTTGTGGACCCTGTCAGTTGGGAAAACAAATCCGTAGCCCTCATAGGAAGTTGAATTCCATTACCACCTCCCTTATTCTTGAGTTGATTCACATGGATCTTATGGGTCCTACTCGCACGGAGAGTCTAGGTGGTAAGAGATACATTCTCGTGATGGTAGACGATTTCTCCAGGTACTCCATTGTAGGTTTTCTGAGAGAGAAATCCGATGCTGTAGAATTTTTAACGACCAAGTGCCGTGTCCTGCAAAATCAACACAGTGTCACTATTAACAGAATACGGAGTGACAACGGCACTGAATACAAGGAAGCAAAGGTGGATTTGTACTGTGATAGCCTTGGGATCAAACATGAGTTTTCTGCTGTGAGAACTCCTCAGCAAAATGGGATTGTTGAGAGAAAGAATAGAACGATCCAAGAGATGGCTAGATCTATGCTTCTAGGTCGTAATATTTCTAGGAGATTTTGGGCAGAGGCAGTGTCTATTGTATGCCACACGGTGAATAGGGTCTATTTGCATCCACACACACTGCAGACACCTTATGAGTGGTGGACCGGCAAGAAGCCCAACCTGGCGTATTTCCGTGTTTTTGGGAGTAAATGCTACATCCTTCGGGAAAGAGAGCAATTAGGAAAGTTTGACTCCCGGAGCGACGAGGGAATATTGCTAGGATATTCATCGAACAGTAGAGCGTACCGGGTTTTTAACCTGAAGAGCTCTAAGGTTATGGAATCAATAAACGTCACTGTGCAAGATGACGAACCTCCGATGGTTATTGATCACAACCTTCAGTGTGAGGATGAGGACTTTTTTGACAGTGATTTTCCTGTTCCTCTCCCACACTCTGTGGACCCTATTCCTGTTTTAGGGGACACACCTGCTTGGGTTCGCAAGAGTCATGATCCTTCAGCCATTGTTGGCGATCCCACTCTAGGGGTCAAGACTCGTGCTCAACTAGAGAACGTTGTTAGTCATCATTGCTACACGTCCAAAGTCGAGCCCAAGAATCACAAGGAAGCACTCAAGGATGAACACTGAATATCCGCTATGCAGGATGAGTTGCTTCAGTTTAAGAAGAACAATGTCTGGGAACTTGTCCCCCGACCTAGTGATACTAATGTGATAGGTACCTGGTGGATTTTTAAGAATAAAATAGATGAAAATGGTACTATTACTAGAAACAAAGCTAGGTTGGTCGCTCAAGGCTACACACAGATAGAGGGTGTAGACTTTGGGGAGACATTTGCTCCTGTTGCGAGGCTTGAGTCCGTCCGTCTTCTGCTCGCCATCGCATGTCATCTGCACTTCAAAGTATATCAGATGGATGTCAAGAGTGCCTTTCTGAATGGCATTCTACAGGAGGAGGTTTATGTGGAACAACCAAAAGGGTTTGAAGACCCTCAGCACCCAGAGTACATCTACTATCTGAGAAAAGCCTTGTATGGTTTGAAGTAAGCATCCCGTGCTTGGTACGAGAGGCTTACTTCCTATCTCTTAGCTCGTGGCTTCAAGAGAGGGGGAGTAGATATGACGTTGTTCGTCAGGAGAGACGACGGTGCTATTTTGGTTGCCCAGGTCTATGTGGACGACATAGTCTTTGGATCCACATGCTCCCATCATGCTCACCACTTTGAGGAGGAGATGAAAAGTGAGTTTGATATGAGCATGGTTGGTGAGCTTACATTCTTCCTTGGTCTCCAGGTTCGTCAGCTAGAGGATGGGATGTTAATCTCCCAATCTAAGTATGCTAGAGAACTAGTGAAGAAATTTGGTTTAGACTCCGCTAAGCATGCACGTACACCTATGAGTACCACTACCAAGCTTAGTAAGGACACTTCAGGAAAGGACGTAGAGCAAACCTTATATCGGAGTATGATAGGTAGTCTTCTCTAATTGACTTCCAGTCGTCCCGACATCGCCTTTAGTGTTGGAGTCTGTGCCTGATATCAGGCGTCTCCGAAAGAGTCACATTTACTTGCTCTAAAACGTATCATTAAATACGTAAGTGGGACTCTCTCATACGGTATCTGGTATTCCTTTGATACCAATGACCGTTTTTCCGCCTATTCGGATGCTGATTGGGCCGGAGATGTAGATGGTTGTAGGAGCACTTCTGGTCGATGTTTCTACTTTGGTTCTTCTCTTGTCTCTTGGTTGAGCAAGAAGCAAAACTCCATCTCTTTGTCCACTGCGGAGGCTGAGTACATCGCCGCCGGGAGTTGTTGCACGCAACTCATGTGGATGAAGCAAATGTTGGAGGATTATGGGATTTCACAGGACACCATGATCATTTCCTGTGATAACACGAGAGCGATACACATATCCCGCAATCCTGTCCAACATTCGCGCACAAAGCATATCAGGTTACGCGAGCACTTTATTCGTCAGTTAGTTTAGGAGAAGGTCGTAACCCTGAGTTTTGTTCCCACGGACCGTCAGTTAGCCGATATTTTCACGAAACCTTTAGATGCCCTTAGATTTGAAAGTCTTAGGATGTCTTTGGGGATTTTCACAGTTGGCTGAGGGGTTGGTCCGTGTCTAGCATAGGTTGCATTGTCATTTTCATATCATCTGATGCCTATTGCTAGATTGTACTATTAGTTTATTCCTTTTTGCTTTTTGCTTCATATTTTTGAAAAATACAAAAAGTTTTTCTGTTTAGAAAAATTTTAAGAAAAGCCCAAAAAGATTTTATTTTGATAAATTTTTTGAAAAAGACCAAAAAGATTTTTGTGTTTTGGATGAGAATTTAAGTTAGCCAAGTCACAACTTCATTCCATATATCCATGTGTCTGTTTGATAGAGATTTGAGAGGCTACATCATTTCATCCATGTGCTTTACATTGGTCGGAGTCTTTGAGATGTAATTAGTGATATCTTCCTACATGTTTGACTCCTATATCCTTTATTGCACACATGCACGGCTATATTTGATTATTGCACTTGTCTATCTGATGTTGGCTTGCGTGTTTTCATCTCAATCCTGTCTATACAATGTATAATATGCGATAAAACTTGACAAGATTGGAATGCATGTAAAAACCGTTTTGGGTGAGACTGCGAGTTTTTGAATAACGGGGAGGGGCTGCGAAAGGTCATTATCTTTCCTTTACGCAAAAGCCACCATTAAAAAGGACCTAAAAAATGGAGAAATTTTAATATCCGAGGTCCAAAGAGGTTAAAAGAGCCCGAAAAAATTTAAAAGGCAATAAAAAGCAATTCATGCCAAATATGGGCCACTTAGGTTTCACCATTAATTCTCCAAAGTTTGAGAATTTAGAATGCCTCTATTCAATATAATATCTGAGGGAGTTTGGTTGGAGAATATAAACGGCTTTGCACTTCCTTGAAAGTCCTGAAAAAGCATAAAATCATTTTGGACGTTATTGGTGTGAAAATCATTTTTGAGCTTTGATTTGTTGATTTGATTGAGTCAATATCTTATATTGTCATTCTTTTACACCAAAGGAAGCATTTGAGTTCATTCGCTAGGAATATCCAATATTCATCGTGCACATATGTCATGTTTGTATGCATTGATTTTCCTATCGAATTTGATCACACCTCTTCATTTACGCTATCATCGACTTGGTTGTTGTGTGTTCATTCATGGTGTGATATTATCCTTGTGACATCTTGCACTTGCTTATTTGAATTATTTCTCTCATTTGTCTATTTGGGGACATTATAAAAAGGGGGAGAAAGAATTATCTTATTATGGGGAGATTTGAAATTTTGAGCTTTGTTCATAAATTGGTATATATGTTTATCTCATTTCAAACTCGATATGTCACTTGGTATTGTGCTTTGTCTCATGTGTGTAGGTACTACTTTGATAACTGAATTGCACACCCTGATGAGAAAAGCGTGTAGATTCCGGAAGATTTGAAGATCAAACGATGCAGTCTTATTCACTTGTACTCTTTCAGTTTTGGGTTCATGGAAGGGTAGATTTGTATAGGCACTTTTTCTTGATAATTCGGATGTTTGTTTTTATGTATGTACTGGCATAGACATAGGGGGAGATTTGTAAGGAAATTTTTGTCCATTAGCATTTTATATGTCGTACGCCGTTACACCGTTGAGGAAATTCAAGAATCATATGCTCATCAATGAATCCGAATATCAAAAGGAGAAAAGGAATCAGGGGAACAGACCGGACCGATCCGGCCAAAATAAAAGAACTGATCCGGTTCATCCAGACCGATCCGCCTAAAGGGATCGGACCGATCCGCCTGCTGAGGTGAGGCCAGTATACCCCGGATCCATAGCGAATCGATGAAGTCAAAATGCCGAACCGATCCGACGCCAACCGGATGGATCTGTCTTCAAAAAGGAACCGATCCGATGTCACCGTACCGATCCGCCTAAAGGGACCGGACCGATCCGACGAGGATAAATGCAAACAGATCGTGATCAGATCATGTTCCGAATTTTAGGGCTCAAGTTCTCCTACTTAATCCCACTACGGGAAGTGTTTTTTCTAAGACTTCTACACACGATTTTCAGAGCAGAGCAAGCCCTAAGTCTTCACCTATTGAGTACCAATACTCTAGGTATTTTGATTCACACAAATTCCATACATTTGTGAATCCTTTTGGTAACCCAGGAACGCAGCTTTTGCAGTTCAACCCTTGTGGAGGAGACCGTTCTTCTTCTCCATTGCAGCCCTACTGGAAAGGGATAATTCCAGCCGCGACTACAGAATCCGATACCTGAGGGTAATTCTTAGTCAACTTGTATTTTCATTGTAATCCGATTGTAAGACGTTTTCTTACAAATTATAGTGAAAATAAATGGTTTTGCCCCTGTGGGGGATTTTTCCTTAATTATGTGTGTTTGAATAACTCTTGCATGATTTCATATTGTTTCAACCACACCTAGTTGCATGTTTAGGGTTTGTTTGGGTTAAAAGGTGTTTAATATATAACTTGATCATTTGAACGCGAGCACATACGTTCTCACTAAAATGCCCCCATACGGTGTTAGTTTAGTCCTAAATGCCCCAGGACCCAATCAATACCTCCGGGTATACTATTTCGACTATTTCGACCCTTTTAAAATTATTCGTGACCTCAAAATCATCATTCGAGTCACTCTAAATATATATCCTATCTCGACCTCAAATTTTTCTACACGCGACTCCCGATTGAGATAAAATCTAATTATGCCAATATCACTCGATATAACGTGTAGTAATTCCCATAAATGACTTACTATTCACTTAGTAAATTTAATTCTTAATATTAATCATTATCTCTCTTTCGATTAATTTTTAATAACCACATTATTATTTAATTCTATTAAATTACGTCACTCGTGTAATTTAGGATAAAATGAATTAATTAAATTCGAAATACGCAGAAATATGGGGTATTACAAGGAGGTAATCAACCTCAATGATCCGTCCTTCTTCTTCACGAACAGTACGGGAGCACCCCAATGTGATGTACTCCTTCGAATGAATCCCTGAACTAGTAGCTGCTGAATTTGATCCCTAAGCTCTATCATCTTCAAAGGAACCATACGATATGGTGCATGGGTATGGGTATCATACTTTAAATCACAACTAAGTGTAGTATAAATGTATGATTGACCTTCCCTTTGGGTTCGGCATCACAACTAAGTACATATCTTACCCCAAAATTGCAAAGACGATGGACCTCCTATAATAATCCACACAAGTCCAGTATGTATCTAACCAATCCATAACCAAGATAATGTTGTACTCTGACATATCCAACACAAGTAAGTCTTCCATGAACCTAAGTCTCGCAATGTCTATCCCTATACCTCTGCATACGGAACATATAGGTTCCCCTATACCCACGTGTGAATTGATGTAAAGTATTATGTAGATGTTAAGTCTACCATCCTCGATGATCGAGAAAAACTAGTACTAACAAATGAGTTTACTGCACGAGTATAAAATAAAATGCACCCTACATGTCTAGGAAACATAACCTCCACTAACTATGCTGGTGTTGGTCCCTCTCTAGGTAAGACTTGATCCACTTGCCCATACTTTAGTTACTACTTTTTTCATTGAGGTGGGGCATGTGGGGCTATTAGTACTGGCACTGCGACTGCTGGCGGTGTTGGTAATTGCTTACGCTACCCTTGAGGTGCATGATATCCATGCTGACATCCCTGCTCCCGTGCCCCCCGATTCCATGAAGGCGTCTTCTGGACATGTTCCTTGTTGCTCCGTAAGTAAAATACTTTCCCTGGAATTCACGCTTATCCCGTGGCTTCCCCTCTTGTACCTACTGGCCATGTCCCTATTACCACTGGCCTAATGGACCTCCAGTTGTTGTTTTTTATTATTTCAATCATCGAAACCCTTGTGCTTCCTGAACTGATCTCGTATCTGAAACCACTTAAGCTTCTGGACATCTTCTTGCCTTAACTCTTCTGGAATAACCGGTAATCCTAATAATGCAATAAAGTGAAATTCACCATCTGATTATAGGCGGTAAAGGTTGGGTTCCCCAATAGGGATTTACTGATGTTCCAAGATGTCTACGATTCAAAATTTTCCATTTTCTTTTCTTTGGTAAATAGTTACATCGTGGTAGACTCCTCCTCATACACTGCAACGTTGCGACTCTAGTGCTCTAGGTCTATGAATCTTCTTCTCATTGATGACTTCATGGCAGGTTAAAAATACTTCCCCTTATACTTTATCCAAAAATCCTTAATGGTCAGCCTGTCATATTCCTCTAAGGTGATAATAGGATCCCAATACTAAATGGATGCTCCTACCAATCGAAATGAGGCTAACATCTTCTTGTGCACCATTATGCACTCAACCATCCTCAAGTGTCTTTAAATATCTTCCTTCCACTGAATTACAACTAAAATATTTATACTCCTAACCAACTTTGGAGGGTGGCCCTTAGTGAATGCCTCCATGGATCTCTCCCAAACGAAACCTTGCGACTGAACATTTAGCACCAACGGCTGTGGTGGTGGCGTAGTGGTGATTGTTGCTGTGGATGAAAGTGTTGTAGCATAGCAATAATCTATATATAGACTACTTGACTTACTATAGCATCAACGTCTGCTAGAGTAGCCACGGGTGGCACTAGTGGTGGTTGTGGGTGTGGTTGCAGCTCCTACTAAGACCTATCCTCTGCAGCCACATTCTTAGCACGTCGTGGTCTACCGCATCAAGTGTTTTCCATATGAAAGCAAACAAGGTTTGTATTAATGAAAAATCATAAAAAGTTTAACGATTCATAAACATGGGGATCTAGATATCAAAGAACGCAATACAAAACATAGCGAGCACAACATAGATCCTAAGGACGCTAGAACCAGGATGCTCTTATACTAATTAAGACAACCCCATTTTCCATGTAAGGGTTGGCCAGACACAATACGCTAAAAATGGGGCTTGTCTATCAATTCATACCATTCTTAGCATCATATTGATTTTTTAAAATTAAAACATCTACGCACAACGGTGTGTATGTCCCAACTCTCATAAATCATAAAACAACCGTCCAAACATGACTGGAAATAAATTGACTGAAATAAATAAATCTCGGGCTTATGACCATACAATCTCTGGAATGTAAATAACTGAAATGAAAAGAGTAGCAACTTAAGCTAGAATCAAACAAATTTATCCTCTATGTAAGTGAAACTACAAGCCTGATCTTCGGTCAACCTAGTGGTTCATGTCTAGGAAAAGTTGGAAAATAATTTTGATAATTTGGGTCAGAGCCCTAAAGTTGCAAGAATTAACTTGCAAAACTAACAGATAATAATGAAGTTAATTCATATTACATACCGCCCATTTTCTCTCACATGCAGTAAGTATCTCACCCCTCATCTATGTGTAATACTATACGCGTTTTCAAACCAAGCCCAAATGTGTGGTCCAGTATCTATGCTAACATGAAATTATTGAGGGCAGCTAACCCACATATAATTGGGAGGTAAATATCTACACGTATGATTACAGTTCCAAAGAATAACCCCACAATACTACCCCTACATAAATATAATCACATTACATTATGCATTTTACATAGCATTGTGTCCACTAAAAATTGTCAACTTTAGTTCATTTCTTAATCAATTTATATAAAACATTATACATATACGGCACATGGAGGCATCTACATTCAATGTCTAGCTCGTGCCTCTATCAGTAAGCTCATAGGAATTCACAACTTGATGGCTTAAGAAAAACACCAATAAAATGGTGTGCTGATCAATATGCAGTAACACCACTAATGGATCCATACCCAACCCAACTAATGGCTCCGGTAAAACAACATTATGTCTCCATGAAGGGGACACCCCTGAACGAATGATGTAATATAATGACCTCCACTACGCCCAACACATCTCAACCGGCGTATGGTACGCGATCCGTTATCACACGCAACCCCAACTGACTTCCACGAGAACGAGTATGTCCACACAAGTAATAAATACATACATATAACACACAATATGTATAGGTAATTATCCATATAAACTACAACAACATGATTACATG
This sequence comes from Sambucus nigra, assembly GCA_949130495.1. NCBI lineage: Eukaryota > Viridiplantae > Streptophyta > Magnoliopsida > Dipsacales > Adoxaceae > Sambucus > Sambucus nigra. Next base: position 122,292 of record CASBWL010000201.1, on the reverse strand, counting down.
ATTCTCGACATACCAATCCTTGTCATGAATATTAACACTCTAGTTACTTATTAAAACCACCATTTATTGGATAACGACGTTGATCCATTTTTAAATAAATTTCCATTCACTTGGACAAACTCCCATATACTTGCATTGTCTCGATAAAATCCCTTGAATATTTTCATGATCTAACTCTGACCCAAGACCCAGGAGACGAATTGATTCTCCCTTGGAGCCGAATCTATTCGCTTCTAACAGTGAGCCTAGAACCTATCAAATTTCAGTACAGATTTTCTTCCCAAAATTTCATAAACATTTTTAAGGCTTTCTACAACTCAATTTTAATATCCATGACTATATCACAATCAAGAAAACGTGTCTACATGTATCTATTACCGATCTACATATGATAGTCCTCGATAATTCACGTAGTTGGATCATAAACATCACAAGTTTTCTGAACCCATAAAGTGCATAATTATCATCTTAATATTTTTATAATAGTGAGGTCAATTTATGATTTAAATTCATCAATATAATTCAATCCTATTACATGAAATCTAATAATATTTTCTCCAATTATACGATATCAATTTCGAGCTTGTTACCAAGGTCTTTAACTTTCAGGTCATAATTAACTTCAATTTGTTCTAAATAGTCCTAAATCCAAATCCATCTATCATTTATTCCTCAATTAAGTTTGTAACCCGAAATTGTATAAGAGACATGCATATGAATTAAGAAACATATTATTAAAAGTTTTGCAACAAAATTATTGCCTTTAGAGATGATATAAGCGTCCTCCTTTGAGCCTTTGTTCCTCTCTTTTTCTCCAAGTTTAGTAATTTACCCCTAGAGTGTGTAAGGGTATTAGGTTAACTTATAATTGGGTGTAATACCTAATTAGGTTGGTTTATGTTCTCATTAAACTCCTTAATCCCGTATCTCCTCTTAAGGCTTAATTTTGGCCCCCAAATAAGCTCAGAATGTCACTCGGAATGGTCCAAAATCTCCCCTAAGGGTATACCTATCTCCCGGGTCCAACTTAGGATGTTTAAAATCCATAAAGGAGTTTCTAAATCACTCTGAAACGTACTCAAATGGAGTCTACAATAAATCACACATTTTAGTTGTACTAATCATTTAACAACAATAATTCACGTAACATGCAAATTAATTATTCTACAAATGTATCCAAGAAATTCGGTATAATTGAATCACTTAATCATGCACAATCATATCCAAGAAATTGGTTCAAGGAACTTATTTATTACAATTCTAACAATATAAATGACATAAAAACATGGAGTGTTACAATTACAAAAGGCATGATACTGGATATTATAGTTCCAATCAATATCTTAGCAAGAAATGATTGTCATTGACTTCCAAAGCATGGGACTAATATCAACATCATGTGATACACTCATGGAATTACTTGTGTAATACTTTTTAAATATAACGATCCACATCAAGTTAGTAATTTACATGTGGATTATCTCCATGATCCTCCCAAAGAACAATTAAAACAATTATGAATTGCCTCAAACGACAGGTGGTCCCACTATTACTTATGAAGGAAATTGTTCTTGTATAGCTCAAACTCACATCGGCAACACTGAGGGAGATATAACCAACATATTTCAGTTCTTCTACATACATGAACTCATGATGAGTTATGAAACACATAAACTCCAAAAGAGTTATGTTATTGAAGTCAAATAGATCCGATAAAGTGACATATTCATCCCTCTTCACACAAGTATTATGGAAGTCGAGCTTATGAAGAAAAATAAAATTAAAGTAATGGCCTACCAAATCTATTCACCAAGTCAAAGAAACATTTCAAATGGTTGTGTATGAGACTTATATGCAAATCCTCCGTACCCCCTGCCCCACCATCCCATGCCCCCCACTACACACACACACCCCCCTACACACACACACACACACCACCCCCATACCCCCTACACCACCACCCCTCACCCCACTGCCCCCTCCCCCCATCACACACACGCACTCACACACACAGACCTGTACATGCACACACACATATACACACACACACGAACACATATACAAACACATACACACATATATACCAATAAAAAAGAAAGAGAGAAGAAACATACCTTACATCGTAGAGAGAGAGCAGTTGTTTAGAGAGAGAAAATGGGAGGGAAGTGAAAACGGTGGGAAAAAATAAGAGGGAAGGGTTTTTTTACTGTCAAACTTGTGACGGTCCTGGTAAGGTCTTTGACCGTGACAATTTCGTGACAACTGTACTTGTCACGGACTTATCATGGTCGATGACCGTGACAACCCCTTGTCACGGTTAATGATCGTGATAAAAAATGCATGTTTTTTTGTCACGGTCATTGACCGTGACAAGAGTGGTCGGCTGAAAGGTGAAAATTTGGCCTTTTTTGTGTAGTGATACATCGACTCAATCGTCAGAGAAATGCCATGATGAGGGTAAGTATACAATCATGGGGAGCATTTGATCCCGGGGAGAATCTAATAACATAATATTTTGGACTTATGCGCTTTTTAACAAGGAAACACTAAGCGCATCCAACACCGACTTAATGATTACAAAAAGTGTATTCTTTTTCCTTCACTTTGGTTTTTTCCCAGTGAGTTTTTCCTTGGTAAGGTTTTAATGAGGAAAAAATCATTGAATTATGAATGTAGTGTACACACAAGGGGGAGGGTTATAAAATACATATTTATTGGATGTCCACTAGTATTCCACAATTATTAAAGGGTCTATTGGAATTCCTTATTTTGTACTATAAATAGGGGTCATACCCTTGAGTACTCACAGATCAAGGAAATGAAGAAACGTTCTCCCTCTAAATTCTCGTTGTGTTCCCTTTATTTCATTATATATATATATATATATAAGGTAGCTCTACAAAGAGTATCTGAAATTTCGTAGTTTTTATCTCATTGTCAAGTGAAAGTTACAACTCTTTTTTTCCTCTAAATTTCATATGCTTAATTGATCTTATTTAAAAGATCACATCAATTAATTTTAAAAAGATCATTTTATGGAAACTGAATTTACATATTGGAAGATATTAAAACTTAAAGTTCAAAAATTAGAAAATATAATTTATAACTAAATGAATACTATTTTGACTAATCCAAAAATGAAATATATTTGAGGGGGTTATTACCGCAACATAGAGGGTTCTTGATATGAATTCATGTTTTGATTTAGAGATATATAATTCAAGTACACATGAAATGGAATAAAGTCTTATGGATATTGACATAATTTAACTTCTTCTTAAGAACTACAATTGTAAACAAAAAATGATCCCAAATGTGTTAGAATACAAAATTTAGAAATCATATCCTAGGATATAAAAAATAATAAAAAAGAAAATTACAAATTGTCCATCTTACCAACAAATATTGATCGCATAATTAACTTTTACATATTTAATAACTATCCAATAGAAGTAGGATAATTTCATAGGGCTTAGAACCTTTCACCTTACACGCTTACCTCCCACACATATTGTAAGGACAAATTTCCTATTGAGTCAATTTATATATATTTGCTTAATTCTCGATAAAATATTTTGATTCATAGGTTACGACTTGAGTTAGTGACCTTTCAAGCATATGATGAGTTTTTTGAAGATGCAATAGACATGCTAAGGAGAAAACATCATCATGTCATGTTTCATGTCACGTTTCTTCATCAACTCTCCAAGGATATCTCATGTATAAATGCATAATTATGTTGAGCCTTGGATATTTCATTTTTGGGGATGAGTATTATTTTGAAATGTTTTGAAAATGATTTATAATTTTTAGAGAAAAATATGATTTTTTCAAGGTCGTTCGAAAGACATTTCATAGGTCGTTTGAACGAGTTCCTTAACTCGTTGGAATGAGATATCAAACGAGGTTAATTTTTTAAAGCTTTGCCCTCTCTCGAATCTCATTCAATAACTCGTTAAAAGGTCTTTCTAACGAGATTGGTAACCTCATTCAAATGAGGTACATCGATCCTATTTCAATCTCGTTTGATAACTCGCTTGATCTCTACTCGAATGAGATAGGGTATGTCATTTGAAAAAGGTACCATGTCATTCGAACAACCTGATACGTTTTTCAAAACAAACAATTTCTTCCTTCTACTCCCTCTACCCCATGTTCTCAGTATTCCCACCTTTTTAAGTTGTGTGGATGAGATGTTATGGCTGAGTCTTTTTCCATAATTTTAAGTGCTTAAATTCTTCCAAAAAGTTCTCTAAGCTTTCCTTAATAATTTATGATTAATATTTCCACACACAAACCCTAGTTTACATCCAACTAGTTTATGATCCTAGATTCATCGTATAGATTATTTAAGATCACGTTTTCGCACCATTTTTTATTCTTTACAACTTGTTGAGAATTGTTTCTTATGGTGGATTCTGTGCCTGTTGGTTTACATATAGTGGACTCTGTGTGCATAATGATTGTTGAGCCTTATCGATGGATTTCGAGGCGTGAGTGGACTCACACGCTGTTGCAGCTATATGGGTGGTCTCCTGCGTGTCACTGATAGGAGGTCGAAGGAATGAAGAGAGTCAATATTTGTGAGGACGTTGAGTCTGTGTTGTAAGTCTTTTGTTGTGTCCTTTTGTAATTCTGTACTTAGTGAAATTTGTGTGGCTGGGCTGTCCGAGGTTTTTACCACTTGGGTTTTCCCTGTACATCGGGCGTTGTGGTGCATTTATTTTATATTTGAATACTCACCTAGATGCATGCTTAGGTTTAAGATAAAATTGGTTAATCTCAACTATTTAATTGGTCCTTAATTAATTTGTATTAATTTTGTTTAATAAAAAGGTTAATTTGAAAAATTCTAATTAAAAATTGTTTGTATGTATTTGAACCATTTCACCCAATATTATTCCATATTGCTCCTTCACATACTAGCTTACATATATAGCATACTCTCCCATTACTATGCATATCATGATATGCCATAACTTTAGGCTTAGTTTTATTTTTCAATTTAGTTTTCTTTAGCAGCCAAGAAAGTTTTTTTCTATAAATTATCAACCAACATTTGTCGAATTTGAAAAAAAGTCATAAGAGAGGGTTCGATCCATTTATTTTTTATTTCTTGAATCGAGAGTCTAATGCATATAGATCCAAATGGTCCAAGTGGAGTGGTCGGGCGCGAAAAGTAGCATCGCGTCAGAACGATAATCGTTGTTTTTGTTTCGCCTACTCAATTCAAAAACCTAAATTATGACTGCACTTGCGATACAAGTATATAGGTAAGTCGGGTATCGAGAATACACAAGGAGTGATTGAATTTTAGATTTTAATCGATTTATTTTTTCAAGAATAAAAGTGTAAAAGGTGAAATGTGGTTAATATTGAAAAAGTATAAAGAGATAAGTTAACTCTAAACAATATTAATTAAATGAGAGTCGGGATCGCGTACCCTCCATGGGCTAAACAACTAATAACTAGAATTTTGGTTCTAAAACATTTTACCGAGCATTTTTAGTTAATCCTAGACATCACGCATGAAGGGATTGTAACCCAAAAATACGATATAGAACATTTAATTCAAAATGGTCACATGCAGATTAAAATCGGTTTATTTCTATAAACACCAAAGTTGCGTGACAAATAAATTTAAACGCATAATAATCCCATTTTAATACGTGCGGTTTTGATTAAACGTGATTTTACACAAAAGATTATTTTCGGAGCTTGATGCCCATTAATGGCGGACACACGACCCAAACCCTATTTAACTACTCACTACACATGGTTAATCTAATTAAACAACAAATTAATAAATAAAACAAGATAAAAATACACTACAACAATTTATCTAGGCAATAAACAACATGCAAAGCATGAAAATAAGGAAAAACAAACTATATAAATGGAGAGGGTGATGAATAGTTCAACTTACAAAACACAAATGGTTGTCATCCCAAGGAGAAATGAAAAAGAGCTTCCAAAACCCAAACCCTAAACTAGACAAAATGATAGATATATCTCAAAAGGAGAGAAAATGAGTTTATGTACAAAATATCCAATGGCAAACTTGTGAATAAAAAGAAAGAAATAGCAAAAGATCTGCAGACCCGAATCGATTCAGGTAAAATCCGAATCGATTCGGATGGAAATATATCGAGGCTGCTGGTAGGCCGAATCGATTCAGCTGAAATCCGAATCGATTCGAAATGGAAGATATGGTGCACTGGTTCCAAGCGAACAAATTCGGGCTAAATCCGAATCGATTTGCACTGGTAGGTTTTGAACACTTTCCCAGTTTTTGTTTTGTTTGTAATTCTTTTCCACTCAAAAGGTCGTAACTTCTTCCTTCAAACTCGGATTCATGCACCATTTGCGGCCATGCGAAGCTTGTTCAGAGTGCTACAACTTTCGTCAAATCATTGGGACAGATTTCCAAATTGTGAAATGACTAAATTGCCCTTGCACGTTCGTATTTTTACGAAACTTCACCGGAATGCGTCCAAACTTCATACTAAGCATCGAAGCACCTAAAAAAGCTCAATTAACCCCTGCAATATATATATATATATAGAAACCCGAGATTGTCTGGTTAACGAGCATAAGTATAGGTATTAAGATACCCGAGGGGGTTAATAACGCGTAGGTTAACGGGTGAAATACATAATATTTGCGTCGTATCACACCCCCTAACTTACACATTGCTAGTCCCTAGCAATGAAATAGGAAACAACAAGAACCACGAGTAAACCAAAAATAGGATACAAGTACAAAATGGGATGAAAAAGTAGTAAAAAGATAAGGCCACTTTCGCAGGCGAACAATTGCATTTAGTATATGAAATAAGCCGTAAAACCCCTAGGTTACCCAGTGGACAAGTGTCGTCTTGTGAAGGTTTTCAGGTATAAAACCCACAAACATCATACAGTTTCCTCAAAATATGTCGAAACCAACATGCGACAAACTCAATAATACGGTAAAGATTTCAAACATGTTATTAGCATATTAAACGAATTGAAGCTAAAGTCCATTGTTATTAACATTATAGAATGAACTTCATAGAATTGAAACCTTAAAAGTAGGAGGGAGGCGAGCACATGCATACTATGATTTGGCCAAAACTTATATAAATCGAATAAACATAAAAGCATGCATAAATTCAATCTATACGGGCATTACACTCAACATATGAAATCACTCAGAACAAGAGGTAATACACAAGACGTGCGGGCATAAAGAGTAAATGTAAATGGAAACTAGGCCGCGCACATGTCACAAGTGAAGAATGTTGTATATAAAATGAAAAATTGTAATCTCAATGAAAGATACCGCTCATTAAAGGAGCGAAATGCATTTTCACAGATTATCAAAAATATTATGACGTTTAAATTAAATGCAGCCTAAGATCACATAGGACTTTATAGGGTTATAATGTAGGCTAGGCTAGGGTACGAAACAAATGATATGTATGTACGGATTCAAAGTGTTTGGAGAAGAAAACTTGGGATAATGGAAAAATGCGAGCAATTTTAAAATTGGAAAACAAGTTCCAGACAAACATTAAATATAACAATTGGAGAGCAATCAATGCTTATTGAACTAGATACGCAACATATACAAATTTCACTTTATTTTTCTTTTCTTCTTTTTCTCATGTTTTCTTTTCTTTTCTTTTGATTTTTTCATTTTTTTTTCTTTTTCACTACTCTTTATTTTACCATTCTTTTCTCACTCTCACATGCTTAATTAAACCCACACTACACAAACATCATTCAATCCCAAGCAACATTCCAAACAAAGGCATGGAAGGTAATATGTATGGTTGAAAACTCCATTTTGGAGTTGGTTATGGGATTTTGGGTAATGAAATGAACGGCTAATATTTAGGCTCAAAGGGGTTGACCAGGGAAAACCTATAAGGTGAGGTTAAGGCTAATATGGGTGATATAACAAATAGTGCCTATGATCATTTCGTAAAGTTTACGCAATTCTCGAGTCAAAACAATATATGAAAATTATGCTCAAGTCACACATTTCAAGATATAAACTCAATTAATGAACGATCAATGAAATAATAGAAAGATTACCAACGAATTCAATGTTTTTAAAGAGGAAAGAATAGTGTATAGACTCACAAATAAAGTTAAGTCTCTAATATAACTCGGTATAAGTATATACAATGAAACAAGAGATCACCAAGTTATAAAAATCTTAAACCAAATCAATAAAACAAGAAAGCGCATGTGCTCATGGGATAAAGTTTAATTCATGAAGTTATTCATAATATCGATGATTTGAGGACTAAAGTCTAATAACTTTTAAAATCGAGAACATGCATCATTGGGTTGTCAATCGGATCAGGAAATTATTGAAATTTATCATCGGAAACAAGGAAAAATGCCCAACAAAGGAGAAAAAATAAAGAAAATATTTTCGAAAATTTTCAATTTTTTACAAAAAGGCATACTTAGTAACTAACATGTGATCAAATCCAAGGACTAAACTTGAAATGCATAGAATATCCTACTCCGCTTAACTTAAATGTTGCACTGTCCTCAATGCAAATCAAGAACACAACATAAAGAGAGGAAAAGAAAGATATTACCCAAAATTGGAGCGATTCCTGATAAGTACGAGTCCAAAGAATCTACAAAACAAGTTAGTACCAAGCATAATGAAAAGAAATAACAAAAAGTTTAACTAAATACACAAGACTAAATTAAAAAGAAAGAAAAATAAATAAAGAAAGAAAGAATAAAAAGCTAACTATGTACAACCTACTATTTAGACTTCACACTAACTATACATTAGAAGTCTAAATAGTTGACAGTCCACCCAAAATGGGATTTGACTTTGGAAGATCAACGGTGGACCCTCCCATGAAAGCATGCCTCCCGAAAAATAAGAATTCCATTTGAACAATGGAAGGCATGTGGGTGGTGGAAAAAGTGAATCATTGTCAATTAAAAGTTTGGGAGGGAAAATGGGGGATTTGGATGCTAAGGGAAAGAAGACCACATTGATCTCGGGAAAATTGAAATCACATCACTAAGGTTTTTCAATTAGAATGGGAGGTGTGGCTAGTGAAAGTGAATAGACCATGAGATGACGCATCTCAAAATAACATTCTAGTTCAAGAATCGGGTCAAAGTCCTCAAGATTTTCAATCGATTCTTGTGATAAATTTAACGGTTCGAGAATAGTAGGGATAAAAGAAAGGAAGGACCGTCAACCTCCACACAATCAAAAGAATTAATAAGAGGGTGAAATGTGAGAGTGCTTGGATCACTATCAATCATTTCTTCCTCAAAAAAGGGTGTAGGCAAAACGCAAGTTTCAGCCTCAACCGAGATTTTTGAAGAAGAAATGATCTCATCAAGGTAGACATTTTTCTTTGTCCAACCATCATAAATCGCAGCCTCATCGTTCAATTCCTTATTCCCACAACACAAAGTTCCATCCCAAGACAATGAGGGATTACCTATAACTTCATGATTTTCACGTGCAAGACGCCCATACTCAAGAAATTGTAGGCATTCTCGCATTGTTTTGGGAGTGTAAGTTTGAGAACTATTAGCATAATAATTAAATTTATCTAAAGAGTTATGGTGAGACATTTCAAAATAAGTTATTTCAACAAAAGCGACAAGCGCCAAAATTTCAATTTCTCGAAACAATCTAGCACATGTCAAAAGGAAAGGAGAAAATAATGAATACAAATATGAATGAAAGAAATATTATGAAATAATAAAACAATTACTATATAAAACACACTTCCTGACAGCAGCGCCATTTTTGGTCGAGCGCGAAAAGTAGCGTCACTTCAGAACGCTAATCGTTGTTTTCATTTCGCCTACTCAATACAAAAATCTAAATTACGACTGCACTTACGATACAAGTATAGCGGTAAATCGGGTATCGAGAATCCGCAGGGAGTGATTGAATTTCATATTTTAATCGATTTATTATTTCAAGAATAAAAGTCTAAAAGGTGATATGTGGTTAATGGTGAAAAAGTATTAAGAGAGAAGTTAACTCTAAACAATATTAAATTAAACGAGAGTCGGGATCGCGTACCCGCCATGGGCTAAACAACTAATAATTAGAATTTTGGTTCTAAAACATTTAACCGAGCATTTTTAGTTAATCCTAAACATCACGCATGAAGGGATTCTAACCCAAATATACGAGAGAGAACATTTAATTCAAAATGGTCACATGGGGATTAAAATCGATTTATCACTACAAACACTAAAGTTTCATGACAAATAAAGTTAAACGCATAATAATCCTATTTTAATAAGCGCAGTTTCGATTAAACGTCATTTTATAAAAAACCTTATTTTCGGAGCTCAACGCCCATTAATGGCGAACACACGACCCAAACCCTATTTAAGTACTCACTACACATGGTTAATCCAATTAAACAACAAATTAAGAATTAAAACAAGATAAAATACACTACAACAATTTAAATAGGGAAGAAATAACTTACAAAGCATGGAAATAACGAAAAACAAACTATATAAATGGGGAGGGTGATGAATAGTTCAACTTACAAACCCAATTGGTTGTCATCCCAAAGAGAAATGAAAAAGAGCTCCCAAAACCCAAACCCTAAACTAGACAAAATGATAGATATCTATCAAAATGAGAGAAAATGAGTTTATATACAAAATATCGCAATGGAAAAATTTTGAATAAAAAGAAAGAAATAACAAAATATCTGTAGACCTGAATCGATTCAGGTGAAATCCAAATCGATTCAGATGGAAATAACTCGAGGCTGCTGGTAGGCCGAATCGATTCAGCTAAAAAATGAATCTATTCGAAATGGAAAATCTGGTGCACTAGTTCCAAGCGAATCGATTCGGGCTAAATCCGAATCGATTCGCACCTGTAGGTTTTGAACACTTCCCTTGTTTTTGGTATGTTTGTAATTCTCTTCCGCTCAAAAGTCTGTAACTTCTTCGTTCGGACTCGGACTCACACACCATTTGCGACCACACGAAGCTTGTTCAGAGTGCTACAACTTCCGTGAAGACATTGGGCCAGATGCCCAAATTGGGAAATTACTAAATTAACCTTGCGCGTGCAGATTTGTATGAAACTTCACCGAAATGCGTCTGAACTTCATACTAAGCATCGAAACACTTACAAAAGCTCAATTAACCCCTGTAAAACATACATCTCTTGAATTCTGAGGTTGTCGGGTTAATGAGAATAAGTATAGGAATTAAGATACCCAACAGGTGAAATACGCAATATTTGCGTCGTATCATGGAGAAATAATTTACAGGAATATGTTGAGCATTTCATTTCTGAGTGGAGCAGTAAAATCACAAATGAAAATAGTGAGAAAAACTCATAGGTTCGATACCTTGTAATAAAACTCACGCGTGAGAGAAATATTAGATTGCATAGAGTCGTCTCATATGAAAAAATGGCAAAAAAGAATTCATGCTGTCTTCTGTTCTTTTCCTTGGTGCATTGGGTTATCCTGGACTTGAACTAGAGACCTTGCTTGTGAAGTAAATCTTCAACCAATTTGGAGAGAATCAATATATTCCCCTTATATCTTAAAAAAAGCATATAAAAATGTATGTCTCTATATGTGTAAATATACACACACCGCACATACCCTCATAACTTCAAACCCATTTGTCTCTCCCATCCCCATATCTTCTTATTCATCTATATCCGAGGCCACCATGGGAGATAGTTCCACGATTTTTCTCTCATGTAATGAAAACCTATTTTAATATTTTTCTTTAAAACACCACCTATACCGTACCCACTTCTCCTAAGTCAAACACTGAGATCGTGATGGGTTGCTTCCCATGCTCACCTTTTTGTATCTCGATCGAAATATTGGTGAGGCCTCTTATGGATCTATGCTAAAGGCATTCCATAAAAAGGTGAATGGATTTTGGGAGAAGAAAAAAAATGAAGAAAGAGAAAGATGGTTACTGTACTCGCTGTGGTTGGGTTAGAAATTGAAGTCTTAATAAGAGAGAGGGAAATAAACGGTCGGGGGGGGGGGGGGGGCTTAAAATGTTTTCGAAAAAGGAGAGGAATCAGATAACTTGTCTCTAGGTAGAAAGATGAGATGGGAAAGTAGAGAAATCGGATGGGTGGTTTTTGGGTGCCACGATGAAAGATTTTACTGATAAAATTTGGTCCACCCATAAAAGAGTACAAAGAGAGAAAATTGGGTAGATTAAATAATTATTGGGGAACTCATTTATTACCACAACATGTCAACACGGGAATGGAAGCTGCAACTTTAGTTATATACTAAATATTAAAGTATCTCACACCTCTTTTCATGTATCCTCATCCTTTATAGAATTTTCCCATATTGGAAATTTTTCCATATAACTGATATATGTCATATGTTATGTGTGATATTTCTCTTTGGGAGCAGTAGTTTATGTGGTTCTATATGATATTACTTTCTAGATTATTTGGGGTAAAAATGTAATTTTGAGATTAAATATTGTATTTACATCTTCATAATTTATTATTATTTATGTAATTTTGAATGAAATATATGTTAACATGATGATTTATGTTGAATTTTATGTTTAAATTAAAAGGGTGAATTTTTTTTTTAATTTCTAGAGTCATTTGATAAAATAGTAATATTAATATTATATTTAAAACATTTATATTATAAATATATCACATATAATGTATCACAACGTATCTGTATCATAGTGTCTGAGTCATGTCCTATTCTTATTTACTGTTCGTGGATACTTTTTAGGAATACTGTAGATAATATTAGTTATAGTATGACATCATGATTTAAGTCATTAAGCCCATGACATCATGGATGAAGTCATAGGTTAGCCTGACTACCAAGGAATTAATACTTTATCCTTTTTTTTCGAAAAAAAAGAGTTTTGTTAATGATATGAAAATAACTAGTCAAGTGGGTATGATGTCCTCAAAAAAGTAGAAAATACATCAAAATAAAATAATCAATGAGATATTTCCCCGTAATCAGTGATCAAAATATACCATTAGTCATTATTTCAAAAACTTGGCATGTTCAACTAGGTCATTCCCTTTGGAAGTGCTATCGATAACGGGGTCTATTTTCGAATTTATAATGACGGTTTCACCCAACCTTACCCATGGTTTTTGTGAGTGAAAAGAATCGCAATTAATTATTCTAAAAAACAAAGGAGTTAAGGAGAAATCAAATTCAAAACACACCGAATTTACGTGGTTCAACAACTGCCTACGTCCACGGAGGGTCTCTTAATTTTTTTTAATTCTTTCAGAGTTTTATAATTACATGCCATATTGCCCTGAGGTGAGGGTTTTATTTATAGTGATTGGAGTGGTTGAGCTGTGCATGAGCTCTTCCAGCTGCGTATTGGCTCGCTGGTTGATCCCCATTTATCTCCTCCGAGAATGTACATAAGAAGAATGAACCTCCACAATTATCCATGTGATATGTCCCTATAATTATCTACGTGATGCTAAATCTCGCTTGGACAGCACATTGGGCATGTTTAAGTTGTCGAATATTGGGCCCTTATGGTCTTTCACTCACAATTGTCCCTAAAATTCGTTGTCGATGATGGGTCGAAGGATTTTTCATGTTTTTTCCCCAAATCATAAGTCCAAAGTCCGACTTCTGCGCATGGGCTTTTTTTGTAATTAGGTTAATAAGGTAGGGATAAGCTAGTCTGATGTAAAAAATGATCCGGCCATTTCAATCTCGGGTCCTGTTCCCTATGATTAGCCTCTTGCAATTTGACCTTCGCCTTTTTTAAACTCTGTACCGTTACTTTGCATACAAAAAGAGTTCTTGGAGCTTCTTCCCTCATAATATACATTGTAAGTCTTATTCGTTCTATCTTGTTTCTTATATCTTTGCAATTCCTTCTTCTTATTTTTGTTGCGTAGTCTCTTTCCGCACTTTTATTCTTCAAAAATGGTCGATACTGTTAACGAGAGGACCTTGGGGGGATTTAAAAAAACATACTCAATTCCCCCGGGTTACGATTAAGTGTGCCCAAGTGGCCATTGAATCCATACCATCTCAGTAGCTGAGGGGGGTTAACATTTATCCCAAATCAACGTTTTTTTTTAGAATTTTGGAGTTCTTTGATATCGTTCCCTCCCAATGTGCCCAAACACATGGAGGATTGTAAATGGAGTCCATAGAATAAATGAACTGTATGGGACCAATATAGGGGTCCCCAAAATTAGATATTGTTATTCCTGGTCCCATACAACATACAGTGTTTTGTACCTGAAGGCGAGGAAAGCTTTGTAAGGGTAAAAATGCTATGATACCAATTGTTGAAGCAAAAATTCAAATGTGATAGTTCATGAAATATTCCTAATTTTAAAATTCTTTCAAATAAACTATTTCACTTCTAAAACAAAAAACTTCAATTCAAGTTCTAAATTATGCAAATCAAACCAAACATGCATTTTTCAAATTAATGATTTCGACTTGAATTAAAGTAAAATAAAACTATCCAATTTAAATTAAGCACCAATTACACCATTTTTATGATTAAACCGATTTTTATCTTGTTAAATCTAAGCATGCATCTAGGTGTGATTTTCAAGATAAAAATAAACACAACTATAATGTCACGATGTACGAGGAAAACCCACAACGAGAAAACCTCGGACGGCCCATCCACAAGTCCACTAGGTACGGAATTAAAAAAACACGACATAATACCTTCCCAATGACTCGACGCCCCCGTAAGCCTTGATGCTCTTCATTCCTCCACCTCTGCCTAGTTGACAACTGTGGATCCACCTTCATCTCGAAATTCACCGATAGGGAAAAACTACCGTCAAACACATGGAGTCCACCGCATGTAAAATCTTGAACCAAAGAATCCTTCGTAAGAAACTATCTCTTTAGGGTAGAGAATGAAACCCGTTTCCAAACCAGTGATCTCTAAACAAATGTTATAACGAAACTTGGATCATACAAACAATTGGGTGTAAACTTTGTTTTTGTTTTGAAGATTAAACCATTAAAGATTCACAAAGACTCAAGGGAATTTTCTTGAAGGTTTATCTCTTTAGAAGTTCAAAAACGTAATCTGGAAAAATGCACTCCCACACTACATAAAGGTTGGGAAAAAGTAGTGGGAGTAAAGGGGAAAAACTGCCAAAAAACTCCCCATTTTTGCAGAAAAACTGTAATCTCATTCGAACGAAAAACTAGAGTCGTTCGAACGACATATCGAATGATAAATCAGCGGACCAAAAATCACCTCCTTTGAAAGGTCATTTGAACGACATTTGAATCTCGTTAGGAACGCGTGGCCACCATTTTCATATTTTTCTAATTTTTTGAATTAATTATGATTTTTCTACGAAAGGATGTCCGAGAACAAAATATTTAGATGGTATGAATTCAAAAAAAAATTTGACGAAACCCAATAATATATTTCCAAGTCTCAATAAAACATATGCATTCATACCTCAGAGATCCTTAGAAAGTTGATGACGATACAAGGCCCAAAGCACTACATATGATGTGATCTCGTTAAACTTGGCTGCAACGTCTTCAACTCAAATGTCATAGGCTTAAAAGGTCACAAACTTCCAACCTATGAATCAAATAGTTTTGTCCGGAATTAATCTAGCACTTACAAATTGAATCAATTGGAAATTTGTCCTTACAAATCTCCCCCTTTGGCTATTTCGGGACAAAACCAAAATAAAACCCTATGGGTCGTCAAGTTCAACTAAAAGGAATTATGCCAAACCAAAATAAAAAATACAGGCGCTTGACCGACACATATGTTGAGTATCTTTTCTTCCTTTAAAACTTTGTTGCATGGATGAAAAACTGCACACTTAAAAACACCATCAAACGCATAGGGGATATAACAATATAAATTGCATAATTAAATACTCCATTTTTTTCTAAAATTATCTACCAAAGAAAGACGTCTCCCCCCAAGTTAGATCTCCCCAAATTAAAAGAGTTAGATACCATTTCTCCCCCTTTTTGTTCAGGGATAGACAAAGATTAAGATGCATAACATAACTCATTTCTCCCCGATTAATTCAATTCTCCCCCTAAATGTAACAAGGGATAAGCATAATGGAAAAAACAAGAATATCATGCAATGGTGTATAGTGGTACAAGAGACAACAAAGAAGCAACTAGCAATCGATACCAACTAGGATTCAATAGAAAAATGATACCAAATAAAATTTAGTAATATATGCACAGGATATCATTGAAAAGTGGCACCAAGTTAGATAACTATTTGAACTAATAGCATACAAAGACTAGATGACAAAGCAAAGACTCAAAACAAAAAATATCATATATATATACACACCACACAAGACACTAAACATATTAAGCTTTCCACACTCATATGGAATAAATGTGTCTAAATAAATATGCGGTAAATGGAGTGAAGGGGTGTGAACTAGATACAAAAGAAGTTTGACCCAATCACTTAAAAATGTTCACGGAGTTCTATTTTATCGCAAAACATTATTAATTAAGATTTAGTCTCACGTGACAAGATAAAGAGAACTCAAAGAACAAACAATCACAATGCACACAAGCCTAGAATTTTGATGATTCTATAAATTAATGGCGTCATGACAAAATAAGCATAACTAGGATTCATTGTCATTGTGAAAACGCGTTGATATATCCATCCAAACTCCCTCATAAATAATAATTATTTTGTTTTCTTTTGAATGATCATATCAAACTAAACTATGTTCGGCTCACAAAGCCCAACCAAACTCGTATATGATTTGAATCACTATACTTAATAGCAAGAGAACGTAAGTCACATACGTAGAGGAATACAACAATCCGATAATAAGGCTTTATATCAAAGTACATTACGCTAAAATCGTAGTAAGCCGCACAAATCCTATAGACACTAGAATTTTATGTTCTGATACCATCTATGACACCCTGCCCAATTAAATAGCAGGTGATCAGGCCTTTATTAAATTAAAACAGGATTTCCATTTGGTTCATTCTTAGCATCAATGTCGAAAATGACTTTATTTACTAATCACCTATTCGTTAATTAAGCCAGTGCCAATTTTTATCTTTCATTAAATAGATAGAATACACGCGGAATAAAATGAACAAATCCATACACACAAGCTGAGTCTAAAACCAATACTGAATAAATAGACAATTGACATGTCGAATAAACCATCGACAATGAATCTAAACCCAAAATAAAACGACAGATAGTAAATAAATATCAATACAATCTGAATTGAAATAATATAATAAAAATTGTAGTCAACATGCCCGAAATAAACTCTGAGACAAAATTCCTAAACTAGGAATGAATGAATGAGGCACCTACTCCAACTCCTGTGTACATCCATATGTGTCGCAGTTGTGTGTTCCTAGAATAGAATATCAAGTCTGGCGTCCCTGTGGCTGGACGCCTAAAAGGTTTTGAAAATATTTTTACAGCAAGGGTTAGAATCCAAAACATTTTGAAAATAGTTAGCAAGTGATTAAATTGGAGTAATTAAAATGCATGAATGCTCTTTATATTTAAGCTAGCCTCTCACTCTCTTGAGTACATGCTCACCCATCAACTATTGTGCACACCTACCGCTTCATTTTATAACCCTCTAGTTACAATACCCCTGTCTAACTAGACTTTCTATAACCTCTCCTGAATACACTACTCTAGCCCGAGTAATTTTACTTTTGATTTATAAGTTATTGCACCTTAACTTAATTAATCATTTTAAATCAACGCTATATAACAGTTCACAAGTTATATAAAATTAATACATTTGCACTTATTGTATTTTACCCATATATAATTATCTACACTATTATATAGGTATATCTATAATAAAACATTCACACATATGCTGTATGTATATTCATCCTCCTGAGTAATACCTCACCGGATCCTTTCTCGAAAATCCAATCACTCCAGGTATACTCACCCACTCGGTTACCTTGAGACAATTAAATACAACCGAATCAGGTAAAAAAATAAGCATAATGGAGGCGGTCATAGTTCCCAGCGAGAATGAGGACAAATCATACCTAAAGCGCCTCACCCCTGAAAGGGTCACAGTATGAAATCATGGATGCCTATGACCTGGGGATTATACTCACTCTAATCCTCAAGCCAGGGGATTCACCCACATCGCTCATCCTTTAATGATAGCAATAGAGGGGTATGTATTCCTATAAATATTATTCACACCAATATTTATAGAGCGCGCACACACACACACACACACATATATATATATATACTACACAATCACCGCGTATATATATTTAATT
Source organism: Sambucus nigra (assembly GCA_949130495.1). NCBI lineage: Eukaryota > Viridiplantae > Streptophyta > Magnoliopsida > Dipsacales > Adoxaceae > Sambucus > Sambucus nigra. Next base: position 103,994 of record CASBWL010000201.1, on the reverse strand, counting down.
TAAACCCGGCTAATCCGTGCTCAATTCCCGTAACACTAGCCTAAAATCTACCCGAGTATATATCCCGACTCATAATTTAATTAATTTAACATTAAATAATTTATTAAGATAGTGTCACTCAACTACCATACCCGGACACATTCACTTGGCCTGTATTTTAAATCTTTAGAATATTTTCCCCATAATTTAGCCATAATGTGTCACACATTTTCCACCCTCCTAATTCCAATTATATCCACTCATAATTGTTAGGTAGCACATCCCATATTTATTTTTCACAAATAAATAAGTTCTAGAATAAAACCAAATAAAATCTTGCATATATACGTCCCTAGGCCAAACTGTCAAAAATTCAAGATCATCGATCGATCGATCGATGAAATCCATCGATCGATCAGTTCTCAGCATCTTCTCCGACTCTATTTTTCACAAATGTTACACCCTTAAGCTTTTGATTTCTTCTCAAATATTTACTCAATCACAACCAACATTTAATTCATGTAATAATAGGTTTTAATCATCCTAGAGACCGTTGATGAACAACTAATTTACGTAAAATCCAATGCTTGCCGATTTAAGTTTTTACTCGGTTTCCATTCACCCGATTTCATATTCATCACTATAATTCGAAATTAGTCATCAACAACTACTGGGTTTCGCAATGCAATTCGATTCCAACAATCTTATATCATATCCTATCATCAATTGAGTAATTTATCAACATATTTTACTCCAGTTATCAAAACCCATTTTAATAATAACACACACCCAAAAAAAATGTATTTTCAGATACACCCACTATGATATGAATTGGTTATCACAAATATAAAATCACAGCAAGTTAACCACTTGCCTCTATTGGTTCATAGGGTCTGATCCTTTGAAGTAGAGAGTGATTTGATGAAGAACCCACCAATTGTTCCTTGATTTGTCTCCTAAAGGCTCCCCAATTTCTCCCTCTACTTTTCTCTCAAGTTATTAGGGTTAGAATGATGTTATCTATCGTTCAATACTCTTAGACTTAGGTTAAATATCAATAATCCCATTTTTAGACTAATAGGCCAAGACAAAGTGACCCAAATACCCCCAATGTGGTCCCGATTATGCCTAAAAATTCCTTGAGACCCGATTACTACCCCCGGAACCAACCATGCACTCAGAATCATCTTCTGAGTCACTTAACTAAAATTCATAGCTTGACCATAATATAGTCTATACCTGACTCCCAGTTGAGATAATTAAATGCCATGTCATTATCACTGGTTATGAGGTATATAAATTATTACTATTCACCATGTAATTAAGTTTCATAAATATTAACCATTAATTCTCTTGATTAATATTTGAATAAACTAATAATAGTTAATTCAATTAAATTATGACACACAAGTAATTTATATTAACTAAATTAATTAAATATTAAAAGCATAGAAAAACGGGCACCCCGTATTTCCATGAGAAGGGAGGCAAGAGAGTCTGAGGATCTAACCGAAGGAAAAGACGGGATTTAATAGTGCTAGTGAAGAACCAGAAGGGGATACCCAGTAGGGGAACCATTTAAAGTATTCAGATTGATGGTAATTCTTACAAAGTGATGGTGGATTCAGCCAGGACTGTCAAAGCTAATAGTATGTTCCACAAGGTCGATAGTGCCAAAGGAACAAAGGGGGTAGCAATTGGAGCCATATCTACCAGGTTCGAGAAAAAGACAACCCCGACATGGACAGTGGGGCCAGAGGAAGGGGACTGACACAAAGAGGAGTCTTATGTGTGAAGAGTGGGGCCATATGTGTTGATATTGTCCGCAATGAGTTATGGGACAAGAATGGGGTGACTTGTATGGGAAATAGTTATAATAATTTTTGGTTCGCTTACGACAAGAGTGTTATGTCTAGGGATCATTTGAACCGCTAGGGCTATTGGCAATTAATAGTACGGGTTTTATCCCAGGTTGAATGGGTCCTGTTTTGTGTGGCATGAACGAGTCACAGTAGTTTGTTAACACTAGATTCAAGTGTAAAACGAGTTTAATAGATGTACTGTTACAAGTACTATAGTTTGTATATAATTACCGTTGAGTAGCGGGGCTCACTTTAGTTCCATCTGCAAGGGAAGGGGTGGGAACACTGAGAGGGTATATTTTAGTAGGTTATCTCATTTTAAGAGATGATATTCGAGTATGATGTTATCATGGGTATGTAGTGGTTAGCGATGGTGTGCGGTTACAACAAAGCTATCTTGTTCGCTGTTCTAGGACAAGATGTGTTATTTTTGCGATGTCTCACCTGAAAGAGGTCCATGCTCGTGTTGATATTAACTTATAAAGGAGACTTAAGAGAAAATAGTTGTCTCGTTACATTTTGATCCCATTGTGTAGGGACTTTTACTGATGTGATTCAGAGTATATCAGGTTTACCGCTGAGGGGAGAGATTTAGATCGTTATTAATTTAGCGTTGAGGACTTAGTGATAGTGCGAGCGCAGTATTATGGAACTCTTTTAGAGACGTGGGAGTTCATTTTTAGACTTATACATTCAGGAATAGGATTTTGAGTGTCCTAGCTATACGCTTTGGGCCTACGAAAATCAATGACCAACAATGCTATGGGATAGTGCATTGAGGAAAGTTTTTTGGAGGTTCATTGTGAGATGTTACACGCATGGACCTTAATAAACTTCAAAATTAGAGAAACATTATTGGATGCTAAGGAATTGGTTGTAAGATTAATGATTGAACGTGTAGAGAAAACACTGTAAGCTGAGAGCTATTATGATAAAAGGCATGTAGAGTCGAGAAGTGCTGTGTAAGGAGCACTGGTGAAACTCTTGCACCACCAGTCGATGGGTGGGGCAATATCAAGGAGAATTAAATCATCTTTAGTTGGGTAACTGAGGATAACCTTACTGTGTGGCCACACCGATAGTGCGAGGTTGAGCCTGATATAAGTATGTTAGGTATGAGGCGTTAGTGATAACTATGCTGGAGTGCATGGGATATAGGGTGTATGGGAGGCATGGTTAGTTTGATCTTTAAAATAGTCGAGGATAAAGAAATATGAAAATAAATGCGTTAATGTATGCCTATGGGGACTGTTAGGAACATGTGTGGAAAGTTATGATGGATGGAGATCCGTTTGAGAAAGGAGACATCCAGACTAAATACATATCAAGGAGAACTATCACAACCATGGTGAGTTGGAAGGTGGGGGAGGCACATGTAAAAAGATATCCCTGGACAAGGGAGAACCCCACAATTTTGGGAAAGTGAAATGGAGTCTCACTTAGTGAAAATGCATAGAGTGGCTTACGCATAAATGAGATGTTGATTATAACCAAGCGAAGACGTGCTAAGAATGCACGGAGTTGGGAGCAAACACGAGGGCAATGATTTTTGGTATGTTCCGAAAAAAAGGGAGTAAGATGTCCCCCATGAAGTGAAACGTTGAGTATGGGGATTGGTGTCGAATGAGACATAGTGAATTTGTCTCTAGGTTACACCATTTAGGGGTGGAAAAAGGTTGATCCAAGGTTATCAACCAGGATTATTATAATTTTGATGGTCCCTGTGACGGGATTTATGTGCATAATTGGCGAAATTCATATTTGGGATATCCAAAATCGTGGAGAGGCCAAGGTTTCCATCAGGATTGTGGAATGACTGACCAAAATGGAATAATATCGAGAAGTATGTCCAACTTTTTAATTAAAGCGAAGAAGTGAAACGGAACAAGGTGTCGTCCAATATTGTTGTGAATTAGGAAGAAACCTACTAGTCCCACCTCTGGTAGGAAGTTTTGGGAGGCAATGGGGATGGAAAGGCTTATCGTGCTTGACGTGTCACCGATGGGTAGACGGGAAGCGACTAGGTTTTAGGAGAAATCGAGAAATGTGTATTCTAGATTTTTACGTAATTGGGAGTATTAATTACCACTGGTAGAGTTACGTGTGATACCTCGTAGTAGTTTATTATCTGCGTGACACCTTTTGAGACTTTATAGGGAGATTTTGTCATCCACCCTTTAGTTGGTAAGAGGTGGGGAAATAACTAGCTTCTAGGACTCGAAGTGATTTATGGTCCATCAACAGGAATTGAGTAACCCTTATCTTTTTCGTATAATTCAGGAACGTAATGAGAGTGACGTTACCGTGAGTTAAAGGTGTGAAGTTCGACATGAGTAGTCAGGGATTTTTATGGGTATTTAACCTGAGGAGTGTCACGTGTTTGGCAATAAGGAAATTGGCACCCATAAAGGTGGGACCTTTTCTAACATAGAGATAGTAGAGCTGGTGGAGTATAGGCTCATCCTATAATGCACAATATGGTTGAGGATCATCGAGTTGGGTGTTGGTGATCAGATCTTGGTATGGGTCTCCTATTAAGGGAGTCATGAGGTTCGAGAAGAAAGGGAATCTAGCACCGAGGTATGTGGGACCTTTTCCTACCGTTGAGAGAGTGAGACCAATAGCATATAGACTGGGGTGATAAGAGCATCTTCAGTGGATACAATATGTGTTCCATGTGGCATCGCTTAAAAGTACAAGAGGAGCGAGAGACATTTCTAGCACGTTCCACTCAAGGAGATTGACTTGCAGCCAGACGCCTTATATGGGTAGAGACCCATGGCTATTATGGATCGTAATGAGCAAAAGTTGCGGTCTGAGGTGGTGCCACTAGTAAGAGTTGAGTGGAGACATCACAGTGTTGACGATTCTACTTGGGATTGGGAGGATGACATGCGAGAACAGTATCCGGAGTTATTCGCCATAGGTATGACCTAATTTTGGGGATGAAATTCCTTTGTAAGGGGGACGTATATAACACCTCGTATTTCTATTCTTTTAATATTTAATTGATTTGGTTAATTTAAATTACTTGTGTGTCGTAATTTAATTGAATAAATTATTATTAGTTTATTTAAATATTAATCGGGAGAATTAATGGTTTGAATAGTAATAATTTATATACATCATAGCGAGTGATAGTGACGTGGCATTTATTTTTCTCAACTACGAGTCGGGTATAGACTATATTATGGTCGAGATAGGAATTTTAGTAAAGTGACTGGGATGACAATTCTGAGTGCACGGTTGGTTTCGGAAGAGTCAAAATATTCCAATAGAGTACCCGAGGGTAGTAATCGGGTATCGAGGCATTTATAGGCATAATCGGACCCACACTAGGGTGTTTGGGTCACTTGGACTACACCAAATCTACCAAATTATCACGGTCATTGACCTTGACAAGTTGGAATTGTCAAGGTCAATGACCATGATAATTCTAGGGGTGATAACTTTTGTTGTCCCGGATGTGTCACGGTCATTGATCGTGATAAGTTCATTAGACCTGTCACAGTCATGTCACGGTCCTTGACCTTGACATGTTTTGTCACGATTAAGGACCGTGACAAACTCGTGACAGTTAATAAAAAATTATCACAGTCATTGACCGTGACAATTTTGGGCAGAATTAAAAAAAACTCTACTGGGAAGTATGGCCACTGCCACTGCCCAGCAGTATATTTGTACCTGTTATAGCAACGTTGTACCTGTTCAACATCATATATCCAAATAAAATAGAGATAATTCAAATATACATTCAAAATAATATGCATCACGATATAATCCAAATATAATTCAAATGTAACAACTTAAAACAATTCAATTCAAATAATGTCACTACATGTATGGGGTAAGGTTAGCTCTGAGGAGGTGAGTAGGCCACACGATATACGAGTTGACATACCCAGAAATATACATCGTGCCTCATTTTTCGCATAACCACAAAGGGGAGTTCTCCTTCTCGGGTATCACATGCATGACAAGAACCTTGGACTCGCTGTCTTGAAGCGAACGGTCTTGAACTGGCATACCCTATACGGTATTCGGGGCCTTCAAATCCCGCCCTATCCGCTGGCCATCAAATATGTCCAGTAAAAACACGCTCGACTAACTAAGTGTCGGTATAGGTCAGTCGAAGGGAGCCAAATAGTGCAGTGGATCATCAAAGTCCGCACTTATCGGCGATGACGTAGCGAGGTCCATATCCTCATCATCCCGCACCTCGTCCTCCTGCACCTCCTCCTCCACCACCTTCTCCTTCCCTTTCCCCTTACGATTTCTGCCCAATGAACGCTTCATGAATGAGAACATATCTTGAACCGTCACCTCCAAATGGGACAACTTCGCATCATGCGAGTCCACCATTCGAGCCAACCCGGTGTCGCTCGTCTCCAATCCGACGATCCTAGATTTGGATATCCATGAGATCACCCCTTGTCCTCCCCTTGCGATCAGCGCCAATCACTTGGTTGAGTGCGTCTGTGGACAAAGATGCCTTGTCGACATCAGACTGCGACTCATGCACTTCCTTAAGCTTTGCCTGAAACGATAAAAAGCACATGATTAGTAAAATAAGTAAATAAAAAAATTATAACATAATTAAAAAAAATTAAACTGTCAGATTACTTACAATCGTGGCCACGATGCTCGGGGACACCTCCTTATCCTTACCCTTCTTCGTCCGAATAGCCACATAAGTATCGAGCCTATGTGGCCTACCCCCAGGGCCACTTCCTATCCCCTTAAATAAAATAAAGAAAAATTAGTATTGGTCCCACAAAGTAAAATAATGCAAAATAATATATTTCTGTAGTTACAGAAAAATTAAATCTTACCATCATCCTATGCTCCACCTCGGCGTAAGACGTCCGGACGGAGTAGTGCACGTCCATCTTTTTTTCTCGTTTTTCCCTCCCCGATTGGCGAGATGCCAATTGTCTCTCCCCGATGTCATCGTCAATGAACTTTTGCCATTGTGCCAATGAGATCGGCTTCTTCGGCGGGATGAATTCACGCATTCGGATAACGAACTCTCAGGTCTTTCCAAAGTACCGGGTCCGCATATTTTTCTTCCACGTCTTGTGTTTCTCCCTCAACTGCTCCAAGACGTAATTGCGTAGCTTTGGATCCAGGCTGAATTGTTCCTGTCCAACAAATACAATGTTAGTTGCGAATAAATATAAATATAAATATAAATATAAAATGAAATCGAAATCGAAATCGAAATTGAAATATTCATATAAATATAAATATAAATACATTACCTTTAGTGCCACCCAAATAGCTAACTTGAGCTCATTTGGCACCTCCCTCCAACTAGTGTACCCCGGGCCGATGATCGTCTTTACCAACTTGAGCGATCTCGCTAATAGCCCCATTTTGTTCTCGATGGCCATCCCCAATTTGCCATATTTGGGGAGCATAGGGGCCGAGGATCCCTCGTTACCTCCACTACCACCGAGCCCAGACGACATCATCATAATCAGCATCATCATCCTCGCCTGAATACCTGAAGGAGACATTTTCTGTAAAAAAATGTTGTTATTAGTACAAATCAAAATGAATTAGAAGAAGACATGCAAATATGTAGAATTACAACAAATCCAAATGAAATGTTACTATTTAACACCTCAATTCTGAATTCCAAAACAACAACATCTAACTCATAATATGCACAATTACTATAAATCTGAAACATCCCTACCCCACCCCTACTGCCCACACACACGCACACTACACAAGAGTGAAAATGATAAAGTGCAAATCAATTATATAACGGCCATTTTCATTATAATTACCTCTTGTGACAACCACAACCTAAATTCGTTGTCTGATTGTACCATTGTTTTTCGTCTTTTATTGTTCTCACATGATTCATATTTTCTGCATATTACAAAATTAATCATGTATAAAATAATCTAAAATATTCTAAAATAATGTTAAACATTAAAATAATTTAAACTTACTTTTTCCATTCTTCGACATCTTCATGTGTGTCAAATAGATAACGAGCTACTTGTTCATGTTGCAAACTCGTTAATTTCACTCGTTTTCCCATCACATGACCACCATCATCGACGAACTCATCAGTGTCATCAACGCTAGTCGAGTCAGGCATATATTCCCGAGTATATATTGATGACTCCACGGTGATGTATTCCTCTGCAATTGATCCTGCAATGTATCGCGTATTCTTGACATAATCTTTAAAAACTTTCATCAATCTTTCAAACGGATACATCTACCGATATCTAACTGGACCACAAAGAAGTGCCTCGTCGCATTGATCAATTGAAATAACAGTCACACTTGTCAATCTAGTATGTACCCAGAGAACATTAGGATACGATTGCAGAACTTCCTCCAAAAGTAACAACTTTAAGCCACTAAGAATATTATTATACAGAAATTATGTAGTCCCAAACTGTCCAAACGGGATAATTCGAGAGATCCCATTACAGAGACAATGACTCTCGAATGGGTCTAAGGGCTATTGAATGCGTACGCATAAGAACTAGAAGGCTAGTATCTATGCGCACTATATATAATTTCAAGTATGTTTCATTTAATTATCATACTATATATATATATTGTTCATTATACAAAGTAATTTTCAAAAAAAGTTGAAAAATCCCACCCTCATATGGACAATAATCCAGCGGTCATGCCACTTTTAAAATTAACCAACCCAACGCCGATCCACTATAATCCAACCGCAATGGCAACAACAAATGTGTATCCCGTACTCCTTCTAATTAATCTACTCAATTAATTCTTTTCAGCAATGAAACTAATAATTAAAGTATACAATTATTAATTTACTAATTTACTATGATGGGCAATCCTACTTGAAAGGGGCACTAATTATTAATTTAGAAAAAAAATTAACAACCAATCAATATTAAATCAATCAGTTCTTTTACAAGGGGAACTAAATATGAGGGGCAATATCTAATAAACCAATACAAATTTAATTAAAAAAAAATACACACACGCACATATACACACACACACACCCTCCCTCCCCCCGCCCATCCCACACCCCCAGCCCTGCCTCCTCCCCCCACTTCCGCTGCCCACCACATGCACACACACACATATACACACGCACATACACACACATGCACATATACGCACACACACATATATACACACACTAATAAACACACACATATATATACACACACACATGCACAACCCCCCACGCATATATACACCACACACACACATGCACATTTACGCACATATATATACACACACGCACATATACATAAATGGAGGAGAAATAGAGAGAAAATGTACTAAAGTTGTAGACAGAGAGAGAGAGAGAGCAGTCGCTAGAGAGAGAGAGAAATGGAGGGAATGAGAAACGGTGGGAAAAAAGAAGAGGGAGGTTTTTTTACTGATAGAATTGTCATGGGCATGTCACGGTCATTGACCGTGACAAGTTTATATAATTGTCCCAGTCAATGACCCTGACAAGTCCGTGACAACTCTACTTGTCACGAAATTGTCACGGTCATTGATCTTGATAAGGTATTATCACAGCCTTATCATGGTCATTGATCGTGATAAAAATGCGTGCTTTTTTGTCACGATCAATGATCGTGACAAGGCTGGCTGGTTGAAGGGTGCCAATTTGATCATTTTGGTGTAGTGTTGGGCTTGGTCCATTAGTCTAAAAATGGGATTATTGATATTTAACCTAAGTCTAAGAGTATTGGACGACTGATAACATCATTTTAACCCTAAGAACTTGAGAGAAAAGTAGAGGGAGAAACGGGGGAGCAATTGGGGAGCTTTTGGGAGACCAATCAAGGAACAATTGGTGGGTTCTTCATCAAATCACTAACTATTGCAAAGAATCAGAGCCTACGAATCAATAGAGGCGAGTGGTTAACTTGTTGTGATTTTAAATTTATGATAATCAATTCATATCATAGTGGGTGTATCCGAAAATCCATTTTCTGAGTGTGTGTTAATATTAAAATGGGTTTTGATAATTGAAGTAAAATGTGTTAATTAATTACTCAATTGATGATAGACTATGATATAGGATTCTTGGAATCGGATGGCATTACGAAGCCCAGTAGTTATTGATGACTAATTTTGGATTATAGTGACGAATTTGTAATCGGGTTAATGGAAACCGGGTAAAAACCCAAATCGAGAAACATTGGATTTTATTTAAATTAGTTGTTCGTCAACGGTCTCTAGGATGATTAGAACCTATTATTACATGAATGAAATGTTGGTTGCGATTGGGTAAAGATGTGAGAAGAAATCAAAAGCATAAGGGTGTAACAATGGTGAAAAATTGAGTTGGAGAAGATGCTGAGAATTGATCGATGGATTTCATCGATCGATCGATCGATGATCCTGGATTTTTGACAGTTTTGCCTAGGGACGTATATATGCAAGATTTTATTTGGGTTTATTCTAGAACTTATTTATTTAGTGAAAAACAAACATGGGACGTGTTTCCTAACAATTATGGGTGGATATAATTAGGATTAGGAGGGTGGAAAATATGTGACACATTATGGCTAAATTATGGGGAAAATATTCTAAAGGTTTAAAATATGGGTCGAGTGTATGTGTCTGGGTATGGTAGTTGAGTGACACTACCTTAATAAATTAATTAATGTGAAATTAATTAAATTATGAGTTGGGATATAGACTCGGGCATATTTCAGGCTAGTGCTACCAGAATTGGGCACGGATTAGCCGGGTTTAAATATATATATATATATATATATATATATATATATATATATATATATATATATATATATATATATATATATATTGTGCTTTATAAATATTTGTGTGAATAATATTTATAGGAATACATACCCCTCTAGTTCTATCAAAGGAGGTTGCGCGATGTGGGTGGATCGTTTGGCATGAGGAGCAAGGTGAGTATAATCCACAGGTCATAGGTGTCCATTATTTGATACTATGATCCTTTCAGAGATGAGGCGCTTTGGGTATGATTTGTCCTCATTCTCGATGGGAACTATGACCACCTCCATTACGCTTTTTTTTTAACTGATTTGGTGGTATTTAATCGTCTCAAGGTAATCGGGTGGATGAGTATACCTGGAGTGATAACATCTTAGAGAAATCATCCGGTGAGATATTACTCGAGAGGATGAATATACATACGGCATATGTGTGAATGTTGTAGTATAGATATACGTATATAATAGTATAGATAATTATGTACGGGTAAAATACAAGACGTGAAAATGTACTAATTTTATATAACTTGTGAGACTATTATATAGCTTTGATTTCAAATGAATAATTAAGTAAGGTGGAAGAACTTATAAATCAACGTTAAAATTACTCTGACTAGAGTAGAGTATTCAAGAGAGGTTATAACAAGTCATGTTAGCCGAGGGTAGTGTAACTAGAGGGTTATAAAATGAAGTTGTAGGTGTGCACAATAGTTGAGGGGTGATCATGCCCTCAAGAGAGTGTGACACGATCTTAAATATGAAAAGCATTCATGCATTTTAATTACTGCAATTTAATCACTTGTTAAATATTTTCAAAATGTTTTGTGTGCTAACCCTTGCTGTAAAAATACTTTCAAAATCTTTTAGGTGTCCATCCACAGGGACGCCAAACTTTATATTCTATTCCAGGGACACGCAGCTGCGACACATGTGAATATACGCAGGAGTTGGAGTAGCCTCCTCATTCATTAATTCCTAGTTTAGGAATTATATCTCAAAGTTTATTTCGGGCACGTTGCCTACAGTTTTTATTAGATTATTTCAGTTCACATTGTATTGAGATGTATTTACTATCTGTCATTTTATTTTGGGTTTCGATTCATAGTCGATGGTTTATTCGACATGTCAATTGTCCATTTATTCAGTATTGGTTTTAGACTCATCTTGTGTGTATGGATTTGTTCATTTTATTTCACGTGTATTTTATCTGTTTAATGAAAGATAAAAATTGACACCGTCTTAATTAACTAATAGATGATTAGTAAATAAAATAGTTTTCGACAGTGATGCTAAGAGTGAACCAAATGGAAACCCTGTTTTAATTTAATCAAGGACTGATCACCCGGTATTTAATTGGGCAGGATGTTACACTTTTCTTTAAGGTTTCTCTCTTTAGAAGTTTTAAAAATTCATCTGGAAAAATTCACTCCTGCACTACATAACAGTTGGGAAAACATAGTGGGAGTAATGGGAAAAAATTGCCAAAAAACTACCCATTTTTGCAGACAAACTGCGAAAAAATAGAGTCGTTCGAATGACATATCGAACGAGAAATCAGTGAACCAAAAATCATCTCGTTTGAAAGGTGTTTTCAACAAAATTTGAATCTCATTCAAATGAGAATCCAGACCCTTGGAAGGCTAAATAATTTTCATATGAACGCGTGGCCGTCAATTTCATATTTTTCTGATTTTTTATTTGGTTAGGATTTTTCTATGGAAAGGTGTTTGAGAACAAAATATTTAGATAGTATGAATTCAAAAAAGAATTTGACAAAAATTCTAACACCAATAATAAATTTCCAAGTCTCAATATAACATATGCATTCATACCTGAGAGATTCTTGGAAAGTTGATGATTACACAAGGAACAAAACACGACATATGATGTGATCTCGTTTGGCTTGGCCGTTATGTCTTCAACTCCAATGTCATAGGCTCGAAAGGTCAAAAACTTCTAACCAATGACTCAAATAGTTTTTTTCGGAATTTGGCCAACACTTAAAAATTGACTCAATTAGAAATTTGTCCTTTAAACTGACATGGTTTTGGTGGTCAATCTTCTTGATTCCAATAAAGGTTATCGGGAGAAGGATTTTATTGCTCAAAACTGGCAACATCCACCACTTTTAGAGGGCGAGGAACATCAAGGGTTTTTGTGCCCAGAGTGGGGGAATGATATAGGTTAACACTATATTTTTTTCTTACTTTTGAACTTTTATTTCATTGTATGATCACTGATGAAATTTTTCTTTTTTTGCTATCTCTATCAAAGAAGAAGGAACATTCTCTTGGCCACATCAACGGGGAGAAACTCCTCAAAGTCTGGAAGTTGATAAAGCCCAAGATCCAAGGAGGTGAGCATCCCCATTATTCCTCCTTTCTTCTCATTATAATAATTCTACTAACAACTTCACAGCTCACCCGATAGACACAACGCTTGACCTTCCACTTCCTTCAGTAAGTGAGAAACCTTCCACTTCTTAATCGTTCGAATCTTTGAATGTTAAGTCCATCGTTGTCGAGGAAGAAGACCCAATGTCTCCGAGAAAAATAATATTGTTGATTGATGATGATAATTCCAATCTCTCCTCCCCTAAGGTAAATTCCTCCAAAAGGAGTGGAAAAGAGGCCCCTTTTACCCCTTAATTCGACTTATCAGTTCGAGAGAAGGGTAGGAATGATAAGTCCCCTTCCTCCATGATCTTGCAACCCTCCAAGAAGGGTGATGCCCCCACCTCTGGGAGAACTCAACATGTAATGTTAGTGGACAGGAACCCCCTCATTGGCCTCCAATTTCATAAAGGGGGCATGCTTGCATATGATCGTGAACAGGTCAATCAGCTATTATATGACCAACTCTCTACTCACACAGCACAGGCGTTGTCTCTGGTAAGATAAATTTCTTTTTGTTCTGCCTGAAGTGATTGGATTCTTCATTCTTTGTTTTGACATATTTATTGTCCTTCTTTTTGAAGTTTGTGGATGACTTCATCAATTTTTTATAAAATTACTTTGACCCGTCCAAAATAAATAATGATCTGACGAAGACCCTGGACAAGCACAAGAATTCCCTTGCTGCAACCAAAAGGGCATATGATGAGGATAATAAAACCACCACTAAAGGACTATTGTGAATAGCTAAAGGTTACTCACGGTGGAGCATGACCAACTTGTGGTTGAACGTAATCATTTGAAGAAAGAATGCTAGGAAATTGCAATGGCTAAGGAGGCCAGCTACAATAAGGGTTATGCTGAAGCCTTTGGGGATGCCAAATGTGAATTGATTTTCATCAGAAAGTTCAAATTCAAGAAGGTATGGGATGCTACATTAGCGAGGGTAAATGTCCCTACAAATTATGAACTCTTGTGCGAGCGCAACCCTGGTTCCCCACTAAAGGTTGAGGAGGTGGCTTCCACAGATGCCCCTGCGATCAGACTTCCTCTGTAGCTGCTAGGGGCAAATCCCCAAAGACCCAAGAGCTGGTGAAGAGAAAGGAGATTATTTAGAAATAATTAGCCCACACACCCTTATATTTTTTTTTCCTTTGGTCTCTATTTGTATGGGCCATGCCCATTTTTAATGAAATATCTCATTGTAAATTTTAATTATGTCTTAAATTATTGATGAGCTTCCTTTTTTTTTATTCTGACTTTCTGTAGCATACGAATGTTGTCGAAGAGATTACATATATTTTCTGGAAATCTCGATTCCATTCTTGGTCGGGAGGGTAGTGTCCAAGCTCTTCATGGATTTGTTTCAGTTTAAAAATACCTCAAGAAGATAATCGATTCCTATAAAGGCTAGTCTGCCTTAATGGCCAAACTGAAAGATGATGTGGATGACTTAGGAGATGTGGGTACCCTCGTGGAGGACGAGGTAATCTCTTTAAAGAAGAAGCTTGCTAAAGCTAAGGACATTAGGGATGTTAGGGCCCATCTTCAAGCAAACGATGATTCCCTTAAAATAAAGCTTGCTGAGGTAGAAGATGATTTTCGAAGGGCACGTGTAGTGATGATGGGCCTTAGTCACAACATTTTTAAGATGCATTATCTCTTTTGGATTGGTCTTCGAGTAGTGTGGTGTGCTGGCTATAAAGAAGGGTAGATGGATTCCCCAATCAAGCTAGACGAGGTAAAGCAACTGGCTTACAAGCACAATTAGTTAAATGCCTTGGGGGTATTAATAGTTCCCAAGGACTCTCAGCTTTAGTATATGTACCAAGTTGATTATCCGACTTATAGTCATCCACCCTTTGGTAGTGAAGAAATTTGGGTTCTATTGTATATCGTCCCTCTCCAGTTGACCAAGAGCTATTTGTCTTCACATAAGAGTGACAATGAATTTAGACCAAATCCAAATGATAGCCAAAGAACAGCTATTGCTGCTATTCTTGCTAGTCGATGATAATTATCATTTATATTGTCATTCATTATACTAAAAAAACTTTTTGTAACTTTTGACTTTCTGTAATAATAAGTTATTTATATAATATGTTAATTTTTTATTTTTCCAATATATTATGTCGAGTATGTATTTTATTGTCTTGTCTTACCTTTTAGGTTGTGTTGTCACACCAACTTAGGCCTAGAATAGACTGTGGAAAAAATGCACCTAGTTTTAGGGCTACCACCCATTCAGGATCTTTATCCTACCAAAGTCGGGTTCATTCAGTGCCTAAGGATCCCTCAAAGATCGTTTGTTACCCTGGGCAATTCAAGAGGCTTTTGTGTTTTTCACGACGAAGTCCTTGAGACCTTAGGTTTAACTATAATTAAACATTTTTAATTATAATTAGACTAAAGTAATGTTGATCAATACTATGATCATTATTTAAAATGTAAGCCTATTATTTTGGAACAATGTTAAACAACTAACTGAACCACTTGCCCTTATACTTTATTAAAAATGATGTGTCAAACTACGAGCATCATAAGTTTTGAAATAAAAACTTACGAAAACTAATTAAGCTAGAAATAACTTAAACGAGAGAGAATTCAAAGGTAAGACTCAAAATTAAAACTTCTTAAGGATGGGTGCATTATAATTGATAAGCACCCAAAAGTGTATAATTTATGCCCCGAATATGTGCATTTTAGTCACTCGTTTTAATTAAAATTGACCTTATGTTTGTATTTATTTATGTTATAGGTCAATACGCAGTTGCGGTACAAATAATGCTAAATCAGTACAATTGTGACCCAATAGCGGTCAAAAGCGTGCATCGAAGAAATCCAAAGAGACCGCGAAGTCAGAGTCCTTTCTGAGCGTGCTGAGATGTGTTCCGATGCTCCGAAACAGTCCCGTGACCTAAACCCGAGCCTACACCGAGCCTAGACCATTCCTCGAGCCCGGTGTGTGTTGAGTTTGTACCTTTATTATTTTTCTATATTTTTGTTTTAAGTCGTTTTATTTTTAGGATTTATTTTAGATTTATTTAGAATTTTTTTTAGAATTTATTTTCTATTTTTCTATTTCTTTATTTTAATTTTGATTTTTATTAGTTTTTAATTTTTAATCTTTATTATTATTTTTTTCTTAGGATTAATTTTTAGGAATTTATTTTTTATAAGATTTTAGCTTTTAGCTTTTAATTTTTAGTTTTATTTTATTTAGTTTTATTAGGATTATATTTTTTTTAGTTTTAATAGAGTCTTATTTTATTTCTTTTTTTTTTCATTTTTTTATTAGTTCGAGATGTTAAGTTTTAGTTTTATTAGATTTAAAATTTTTATTTTTAGTTATATATTTTTTTTAGTTGTGTTATTTTGTTTTAAGGGTCCAACTTAAACACACAAATCCACTACACACTACCCTCACCCACACCAACCTATCCTACACCCTCACCACACCAAAGTACCCCTAAACTATTCATCATCTCCTACCTCAAACACTCTGTCACCTCCATTCTTCCACCTCAACCACAACCAAAAAAAAACAACAAAACAAAGACCCATTTTCGTTTTTAACCCTCCGAACCTTACCTACTGTCAAACCAACGAGCCACCAACACCAAACCGCCGGCGGCGAAGCCGCCCGGCCCTAACTTCCGACGACCCCTGTCGGCGTCCCGCTCTGGCCCGGATCCATTTTTGGCCCGAACCCGAAAATCAACCCAAGCCTCTTAACTTCTAGCCAAAACCCGAATCCGGCCCATACTCGCGAACCCGTTTTCCCCAATCCGAGACCCATTCCCAAATCCCAACAAATTCGGAACTTTCTCCATTTCAAATCCACAACAAATCTTGACTTGCCACATCCAAATCCCAAAGAAATCTCTCAAGGCAAAGCATCGTGGGTATGGTTTTAAAAGATAAGGGAACTCTCATTTTAAAAGGAAGACTGTCATCAACAGCAAAAGAGAGTTATGTAGAGAGAGAAAAATAGACTGTATATTATGTACAACTTAGGGTTTTAAAAAAATTTCAAAAAATTCCAAAAAAATTAGTTTAGTGTTAGAATAATTTTTAGGTTTGTTTTTTTATTGTTTTTGGTGTAATCAAGTGCTGGATTAGTGAGAAGATTGAGACGCATTTTATGAACGCGATTCGACAAGGAGACTTGCGTATTGTATTCTATTTCTCTATTCATTTATGTCATCTTTTGATATGTTATTGAATGTTGTTTATGCACACATGAGAATGTTTGGCTAAACACCCCGTTCAAGGGATGGTTGCACTGCGAATGATGTTACTTTAATTAGTTGATTCATTAATTTTATATTTCTAGGTAAATTAATCTTTAACTGTCACCAATTAATTTATGTAACGAGAGTTAGTAAATTAATTGAACAAATTAATATTTGAATTTAGGAATCGATCTAGGGATAGGTTTTTCCTATATTTGAACATTAATTCGGTGTTGAAATTTAAGGGTTGAAATTATTTTCGTTAAATTGATCCTAGCGGGTAATTTTCTGAAAATAATGTAGTCCTAATTTTTCATCGTGTGACAATTTTAAATTAATTTTCTGAAAAATATATTATTAAATTTATAATTTTAACGAGAGTTTGATTATCGATTTAATATTATCTCGAAATATTTCAAAATTAATAAATTGAGAAATTAAAATAATTGAAAATGCAGTGTAATCCCATCTCTTGACCTTCTCACAATATTTCACACTCGGTTGCACATTTTTATTCATTCTTTAGTCCTTTTATAATTTTTAGCATTTGTTAGTAAATCTTTCCCTTGAAATTGTTTTTTAAAAAAAAATAAAAAATAAAAAAATATTTTCATAAAAAAAATTTGAAATTGCACGTTTTCACATTAATTGTTTCACCTTGAAAGTTGGATTGATACCCGTACTTACCGCAATACGAGTTATTTTTAGACAAGTTTTGTAGGTACTCAAGGGAATTTTGAGAGTGACTTTTGCACGACAACGATACACATACGCAAAAAGCTACTTATCAAATGGCGTCGTTGCCGCTTTCTTGGCCTGGAGACATGATTGAAGACTTGTAATTTTATTTATCATATTTTTTTTTAGTGTAGTTCTTCCTCATCCCTCCTCATTAGACTGGTTGTATAGGATTTTTAACGATTGTGTATTTATTTGGGGTGAATTTTGACACCATATTATTTTTGTAATAATTATTCATAAAAAAACAAAAGCGAAAAGGGAAACCGGACAAGGTAGAGAGAGGGCGTCCAAGACGAGGATTTTTGAAGCCTCTCTACTTTGGGTCGGTAGGACTCCCGGGGACGACTGAGATAGGAGAAATCTCCCCCCGGTCGACTCAACTCGGTCTTCACCCCACGTGTGTAAAAACTGTGGGAGGTACAATTTTTTTTTTTTTTTTTATCCCTCGCGAATCTCCTGCAAGCGAGTTCATTTTTTGTGTGATTAATTGCTCCTATGTGCTTTTAATTTATGCATCGCACTTAATTTGAATGGTTTGATGAATTAATTTACCTAAGACCTAGACCCGGTCATTGAAACGAGAAGGGATTTCATCACCCGACTCACTCGCTTATCCATTGTGTGCTACCCTAGCTGTCATTAAATTTAAAATCAATCAACTAGCTAGCCCCGTAGGAACACATTTTTGCAACAGGCGATCACAAAGATAAATTCCGTGCATTTTGTCGCCCGCGGACTTAATTATAATTTGACTACCCCTTTCACTAATTTTGAAGATAATAATTGACTACGTGCTCGTTAGGATTTTTCTTGACTCGTGTGTGTCCAATTCCATTCTTTAGGTAGTCGAGTTTAGTTAGTTCGATCATATCAAGAGTCCATTTTCTCCCATTTTTTCGCAAAATACCAAAACTATTTTTTCTCTTTTTAAAACTATTTTCAAAAATCCCCAAAAGATTTTTTTTTCCATATTTAAAATACCAAAAAGATTTTCCTTTTCTTATTTTCAAAAATCACAAAAAGATTTTCTTTTCTTTTAAAAAATATTTAAAAAACCAAAAAAAATTCCTATTGTCATGGCCGAAGAACGTCCTTTACGGGAATACTTTGGCCATTTCACCTTCTCTCGAAGTTTGTTTGATGATAAGCCCGAATCGACCCTTGATTCATTCATTCCGGGCTTCAATTCTCAAACGCACACCGTTGATACTCCTGTGTCGTCCATGCACACATCTCATCTTCCACCGCCTCCGGTGACGAGTGTCAACCCATCCCATGCTTCACTGTGCACATACTGCTTTCTTAGCGATCACTTGTCCCATGCGTGTCCATTTATATTCTCCATCTGAATCCACCTCGGAACATGTGTATCCCTATGACACTGTTTTGGACCCACCCTCGACGTATTGTCACGACATACCTAATGTCGAGGGGTATGAGTACCCAAGCTATTCATGGAGGCCTGATCATCCTTCCATGCAATATGAATCCCAACGCCATGTTGTGGATCCTTACGGTTTCCAACAGTCGTCATCGCCGCCTCGTGCACCTCATACCTATAAGTCCCCTTCATATGCTCCTCATGCTAATCACACTTTTGTCCCTCACGGAGATGCTTCTCCCGTGACTGCACTTGACCCTGATCCACACTCATCTGAGTATTCTCCACACCCTAGTGTTTCTAGCGAGTTGTGTCCACCTCACCCACCACCTTGCACATCCGCTCTCGAGAGCCTCTTACACAAGTTCGCTCACACTCTTCAATCTCAAAATGAATCCCTTCAACGACTTGAACACAGGTTTACTGCATTTGAGTGTGCGAACGAGATGGATTCCACCCCAAGTCAACCCATTATTGACCCCGCGTGGGACGATGATGTGTCGTCTTGTGCAACTGATTTTGAGTGTGACCAACCCTCACTTCCTAAGAATCTCGACATTGAGACCACTTCGTGGTCCGGAACCCAAGTTGACAATTGTGTTGACGTATCCATTGATTGTGAGACTGATCCTACACCGCCTTACCTTATCGAACCCACCATTGCGGTACGCCTTTCCCCTTCCATAGAATCCTTACTTATGCCCGAGTCTACACCTATTGAGCCCACTGTGTGTGTTCCCGAGGAACCACTTCATCCTAGGTTAGCTTCGGCTACGAGTGCTCACCATTTTCTTGATATCGAATCCGAGATGGTTTCTACTTCTCCAGATATGGATACTACGGCATCATATTTGGCTCCCTTTGAGCCGAATATTGATGTAGATTCATCTATCTCGGATCTTAAAGCCTCGTTAGACCCTTTCACGACCTCGGATGGTGACTTAATGGTGGCTAAGTTGATCCCTCCCTCGTTCACTTTCCTACCTCCTCCTGCGAGTACCCTTGAGGATCACTCCGTGCCTTGTGAGGAGTGTGTCTCTCCCACTCGTGAGTTAGATCATCTTCCCACAACCTTTGTCCCACCCGATCCACCCATTGTCCCTTCCACCCCACCGCCTAGTTTGGATCTTGGTATTGCACCTCACCTGTTCCCATCTACGTATTTAGGTCCTCACCTCTACCCACCCTCCACACTAGTGCTACACGATCCCATTTGTGCACTTTTCCTCGACCCCACCATCCATGTGCGTATTAATGCTACTTTCCTCATCCGTGACACCGAGCTTATTACTTTATGCACACCCCTATCTTGTGGTGTTGACTTTTTTCATCTACAGCTCCCTGGGGTGTCACGACGCGACCATTATCACCGTCCATTTATAGAACGGTCGTGCCCTTTCTCTGAGGCTCACCCCATTATTATTGTCAAACCTTTCTGCCTCCCCCACCAACTTGAGCACCATTTTTATAGGTCCATCGTTGCCCTCACATTTACGCTCAATAAGGCCCGTGATCGGTGCCTCTTCACCCTTACCCTCCTACCCACCCATCCCTGGTCCACCGCTGCTTTGCATCGAGTGATGCACTTTGCTATACAAGTGCATTGACTTCTTCTATACTTTATCCAACAAGACTGACGCTTCAGTCTTGTTTGGGGGTGATTCTCATCACCCAATTTTTCTGTCACCCCGCACTTTCATAGTTCCCATCGTTAGGGTGAGATTGGTTCGGTCTGGCTGAAGACGTTAAACTTAGCGCTACCGGGAGGCAGCCCGTCGTTCATTGTTTCTGAGTATGAGTCTTACCTTGTTTGGGGGTGGTGTTTCACACCACCCAATGATTTTCACATACTTTCTAGACTTGTACGTATTTGTGTATCACATCTGTTCTTCAGGTTTCATCTCTGCTCCAGAATGCGGTACATTTCACTAGTGGTTCATTATGGTAATATCTTTCCTCCCTTGTGCTTTTATTTTCATATATGGTTTTAAACATCGAGGACGATGTTCTCTTTTGTTTGGGGGTGGGAAATTTATCAAAATCGTACCTCTTTTGAAAATTTTCAGAAACAAGTGATTTTAAAAAAATTGTGCAGTTAAATTTAAATTTTTATGATATGATTTGTCTATCATCCATCTTTTAGAAATCTCGGAATACCTGTGCTTAACCCAAAAATTACGCTTTTAACCTTAAATTAATTAATACCTCTTAAAGCGTACTTGCACCATGAATTCCTAAACTCGGCAATTTTACACTATCACGTTCACAATCAAAAGTTGAAGAGTAACTATATTCTCAAGAAAGCCTTAAAAGATCACTAGTGGCGACTTAAACCCGTGAGATTTGAGCTTTTCACCTTTTTGAGGGTTTTTACGTATCTCAGAGTCACAAGTTGACTCAAATTTCTTTGGATACCGCATTTAGTCATTGCATGATCTCATCATTTTTTCAAATTTGGCTTAATCACTGAGAATGACATTACTTTCGAGTTGTAAGAAACATGTATCTTGTAGTTTGTCCCGAGCACTAAACCGATTTTCCTATACACTTACCATTTTCCCTATCACAGTATCATTCACCCATTATCATTTCCCATATTACCCTTATCAATATTCCCAAAATGCCATCCACATATCATTTCCCATCACTACCATAATTTTTGAGAAAAAGAGTGTTTGAAAATTTTCATGTAAATTGTCTTCATTTGTGCTATGAAAAGAAAAATGTATCGCAAAAAAAAAAAGCAAAGAAAAAAAAAAAAGAAGAAGAAAAAAAAAATGAACAAAATAAAATGCGATCATAAATTCAAAAGATGAAGGCAATAGTCAATCAAAGTGTGTCACACTCTTCTCAAAACACCCCATCATTCATCTTCTTCATTTCATTATTCCCTCATACCTTTCATAAACCCCAATTTTCACCCTTGGTAAAGTGTTCGGGCAAACGAGAAGATTATATGGTGAATAATTCGACATTCTCAACATAGTGGTTAGCATTTGTTCATGAGATCAAATTTCTTTCATGTATCCGTCCTTTCATATAAAGTGTGTGAGACGTTTGAACTTGTTTACATTTACTCACATCCTCACACACTAGAGAGATAAACTTACCCAATTCTCAGAGAGTTCGATTCAGATAGATATATCCAGTGAGAATTGAGGTCAAAGCGTTGATTCTATAAAGGCGATCTTAGAATTACTCTAATGATACTTAGGATTGTTTCACACTACACACGCTGAGTTTCAGGAAGGATTACGCTTTTGGTATTAAATAATTTCATATCTTATTTTGATAGTTGAATACGGTGTTCCTTGATGTTCTTTTTAAAGTTGGGTTGTATAGCATTTGATCTTCTACTCAGACACTGCATTTAAAACAGTTTTCGAATTTTCTGGGTACATTCACTGCAAACCCTCACGAGACACCACTCGTCCTGTATGGCAACCTACAGGTTTAACGGCTTGTTGCACATGCTAAGTGCAATCGATAGTGCCTGCGAAAGTGGCACACTTTTGGTTACTTATCTCTGTTTTCTCTCTAATTTCTGCTCGAGGACTAGCAATGTTCTGTTTGGGGGTGGTGTGATAAGCACCCAAAAGTGTATAATTTATGCCCCGAATATGTGCATTTTAGTCACTCGTTTTAATTAAAATTGACCTTATGTTCGTATTTATTTATGTTACAGGTCAATACGCAGTTGCGGTACAAATAATGTTAAATCAGTACAATTGTGACCCAATAGCGGTCAAAAGCGTGCATCGAAGAAATCCAAAGAGACCGCGAAGTCAGAGTCCTTTCTGAGCGTGCTGAGATGTGTTCCGATGCTTCGAAACAGTCCCGTGACCTAAACCCGAGCCTACACCGAGCCTAGACCATTCCCCGAGCCCGGTGTGTGTTGAGTTTGTACCTTTATTATTTTTCTATATTTTTGTTTTAAGTCGTTTTATTTTTAGGATTTATTTTAGATTTATTTAGAATTTTTTTTAGGATTTATTTTCTATTTTTCTATTTCTTTATTTTAATTTTGATTTTTATTAGTTTTTAGTTTTTAATTTTTAATCTTTATTATTTTTTTTTTCTTAGGATTAGTTTTTAGGAATTTTTTTTTTATAAGATTTTAGCTTTTAATTTTTAGTTTTATTTTATTTAGTTTTATTAGGATTATATTTTTTTTAGTTTTAATAGAGTCTTATTTTATTTCTTTTTATTTTCATTTTTTTATTAGTTTGAGATGTTAAGTTTTAGTTTTATTAGATTTAAAATTTTTATTTTTAGTTATATTTTTTTTTTAGTTGTGTTATTTTGTTTTAAGGGTCCAACTTAAACACACAAATCCACTACACACTACCCTCACCCACACCAACCTATCCTACACCCTCACCACACCAAAGTACCCCCTAAACTATTCATCATCTCCTACCTCAAAGACTCTGTCACCTCCATTCTTCCACCTCAACCACAACAAAAAAAAAACAACAAAACAAAGACCCATTTTCGTTTTTAACCCTCCGAACCTTACCTACTGTCAAACCAACGAGCCACCAACACCAAACCGCCGGCGGCGAAGCCGCCCGGCCCCAACTTCCGACGACCCCTGTCGGCGTCCCGCTCTAGCCCGGATCCATTTTCGGCCCGAACCCGAAAATCAACCCAAGCCTCTTAACCTCTAGCCAAAACCCGAATCCGGCCCATACTCGCGAACCCGTTTTCCCCAATCCGAGACCCATTCCCAAATCCCAACAAATTCGGAACTTTCTCCATTTCAAATCCACAACAAATCTTGACTTGCCACATCCAAATCCCAAAGAAATCTCTCAAGGCAAAGCATCGTGGGTATGGTTTTAAAAGAAAAGGGAACTCTCATTTTAAAAGGAAGACTGTCATCAACAGCAAAAGAGAGTTACGTAGAGAGAGAAAAATAGACTGTATATTATGTACAGCTTAGGGTCTTAAAAAAATTTCAAAAAATTCCAAAAAAATTAGTTTAGTGTTAGAATAATTTTTAGGTTTGTTTTTTTATTGTTTTTGGTCTAATCAAGTGCTGGATTAGTGAGAAGATTGAGACGCATTTTATGAACGCGATTCGACAAGGAGACTTACGTATTGTATTCAATTTCTCTATTCATTTATGTCATCTTTTGATATGTTATTGAATGTTGTTTATGCACACATGAGAATGTTAGGCTAAACACCCCGTTCAAGGGGTGGTTGCACTGCGAATGATGTTACTTTAATTAGTTGATTCATTAATTTTATATTTCTAGGTAAATTAATCTTTAACTATCACCAATTAATTTATGTAACGAGAGTTAGTAAATTAATTGAACAAATTAATATTTGAATTTAGGAATCGAACTAGAGATAGGTTTTTCCTATATTTGAACATTAATTCGGTGTTGAAATTTAAGGGTTGAAATTATTTTCATTAAATTGATCCTAGCGGGTAATTTTCTGAAAATAATGTAGTCCTAATTTTTCATCGTGTGACAATTTTAAATTAATTTTCTGAAAAATATATTATTAAATTTATAATTTTAACGAGAGTTTGATTATCGATTTAATATTATCTCGAAATATTTCAAAATTAATAAATTGAGAAATTAAAATAATTGAAAATGCAGTGTAATCCCATCTCTTGACCTTCTCACAATATTTCACACTCGGTTGCACATTTTTATTCATTCTTTAGACCTTTTATAATTTTTAGCATTTGTTAGTAAATCTTTCCCTTGAAATTGTTTTAAAAAAAAAATAAAAAATAAAAAAATATTTTCATATTTTTTTTTTGAAATTGCACGTTTTCACATTAATTGTTTCACCTTGAAAGTCGGATTGATACCCGTACTTACCGCAATATGAGTTATTTTTAGACAAGTTTTGTAGGTACTCAAGGGAATTTTGAGAGTGGCTTTTGCACGACAACGATACACATACGCAAAAAGCTACTTATCAATAATCCCATGCTATCTCCACGTCCTCTAGTATTTACAAATGGCAAGCTCCTTGCAAATCATCTCTGATGACCTTGAATGGTCCCTCCAAGTTAGGTCCTAACTTTCCATTAGAAAGTTTTTTCGCGCTGCTGAGGACTTTTCTGAGGATATAATCACCAATATGGAATTTCCTCGGATTGATTCCCTTAATGTATTTATTATCTAACTATTGTTGGTAGGAGGTCAGTTTTATCATAGTCCGTTCCCTTTGTTCTTCTGCTAGGTTAAATTTAGCACTCGTAGATTTATCGTTCAAACCTAGCTTGATAATGGTAGTCCTCATGGTTGGTAGACCAACTTCCATAAAAATAACATCCTCCATTCCATATGTTAGAGATAAGGGTGTTTCCACTATAGGACTTATGGGTAGTACGATATGCCCAAAGGACATAGGGAAGCTCATCCAACCAAGATCCCTTTAATTTTTTAATATTTGTTTTCATACCATCGAGCATCATTTTGTTGGAAGCCTCTAATTGCTCGTTGCTTTGGTGATAGGCCACATACCTAAAATGTTGTTTCATGCCATGGTCATCGTAAAAAACATGTACGGGTCCACTTTCAAACTGCGTGTTGTTATCTTTAATGATTATTCTGCGTACCCCAAAGCATGTTATGATGTTTCTTCAGATGAACCCGATTATATCAATGTCCCTAATGTTCGCTAATGGATCTTCTTCAATCCACTTTGTGAAGTAATATATGCCGACCAATAGATACTGTTATTTTTTGGTGTTATTGGGAGTGGCCCTATAATATCCAACCCTCACTCGATGAATGATCATAGACTAGTTAGTGACTTAAAGTCATTGGCTGGTTGATGAAGAACATTTGAAACTTTTCACACTTCTAGACATAATAAGTTGCATCTTTTTACGTATATGGCCACCAATATCCTTCTTTAATTCCTCGAAAGGTAATATACCTTCCTCATGCATGGCATACACAGATTACATCATGTAGTTCATAAATAACTTAGTCGACATCATTTGGATGCTCGCATTGGAGGTAGGGATCTATGAAAGACCTTATGTAAAGTTTTCCTTCGGTCCCCAAATAAAACCCTGCAATTTTAACCCTGACCTAATGGACTTGTTTTTTATTTGTCTACAATATATCATTTTGCAGATAAATAATTATTGGGTCCATCTAGCTGGGACGTTGCCACTGGCTTTATAATGCTGTGTCGGGCGAGGAATTCCACTTTAATTGTTCTTCTTAGATAGGAGTCCACTGATGATCTTAGGGATGCTAAGGCATCAACATGACTATTATGCCCCCGAGGGAACTATTAAATGTGTACTTCCTCAATTTTTTTTAACAAATTATGATCCACTTATGGGTACACTACCATTCGTTCATCCTTGTCCTTGAATTCTACAGTTACTTGTTTGGATACTAGCTTTGAATCGCAATATACATCAAGGTAACATGTTCCTAACAAGTGAGCCTTATGTAATTCAGCTATGAGTATTTCCTATTTGGCTTCGTTATTGTATGCTTCAAAGACCAACTTGATTCCCTCCTCAATCAGAGCATTCTCTGATGATATGAGTACAATTTCTACTCCCACCCCCTTAGACTTATAGGTTACATCCACATACAGTGTCCACCTTTTGGATTGGTCAATCCCACGACATTTCAATTAATCGGTAATCTGTTGCTCGCTAGGTACATGTTCCCCCAAAAACTCTACGATAAAATCAGCCAACACTTGTCCCTTAGTCGCTATTTTTGGTTGGTAGTGTGTATCAAACCTCCTAAGTTCAATAGAACATTTGTATATTCCTCCAGATAGGTCGGCCTTACGAAGAACATGTTTAAGGGGAAAGGATGTGATGATTGTAATTGAATGAGCTTCAAAGTAATGTTTTAGTTTGCGAGACACGATGACCAAAGAGTGGGCAAGTTTATTATTGGGAGGTAGCGCTGCTCATCATCCAGGAGTGTCTTACTTACGTCGTAAATGGGGGAGTTTTGTCCTTCCTTTTTGCAAACTAAGGCTGAACTGAATGCGTGGCTTGAAACTACTAGGTAGAGAGAAAGAGGATCTCCTAGGTCTGGAATGTCCAACATAGGGGGTGATGATGCTGGAAATAGCACCACCAGGTAAGGTGTTGACAAGCTCAAATAGGTTATATCAATGGCAGCACAAGAGTATATGTGTATATGATAGAATGAGGAGGGGAGAAGGGGATGAACACTTAAATGTAAGTGGTTCAGCCAATCTGGCCTACGTCCACTGTGAGTGTGTGAGTAATATCACTAAAAGAAGGCACTAATGGCTATGGATACAATTTGTCAAGCTTTCTCTCTCTACTATGTAAAATGATAGAGTTTCAGCTAGGGTTGCAATTAAGGATACCTTTACAAGGTAGAGGATGACCTCTATATATAGTGCTTGGGGGTGTAATGTACCCCCCAAGCATGCAATGAGCATGTACAAGAAGGTATAACTAATAAGGAAGTGACACCTGGCTGATCTTGATAGATAATGATGACCTCAATATTCCCTCACGTGAAGGGAATGATTCGATTATAACAGATTTGTCCATGTGTGCCAAGCCATACATGTGCTTTGTAAATGCACGGCCTTATCTTTGATTAGTAGTAACCTCGTCCTGGACGAGTACGAGGTTGGTGAAGTCCGACTATTACTTTGTCCAAGGTTAATATCCATGATGACCTCGTCCAGGAGGGCTGGCCAAGGTTAGGTATGAGGTATGTGTAGCGTCGGCTAGGGCCGATGACGATGTTGGAAGATGATTAAGCCCATGAGACATTACTGATGTCGGTTGATGAATGCACGTCGACTGAGGCCGATGATAACATTGCCAGATGACTGGACCCATGAGACCTTGTTGACCTCAGTTGATGAGTAGCCGAGGCTAATGTATGTGAGGCCGACCTTATGAGAGAAGACTTTGTTGATGGTTGTCATGGGCTTCTAGTCACCTCGACTGTGAAACTGGCCGAGGTTAATCACTCTGAGTAAGAGGGTGCACTTTGGGCATGTAGTTTAGGCCGAGGTCGAATTTCTCTATTTGCTAATACTTTCTTGACACATGTCACTTGCTGAAGTGAAACGTGTTTCCCAAGATGATGTGATGTTGGCCTGCCTTTTAGGCTCTCTAGGGTAATTATGGGCCTGGGGCTTCGCGCCTAATTATTTAGTGGGTTTAAAACCCTTTCTCTTTCTTCATATTATCTTTTCTTCTCAAAACTCTTCCCGCCTAAGCTATCTCTCTACAACTTATGTTTCCTTCAATCCTCTATTGTTGGCTGCATTTGAAGGTCTCTTGTTTCAAAGTCTCTTCTTCCCTCCTTCACAACTTGCCAGGTACATTTCCACCTTCCTTTTCCATTTTTAGCCCTTATTATTTATTTCTAAATTTTTTGGTGAGGTCTTGTGTTTTTCGGCAAGTGGTTTCCACCAACGTTGGTGGTTATAGGGCTAAGCCTTAGTGATTTTGAGTGTTTTAAGGGCATTAGTAGGTAGCTCAGAGGTTAGTTAGTCAGAAAATCCTTTATTTGGGTCTCCGGTGAACCTCCGATCACCTTCTCCGGTGACCTGGTTCTTGAGTGTTCTTGGTTTGAAAACCTTTCACCTTCCCAATTTGATCCTTTGCTTAGATTGAATTAAGTTGTTTGTCTGTTTGTGGTTTTAAGTCTAAGTGTAGTGTCGTCTACCTTATGCTCAGACCTCTGTACCAACTCATTGAAGAGTTCCCATCCCTTTGTGAGAAGACCTTTGAGAAAATTAGGCAAATATAACTAGCCCAAGAGGAAGCTCGTAGGGCTTAGGCCTTCCCGCTCAGACCCATCTTTCCTCCACCTCTGAAGGTTGTATACCCTGAGCTAACTGAGGTTGCTAAGCCTGCAGAGGTTCATGTTGAACCCACACCAATGTTTGAGTCTGAGTCATCCTCCTCAAACCCCATGTCTGTAGACTCTTTTGAAGAGGCTATGGACTACTCTCGTTGGCAGGGTGAGGTCCCTGAGGAAGTCGAGGTATCGAGACGTGCCTTGTCGCATCTTGGTGCTAGTACCTCTTTCCAATATTCAGATGTTAAAATCATTGGTCAAAGTGTGGCCATTCTACCACCAATTGATGCAATTCCTCTATCGACCGCCACCTTTGCTGAATTTGCTCAGAGGTTTCCTGGCGGTGTCCCTGCATCTTCTCAGGCTCATGCTTCTTGGGATAATGCTGATGGTAAGGAGAGTGATATAGATACATCTGAGACGGTATATATTGAGATCTCCGTCAGCGAGTATAACCTTCTAGATTTTAGGCACCTCTATTCTATTAACTCTTCCATCACCCTTAAGAAACCTCTGTGGAATGAGAGGGCATTTGATGGCAGAGATGGAGAGATCTGCGTCTATGAGCAGATGTTAAAGTTGGGATTCCTTCCTTCTATCCATACTTCTATCAGAGCTATATTATCCCACATAAATCTTGTGCCTTCACAATTATCCCCTAATCCCTAGAGGGTTAAGATTGGGGCCATCGTCCTTTGGAGGGTTGTCCACCACTCAGACCTTCTAGTTAGGGTTTTCACAGGATGTTACGTCCCTTCCTCTGCCCAAAACCACCCTAGCTACTATCACTTCTTAGCTAGGAAGTCAGATAAGAAAATGTTGTTTGTTACCCAGATCTCAAATCATAATTGGAAGCCTCGGTATTTCTTTGCCTCCGGGGCATGGGAATTTGGTCCACATGAGGCAGCTGGAACGCCAGTTCTAAGGACCCCTCTGAGATGGGGGAAGGTTTCACTTGCTGCTAAAGCTGACCCGGTGCTTAGCCAGGATAATCTTTAAAAAGTTGAGGATCTTTGCAATCAGGGGGAGCAGGGTCTTCTAGTAAAATATGAACATCTAATGAACCCCTATTACCTCTCTCAGATAGGCCTGGGGGTGGTCATTTTATAGAGCTTCGTAAGTCTTATTTTTCGAAGTTACACCTCTTACTTTTTATGCCTCTGATTTACTAACTCAGATTTCTTTTGCAGAGCGCCCTGAAGGTATATCGGATGAACTTTAGGAAATATCTGCTCCCAGCAGTGTAAAGTTGATGAATAAGAAAGTTGGCAAAAATATACCCCCTACTACCACCCAAAAGAACGTCAGCACATCCAAGGCCGATGTTACCAAGAAGAGGAAGAGCACAACTGAGCCGGAGCCTCAGAGGTCGGGAGAGACTCAAAGAGGGTATCGCGCCATTCCCATCTCTACAGATGACACCCTGGCTGCTCGTCTTGCTCAATTAAAGACTAGTGATAGCCTCATTGGTCATAGTCTGAGGGCCGTCGATACTATCAGCGCAATAATGACTGAAGAGGATAAGCGTTTCTTACACTCCTAGGACGTCCCGTTGCTGGCCGAGTTTACCCTCTACAGATAAATTTAGGTACTAGTTTTTGCTCATTTGCTCTCCTTAAGTGTAACCTTGTGACAACCCGACTAATTAAATACCGGGTAGCTACTCCTTTATTAAATTAAATCAAAATGCCAAGTTGGCTCAGTTAATAGCATCACTGTCGAAAACATTTTATTATTACTAACCACCTAGCATTTAAAAAGTAAGTTGCCCAATTTTAATTAAAGCCTGATTAACATGCAGTAAAAGATTTAAAGCAAGAATAATAACACCATTCACCATAAATAGATAATATAATAACCGTCACATGATATAAATAAATCCGGAGGAAAAACTCCTCACAACAAATCCCACAAATGTAATAAGTAACTGAATACTGAATCAATACATGCCAAAGTCTGAAAAAAACTGAAATGGAAATGTCTCTAATAGAATTTGGGCAACATGCCCTACAACTGAGGAATACTGATTATGGAATCCAAATGATATAAGCGTCTAAAAGCAAATCCCTGTAGCTTCCACAAGCAGCTACAGCTCGTCCTCTGAGTGAGAATCCTATGCATGGTGTCCTTGTGGCTGGGCACCTAAAAATGGTTTTACAAAAAAAATAGATTTGAAAGCAAACGGGTCAGAGCCCGAATGTGGAGATATTTTAAAAACCTGCAGTGCTTTAAAAACATTTAAAACAGTATATGCAAAATACATGTTAGGACGTGCTCTCACATGAGATACTCACCTCTCAACTAACCGTGCACTCCTAACGTTCCTGTACCCATTCATGTGTTACCTCATAACTAACTAATTCTCAAGAGTTTCTAACACTTCTACTCGGTTCACGTTTAAGTTCCAACCTTAACAATTAAATAGAGAGTTCTACTTTAATTCCCGGATTCCCAATTATTAACAAAACCATTTATTGATAAAAGTTCCCTTTTTATCTTTTCATAACATTACCATAACTATACTCACAATTTAACATAGTAAATTCCTTCTCATATAACCGTATATTTTCACATCATAAATATACAATACAAGCACCCAAAGGCTAAGCTGCGGTGCACACATACTCTGCTATCCATCCCGGTACATCACGTACATAAGGATCACGCATTCCGAATCTCTCAGGAATCGTTCAGATAACAACATCACAAATAGTGGAGGCGAACACAGTCACATCACATGGGCCACGCACATACGTACGCTCCCACGATCAGCAAACTTATTAATATCCCAATAAGTCCTTCTATGACCTATGTTCATCGAGGTAACCAATCTAAATCCGGGCAACACAAGGATAAGAAGGCCCTAATCGAACGTAAACCTCCCGTGATAGCAAGTATGGTAGGTATGTCATACACATAAAATTATATACTAAGCATTCACACATCTTAGATATCTCGATATTAATAAAAATATACTCTACATCTTTATACCATTATTCCAAATTCATATATTTCAAGTATCCCGATAATATAGAAATTAAATTGTCGACACGTCTCACGTCGTAGTTTCTTAAACTTAAAACTTATCTCAAATAAACTATTAAGTTCCTCTTATTCCCCCATATATCATCTTTACACCTAAGGTCTTTACTTCTGCCCCAAACATTATTTCATTAAATTATTCAAATTTACACTATTAACCCAAATATTATCTCAATTACCGAATTTCATTAATTTAGAATAATTCCTCAAATTGAATCCCAATTAAGGTCAAATCTCATAATCATGCCTACTGATCTTCCTTAAGATTAAGGGTATTCATAAGGTCTCCAATAATGTCATTCAAGGATTAACACCATTAAAATTTAATTAGGGAAAAACTTTACTCATTCTGGGAAGGTCGATCGATCGACCTTTACCTTCGATCGATCGATGGTGGTCGATCGATCGACTGAAGAACATCGATCGATCGAACGCACCAGGTATGGTTACGAACTGCTTCGTTTTTCAGTTACCAATTCGTCCCAAAACACCATTTTCAAGCATGGAACTCTAAGACAAGGTTACACTATCATCATACTATCAGCCTACAACAGTATTAACATTCTAAATCCCATAATTCATCATTCAAAGGCTTTGTTTAGATCACAATTTCATCAAAATTTCCAGATTTCTTCTTCATTCAAGAACATAAATAACTTTCTTCTAAACTCCATTTTTAGATCATCAATGGTTCTGTTTAGAACATATAATTCGTCCAAAATATTACTACATGCAATCCCTAACCTAATTCATAGCTTTTAACTTCCAATTTATGGGTCTAAATCATCTTCCAAGATCAATTTCGAAAATTCCTAAACATGGAAAAACATAACTTGAATCAAATGAATTTAAACCACTTGCCTTAATCTTTCTCTGAATTTGATGTTGAATTTGAAGGTTGAATCTGTCCTCTCTCTTTCTGCCGAATTCTTTCCTTCCTCTCTCTCTCTACAAGTTCTTCCCAAGGATGATGATAATGGAGGTGTGTTTGGTTTTTGGTAAGTTGGGACTATATTTCAACTTCTCCCGTAGCCCATTAAGTCCCTTACTGTAGTTAGTGGGTTTAGTGGATGGAGATTAAGTCAGATATCTATTTCTAATTTTCGTCACTTTTTAATTCCCAAAAATACAAAATTACCAAAATACCCTTTATGATGCCGGTATGGCCTAAAAATACCCCGGGACCCAAACTAAACTCCCGGCTAGTGTTTTCTGACTATCTCGACCCTTCCGGACGCGTTGGCGCACTCAAAATGACCATACGGGTGATAAAATAAAATTCACTTTTTAATTCAAAAAATTATATTCCTGACGCGACTGTCACGCGCGTCCCAACAAAGTTTTCCAAATTGTCGTATTTCAATCTCGTGACAATTTCAATATTACCAATATTCATATATTGCCAAGTATACACATTATAATAAAATACTAACTCACATCTCGTTAATATTTTTATCCGGATTAATTTCCAATTAATAAACATTTAATTCAATTAATCCCCAAAAATAAATATCACAGAAAATACGGGGTATTACATACTTCCCCCCTAATAACTGAATTGCATCCCGAAATTCGGAACTAGAAAGTACCTGGTATGATGTCTCCACTGAACACGCACTAACGGAACTATCTTTGACCGCAGTTTCCGCTCACTTCGGTCCAGAATAGCAATCGGCCCCTCCTCGTAGGAGCTATCTGGCTGGAGATCAATGTCCTCCACGGCAATGAGAGAATGAGGCAAATTATCTCTAAGGTATTTCCTAGGCGAGGAAATATGAAATACATCATGAATCCGATGTAAATGCTTCGGTAATCCAAGCCTATACGCAACTGGTCCAATCCGCTCAATAATAGGAAATGGTCCCACATATCTCGGTGCCAACTTCCCTTTCTTCCCGAAATGCATAATCCCCTTCATAGGAGATACTCTATGCAAAACCTGGTCCCCCACTTGGAACTCTCTGAAGAATCTCTTCGCATCAGCATAGCTCTTCTGCCTGTCCTAAGCTACCCGAATGCGACTCCGAATCAATTATATCCTTGCCGAAGTATCCTGAATCACTTCCGGCCCAAGTAGTTTGTTGTCCCCCACCTCCAACCAACATGCTGGGGAACGACAAGGTCTACCGTACAACGCCTCAAATGGAGCCATGCCAATGGTGAACTGGTAGAGTTGTTGTAAGCAAACTCCACCAGTGGAAGATACTGCTCCCATCCACCCTCAAAATCAATGGTGCACATACGTAGCATGTCCTCCAACATCTGATTTGTGTACTCGGTCTGCCCATCGGTCTGCGGGTGGTATGCCGTACTCAACCGCAACTCCGTGCCCATGGCCTGTTGAAAACTCTCCCAAAACCGTGAAACAAATATCTTATCTCGGTCAGACACGATATTTAAGGGCACACCGTGAAGTCTCACTATCTCTGCAATAAAGAGCTGGGCATACTGTCCCGCAGTGTAGTCTGTCCTTACGGGTAGAAAATGAGCGACTTTTGTCAACCTGTCCACAATTACCCAAATGGAATCGTGACCTCTCTGCGACGTAGGCAACCCCGTGATAAAGTCCATAGAGATGCTCTCCCACATCCACATCGGGACCTCTAACGGCTGTAGCAGTCCTGCCGGTCTCTGATGATCCACTTTTACCAGTTGACAAGTGGCGCATTTTGAAACAAACTCGGCAATATCTTTCTTCATCCCGCTCCACCAATACTGACGTCTCATGTCTTGGTACATTTTGTCCCCTCCGGGATGTACCGCGAACCGTGAGCCGTGCGACTCTGCCATCACCTCATGCCGTAATTCCTCCCCTTCCGGAACCACCAATCTCCCATTGAAGCGTAATCCCCCGTCTGAGCTAACGGTATAGGATTCGGCTCCCTCTGCCAATAATCGAACTATCTGCTCCTGACAGTACGAGTCATTTGCCTGGGCCTTCATTACCTTCGTGACAATCTGCGGTGTAACAGTCATTACAGACATGAATGATCGGGCCACTGCATCCTGGTGTCCCAACTCCTTCCATTTGGCCTTCCACACATCTTCCACCTCCTCTACTGGTCTACAGCTCAACGCGTCTGCCACCACGTTAGCCTTCCCCGGGTGATACTGGATATCGAACTGATAATCTTTCACGAATTCAAGCCACCTCCGTTGCCGCATATTCAAATCCTTCTGCGTGAATAGATACTGTAGGGACTTGTGATCCGTGAACAATCAAAACTTCTCCCCCAAAAGGTAATGTCTCCAAATACGAAGGGCAAATACCACTGCCGCTAACTCCAAGTCATGGGTAGGGTAGTTATTCTCATGAGGCTTAAGCTTACGGGAAGCATAAGCTATGGCCTGACTCTCCTGCTGCAGTACACCTCCAAGTCCTTGTAAGGACGCATCGGTGTAAACAAGATACTCAACTCCCGGTCTCGGCAATGCTAACACAGGTGCTAAGGTTAACTTGTCCTTCAACTCATCAAATGCCAACTGACAGGCATCACTCCAAATGAACGACACACCTTTATGAGTTAGATGTGTCATGGGACCCGCTATCGTGGAGAAACCTCGAATAAACCTCCTGTAGTATCCTGCTAGGCCCAAGAAACTACGGATCTCCGTCGGTGTCGTGGGCTGTCCCCACTCCATCACCGCGGATACCTTCCCCGGATCAACCGATATTCCCCGGTCGGAAATAATATGCCCCAAAAACTGAACCTCCTTTAGCCAAAACCCGCACTTCTCATATTTTGCATACAACTCATTCTGGCGCAGTGTCTGCAAAACTTGCCTCAAGTGCTCGTCGTGCTCCTCCTCCGTCTGGGAATAAACCAAAATATCATCAATGAAGACAATAACAAACTGATCTAGAAAATCCCTGAACACCCTATTCATCAAGTCCATAAACGCTGCTGGAGCGTTGGTCAAACCAAATGGCATGACCCGAAACTCGTAAGAACCATATCTTGATAAGAACGCAGTCTTCGAGACGTCTTCCTCCTTGATACGCAACTGATGGTATACAGATCGCAAATCAATCTTTGAAAAGCAAGAAGCTCCTCTTAACTGGTCGAATAGGTCATCGATTCGAGGCAACTGATACTTACTCCGTATCGTGACCTTGTTTAACTCTCGGTAGTCCACACACAATCTCAGTGAACCATCTCTCTTCTTTACGAACAACACAGGGGCACCTCACGAAGAAGTACTCCTCCGAATAAACCCCTGACCCAATAACTTCTCAATCTGATCCCGTAACTCCCTCATCTCAGCTGGAGCCATACGGTACGGTGCGTGTGCTATAGGTCTCGTATCTGGTAATAAGTCTATAACAAAGTCTATCTCTCGACTGGGGGGTAATCCAGGTATATCCTGAAATACATTGGCAAACTCTCGAACAACCGGAATCGAATCGAGTGGTATCACCACCTCCTTAGAGGTCTCCTCCTCTATGTAGTACAAATGAGTGGACGATCCTCCTTCAGAACGAGGCATCGCCACCAAAAACATCTCCTTCCCGGGAATGGCAAAGATAATACTGCTACTGAAATAGTCAATCATGGCTCGGTACGCAACAAGCCAATCCATACCAATAATCACATCGTGAACATGCATATCTAATACCAACATATCTGCAGGTAATACCAGACTACCAATCTCTACCCCTACTCCCCGGCATATAAAGAAAATAAGTGACCCACTCCCCAATGGTGAGTCGACACACGTCACTGTGCTCTCCGCTGTGGCTAGCAATCCTAAAGCATTCGCGAAATGTGTAGCTATAAAACAATGTGTAGCCCCCGTATCAAATAGTACCCGACCCATAGTGCCATGGATAGAAAACGTACCCTCAATCGCGGGCGGTGCCTGTGTAACTGCTGCCTCGTGGACGTTATAGACACGTCCATACTGTAGCTGCCCCTGTTGAGCTGGGACTACTGGAATGGGTGGCAATGCTACCATCTGTGGTGGTGCAGGGAGAGCGGCGGGAAATATAGGCCTCTGCGGCTACTGGCGAGCTCCCTGCTGCTGCTGTTGTGGGGCCCTGCCCCTATCAGGACAGTCCTGGCGTTTATGGCCAGTCTTGCCACAAACGAATCACTTCCCTGGGAAGTTTCCTCCTCTCTGTCCCTGTTGTCCCCGGCCCTGGTGGCCGTTACCGTTCCTCCCTTGGCCCTGCTGAAACTGCTGATGTTGACCATTTTGACCCTGCTGGCCCTAATGGCCGTTATGACCCTGCTGGCCATTCCGGAATCCTCCCTGACCGTTCCTGAAACCCCCTGATCGAAACCTCTTGTGATCCCCCTACTGGGAACCCTGATCACTTTGCCTCTACCCCTGAACAGATTGTGCCCCACCGGCACCATGTCCTCCAGTCCTGCCCTGATGGCTAGACTCTCCCGATCTCTTGCCCTCAGCCATATGAAAGCGGTGATCCTGGCAGTGTAACAAAGCAGCGTTAACCACTTCAGAATAAGTGGCCAACGAAAGGTTCCCTAACAGATGCTGACGGATCCTCCATGTCAACCCGTCGGTGAATTTCTCAATCTTCTTCTTTTCTGTCGGTATCTCATCCGGAACGATATTCAACAGATTAGTGAACTCGGCCTCATACTTGGCCACGGTCTTACCCTCCTGCTTCAGACTCATCAATCTCCTCCTCATTTCCATATGAACAGCTGACGGAAAGTACTTGCGGTCGAACCGCACCCAGAACTCCTGAATAGTGAGAGTATCCCTCTCCTCTACGGTGGTAATAGACTCCCACCACTGCAGTGAAGACCCAACTAGCTTGAAAGTAGCTATCACCTACTTCTGAACATCCGTGCACTCATACATCCTCAAGTGCCGCTGTATATCCTTCCTCCACTGTCTCGAGACTACCACATCTGAGCTACCTGCGAACTCTGGCGGATGCGCTTTCTGAAAAGCGTCACGTACACGTTCCCAAGCATACGGGAATGTATTTGCCTGAACTAGCGCAGCAACCGGCGCCTGAGGTGGTGCCTGCTAAACTACGGCAAGTGCGGCATTTACCGCTTGGGCTACTATGGCTGCAACCTCAGCGGCGTTCATCCTGCCCTGAACCGGTGCGGGCTGTGGTTCTGGCGTCGCATTCCTGGGAACTCGTTGTGCACGTCGTGGAGGCATTCTGAAATAAGAATAAAGTCTATAAGTTCGCAGTTATAAACGTAAAATAGCTGAAGAACGTAGCATATACAAAAGAATACAACAGTCCTAAAATATAGGGCTCTATATCAAAGAAAGCTTAGCGGAAACATAATAAGCCGTTCAGATCCTAAAGGACACTAGAACCCGATGCTCTGATACCACCTGTGACAACCCGACTAATTAAATACCGGGTAGCTACTCCTTTATTAAATTAAATCAAAATGCCAAGTTGGCTCAGTTAATAGCATCACTGTCAAAAACATTTTATTATTACTAACCACCTAGCATTTAAAAAGTAAGCTGCCAAATTTTAATTAAAGCCTGATTAACATGCAATAAAAGATTTAAAGCAAGAATAATAACACCATTCACCATAAATAGATAATAGAATAACCGTCACATGATATAAATAAATCCGGAGGAAAAACTCCTCACAACAAATCCCACAAATGTAATAAGTAACTGAATACTGAATCAATACATGCCAAAGTCTGAAAAAAACTGAAATGGAAATGTCTCTAATAGAATTTGGGCAACATGCCCTACAACTCAGGAATACTGAGTATGGAATCCAAATAATATAAGCGTCTAAAAGCAAATCCCTGTAGCTTCCACAAGCAGCTACAGCTCGTCCTCTGAGTGAGAATCCTATGCATGGTGTCCTTGTGGCTGGGCACCTAAAAATGGTTTTACAAAAAAAAAATAGATTTGAAAGCAAACGGGTCAGAGCCCGAATGTGGAGATATTTTAAAAACCTGCAAGTGCTTTAAAAACATTTAAAACAGTATATGCAAAATACATGTTAGGACGTGCTCTCACATGAGATACTCACCTCTCAACTAACCGTGCACTCCTAACGTTCCTGTACCCATTCATGTGTTACCTCATAACTAACTAATTCTCAAGAGTTTCTAACACTTCTACTCGGTTCACGTTTAAGTTCCAACCTTAACAATTAAATAGAGAGTTCTACTTTAATTCCCGGATTCCCAATTATTAACAAAACCATTTATTGATAAAAGTTCCCTTTTTATCTTTTCATAACATTACCATAACTATACTCACAATTTAACATAGTAAATTCCTTCTCATATAACCGTATATTTTCACATCATAAATATACAATACAAGCACCCAAAGGCTAAGCTGCGGTGCACACATACTCTGCTATCCATCCCGGTACATCACGTACATAAGGATCACGCATTCCGAATCTCTCAGGAATCGTTCAGATAACAACATCACAAATAGTGGAGGCGAACACAGTCACATCACATGGGCCACGCACATACGTACGCTCCCACGATCAGCAAACTTATTAATATCCCAATAAGTCCTTCTATGACCTATGTTCATCGAGGTAACCAATTTAAATCCGGGCAACACAAGGATAAGAAGGCCCTAACCGAACGTAAACCTCCCGTGATAGCAAGTATGGTAGGTATGTCATACACATAAAATTATATACTAAGCATTCACACATCTTAGTTATCTCGATATTAATAAAGGTATACTCTACATCTTTATACCATTATTCCAAATTCATATATTTCAAGTATCCCGATAATATAGAAATTAAATTGTCGACACGTCTCACGTCGTAGTTTCTTAAACTTAAAACTTATCTCAAATAAACTATTAAGTTCCTCTTATTCCCCCATATATCATCTTTACACCTAAGGTCTTTACTTCTGCCCCAAACATTATTTCATTAAATTATTCAAATTTACACTATTAACCCAAATATTATCTCAATTACCGAATTTCATTAATTTAGAATAATTCCTCAAATTGAATCCCAATTAAGGTCAAATCTCATAATCATGCCTACTGGTCTTCCTTAAGATTAAGGGTATTCATAAGGTCTCCAATAATATCATTCAAGGATTAACACCATTAAAATTTAATTAGGGAAAAACATTACTCATTCTGGGAAGGTCGATCGATCGACCTTTACCTTCGATCGATCGATGGTGGTCGATCGATCGACTGAAGCATCGATCGATCGAACGCACCAGGTATGGTTACGGACTGCTTCGTTTTGCAGTTACCAATTCGTCCCAAAACACCATTTTCAAGCATGGAACTCTAAGACAAGGTTACACTATCATCATACTATCATCCTACAACAGTATTAACATTCTAAATCCCATAATTCATCATTCAAAGGCTTTGTTTAGATCACAATTTCATCAAAATTTCCAGATTTCTTCTTCATTCAAGAACATAAATAACTTTCTTCTAAACTCCATTTTTAGATCATCAATGGTTCTGTTTAGAACATATAATTCGTCCAAAATATTACTACATGCAATCCCTAACCTAATTCATAGCTTTTAACTTCCAATTTATGGGTCTAAATCATCTTCCAAGATCAATTTCGAAAATTCCTAAACATGGAAAAACATAGCTTGAATCAAATGAATTTAAACCACTTGCCTTAATCTTTCTCTGAATTTGAGGTTAAATTTGAAGGTTGAATCTGTCCTCTCTCTTTCTGCAGAATTCTTTCCTTTCTCTCTCTCTCTACAAGATCTTCCCAAGGATGATGATAATGGAGGTGTGTTTGGTTTTTGGTAAGTTGGGACTATATTTCAACTTCTCCCGTAGCCCATTAAGTCCCTTAGTGTAGTTAGTGGGTTTAGTGGATGGAGATTAAGTCAGATATCTATTTCTAATTTTCGTCACTTTTTAATTCCCAAAAATATAAAATTACCAATATACCCTTAATGATGCCGGTATGGCCTAAAAATACCCCGGGACCCAAACTAAACTCCCGGCTAGTGTTTTCTGACTATCTCGACCCTTCCGGACGCGTTGGTGCACTCAAAATGACCATACGGGTGAAAAAAATAGAATTCACTTTTTAATTCAAAAAATTATATTCCTGACGCGACTGTAATGCGCGTCCCAACAAATTTTTCCAAATTGTCGTATTTCAATCTCGTGACAATTTCAATATTACCAATATTCATATATTGCCAAGTATACACATTATAATAAAATACTAACTCACATCTCGTTAATATTTTTATCCGGATTAATTTCCAATTAATAAACATTTAATTCAATTAATCCCCAAAAATAAATATCACAGAAAATACGGGGTATTACAAACCTCATCTCTTTTAAAAATCATAGCTCATACGTCTACACGTTTGACCTTCTACTGCAGGGTCTCTTATCCTTACATCATTTTGTTGATTGGACCCTGAAGAAGATGCCCCTCATAGAGAAGGGTTAAGAAGTTGAGAAGGTCGAAGTCTCTTTGAATGCAGAGATTGACAGGCTGAAGGAAGAGCTGAAAGAGGTTGACAAGATGAAGGGAGTTGTCCAGTAGAGGGATAAGGAGGTGGCCAAACTCAAAAAGGACCACGATGTTGGTCTAAAGGCTAAGGATAATGCCCTTCAGACTAAGGCGGATGTTGCAGTCAAGGCTGCTTCAAAGGATGTTGTAGGGAAGATCATTGAAGAATATAAAGTCTATGATGAGTTTGTCAGTTTCGACTTTGAATACCTTGAAAGGGGTATCAAAGTAACTGGCAAATGGGCACCCTCTAAAGAGAAAGAATCATGGATTTTGACAGCCTCAGACTTTGAGGGATTAGGGTTCGGTGACCCCCAGTTTTCTCAGGCCTTGCAAGAGGTTGAGGAGGCCGATTCTACACCTGCTGTGACTGCTCCCCTGGAAGTCACTGAGACTGAAGATGTTAATCCTCAGGATTATGGGGCCGAGGTGACCAACGTCGGCCACAAAAATGCTGAGACTTACACCTTGTGAAGCTTTTAAGTTATTATTTTTGTTTCCTTTCTTGTCTGTACCCATAATTTGGTGAACTTTGATGACATATTGGTACTAATTTGTAACTTTTGAATGTTAAACGATCATTAATCCCATCTTCTTTAAATTCCATTGCTTCTTTCAATGTTATGCTTGAATGTCTTACCTCTTGAATGTTGTTGTCTGAGGTCACCATATAAAGATGTCCACCCTCATAATTTTCACCAAATTAATGACGTTTAAGGTCCGAGGTCACCATATATTGATGTTCACCCTCGTAATTTTCACCAAATTAATGATGTGTAAGGTCTGAGGTCACCATATAATGATGTTTACCCTCGTACTTTTCACCAAATTAATGATGTTTAAGGTCTGAGGTCACCATATAATGATGTTCATCCTCATAATTTTCACCAAATTAATGATGTTTAAGGTTTGAGGTCACTATATAATGACGTTCACCCTCATAATTTTCACTAAATTAATGATGTTTAAGGTCTGAGGTCACCATATAATGATGCTTACCCTCATACTTTTCACCAAATTAATGATGTTTAAGGTCCGAGGTCACTATATAATGATGTTTACCCTCATACTTTTCACCCAATTAATGATGTTTAAGGTCCGAGGTCACCATATAATGATGTTCACCCTTATCATTTTCACCAAATTAATGATGTTTAAGGTTTGAGGTCACCATATAATAATGTTTACCCTCGTAATTTTCACCAAATTAATGATGTTAAGGTCTGAGGTCACCATATAATGATGTTTACCCTCGTACCTTTCACCAAATTAATGATGTTTAAGGTCTGAGGTCACCATATAATGATGTTCACCCTCATAATCTTCTCCAAATTAATGATGTTTAAGGTCTAAGGTCACCATATAATGATGTTTACCCTCACACTTTTCACCAAATTAATGATGTTTAATGTCTGAGGTCACAATATAATGATGTTTACCCTGATACTTTTCACCAAATTAATGATGTTTAATGTCTGAGGTCACCGTATAATGATGTTTACCCTCATACTTTTCACCAAATTAATGATGTTTTAAGTTCTGAGGTCACCATATAATGAAGTTCACCCTCATAATTTTCACCAAATTAATGATGCTCAAGGTCTGAGGTCACCATATAATGATGCTTACCCTCATACTTTTCACCAAATTAACGATGTTTATGGTCTGAGGTCACCATATAATGATGTTCATCCTCATAATTTTCACCAAATTAATGATGTTTAATGTATGGGGTCATCATATAATGATGTTCATCATCATACTTTTCACCAAATTAATGATATTTAAGGTCTTATATCACCATATAATGATGTTCACCATCATAATTTTCACCAAATTAATGATGGTCACCATATAATGATGTTTACCTTCATAGTTTTCACCAAATTAATGATGTTTAAAACGTATAACAAAAGTATCAGTACAACACTGCTCTTCTCATTAAAATCTTCTTCATGAAATGATATAGGTATTACAAAGAAACAACTGTAACATCATATGTAATATCTCTTCAAGTGGTCTACATTCCA
This sequence comes from Sambucus nigra, assembly GCA_949130495.1. Lineage (NCBI taxonomy): Eukaryota > Viridiplantae > Streptophyta > Magnoliopsida > Dipsacales > Adoxaceae > Sambucus > Sambucus nigra. The sequence continues at coordinate 60,300 of CASBWL010000201.1, read as the reverse complement.
AGGATTGGAGAAAGGCTCCCTTTCGAGATTTTCTAACCGGTAGGTGCCAGGCACAACCTCATCAACTACTCTGTAAGGATCATGCCAGTTTGGGTGGAGCTTATTTGACTTCTACAACGGCTTCTTTAGGACTAGGTCTCCCACAGCTATAGGCTTTAATTTCACCCTTTGGTTGTAGAACGTGGCAGTTCTCTGCGGGTAGGTTGCCTGTCAAATCTCCGCATCTTCTCTCCTTTCTTCAATCAAATCCAAATCAAGTCTTATCTCTTCCCCATTCTTATGAGGGTCATAGGTCTGAACTCTATGAGTGGGAATTATTACCTCTGTAGGGGTGACAGCTTCTGAGCCATGGGCTAACATGAATGGGTGTGACACCCCGCCCAATTAAATATAGGGTGATAAGTCCATTCCCAAATTTTAAAACAGGATATACGGTCGGTTCATTCTTAGCATCATTGTTGAAAATAATATAATCCTTATTAATCACCTATAATAAAATTAAGCTAAGTGTCAAAACATTTTCCCTTTTTAATAACTCCCTTTAACCACAACATTCCAAAAGTAAATTATAAACCATTCACCATACATAGGAATAATAAGTACTGAACAAGAATTTAATATGACATTAAATAAGACTGTGTAAAACCTCCCAGTTCAAAACTCCAAACCATAAAAGAAACTAAATACAATATCTCTTATAAAAGACTAGAATCGGGCGACACATGCCCTAAATAGGAAGTCTAAGAGAAACTGAATGAAATGAACAGAATGCGTCTACCGCAAGGACCTACAACTTCCATAATAGCTGCAGAATGTCTACTAATCCAATATCTAATTTGGGTACCCCTGCGGCTGAGAACCTGGTATAATATATATATAGCAAAAGAGAGAAGAGATGCAATAAACGGGTCAGGGCCCAAGGTTTAAAATGATTTAGCAAGTATTTAAAACTGTTTCTTAAAACAAGTCTTATACGCATGTTAGTTATCGAACTCCCACATGAGCTTCTTACCTCTCATCTATTGTGCACCCCTAACGTACATCTAATTTTCCCTTTAGTGATACCACCCAGTCTAACTAGTCTCAAGTCATTCTAATAGTATCTATACTCACTATTAGTATACCCGTATCGCCCATACAATACGCTTTAAAATTAGCCTATGTCGAGCTGCTAATTAATAGGTATTTTAATCTCCACACTATGTATAATATAAATATTTAGATTACTATCTCTCTCGTAATCCCCAAGGAACATTCTCTCTATACCGAAATAATTAGAGTATTAAGCCTCACATACTTTTCTTAAAGTCCTTTCTTGTTTAAGTTTACTAACTGATATTTTCTCGCACTCCAAGAACCGGTAAACCCAAATTTGGACTCGAAGAAAAATCCCAAAAATTCCCTCTGTCGCTCGAACCAGATGGCATGTCATTTGAATGACTGCAACGTGTCGTTCGCGAGAGATGCCATCTCACTCGAACGACTTCGCGCGAGATTGCACTGTTCGTCTTCCTGCCCAGATTTTCAACGTTTTTCACCATTTTAGGACCTAAAAACCTCTAAGATTCAGTCCCCAACACCTCATCATCAATATCCATCAACACATAACTGATTATACGTCATTCCTAACATCCTAGGATCCTTAATTCGTCATTAATCACCATAATTATTTAAAACCCCCAAATTAATTCACATGAACCCTAGTTTCCAGAATTTCAATTAAAGAACCTAGTCAACCCAGATTCGTTCATCAATACTTGATTAAATTTCTTAGTTTAACCTCTACATACATGAAGGAATATCAACAACTAATTATCCCAATCTCGATTCATCATTTAAACTCAAATTTTCACCCAATTAAGATGTAAATCAATTGTTAATTTCACCTACTCTAACATGAGTATGATTATTGCTAAAGAAAGCAAGTAATAAACACTTGCCTTAAATTGAAGGTTTGAATTCTTTGGTGATGTGGGTATAGACGCATTCCTCTCTTCTCGATCTACGCGTTGGTGGTCACGATTGTGCAAGGTGATGCTAATTGAGCCTTCCCTCTTGGAAATTGGTTCTCCCTCACACCCTCTCTGGGCGTTCTTGATTTTTGTATAACTTAACCCTAATGTAACTCCCATAGATGATATAATTATTCTCTAATTTTCGTCCATTTAATTTTTCCAAAAGTCCAAATTACCAAACTACCCTTACAGGGTATCGGTTTGGCCTGAAATCTCCCGGAGTCCAAATAAAATACCTGGGTAGAGTTTTATGACTATATCGACCCTCCCGGACTCAACGACACACTCTAAATTACCATAAAAGTTACATAAAAATAATTTATCTTATACTCCATTCAATTAGTCCCGACACGACTCACACGCGTGTCAGACTTAAATTACCAAATTATCGTATTATTCACTCTCGACAATTTATCAAAGTCAATAAGTATTAACCCTTGGCACACTAGTTAATATTTATTTTTAAATCAAAATTAATTTAACAATTAATTTCTCACATTTTAATTCAATTAATCCCACTATAATAATTACTCCCATAATTATTTAAATCACAGAAAATATGGGGTATTACATACTTCCTCCCTAATAATGGAATTTCGTCTTGAAATTCAAAAAATAAGGTATACCTGGTACGAATAAATCTGGATATTTCTCACGTATATCCGCCTCACGCTCCCAAGTAGACTCTTCCCCATTGTGATGTTGCCACTGCACCCGAACAAGTGGTACTACCTTTGACCTCAACCTCCTATCACTATAATCTAGGATAGCTACCAGTCTCTCCTCATATGAATTGTCGGGCTATAACTCAATCTCCCCAATCGCGATGTGAGTGTGTGCCAACTCATCCCGAAGATACCGCCTCAGTGACGAAATGTAAACACATCATGGATACGATGCAAGTGTTCCGACAACCCAAGCCTATATGCTTCTGGTCCAATCCTCTCGATAATAGGAAATGGTCCTACATATCTCGGAGCTAATTTCCCCTTTTTCCCAAATCTCATTACCCCCTTCATCGAAGATACTCTCAACAAAACCTGGTCCCCTATAGTGAACTCTCTGAAGGACCGTTTAGCATCGACGTAGCTCTTCTGTCTGTCCTGTGCTACCCATATGCGAACGTGAATCATCTCGATTCTGCTCGATGTGTCCTAAATCACCTCTGGGCCGAGTATTTTGTCGTCTCCCACCTCTAGCCAACAAGTCTTAGAACGACAAGGTCTACCGTATAATGCCTCGAACACGGCCATGCTAATCGTAAACTGGTAGGAGTTGTTATAAGCAAACTCCACCAGTGAAAGGTACTGCTCCCATCCTCCACTAAAATCAAGGGCACACATGCGCAACATATCTTTGAGCATATGATTAGTGCGCTCAGTCTGCCCATCGGTATGCGGGTGATACGCCGTACTCAACCGTAACTCAGTGCCCATAGCCTCCTGGAAGCTCTCCTAAAAACGAGATACAAACAACTTATCTCTATCCGACACGATATTAAGAGGCACACCATGCAGTGTCACTATCTCTGCAATAAATAACTGAGCATACTGTCCCGCTGTGTAGTCTCTCCTGATGGGTAAAAAGTGGTCTACTTTCGTCAACCGATCCACAATAATCCATATATAATCGTGCCCCCTCTGCGAAGTGGGTAACTCAGAATTAAAATCCATGAAAATGCCTTCCCATTTCCACGTAGGAATCTCCAACGGCTGAAGTAACCTTGGTGGTCTCTGATGGTCCACTTTCACTAACTGGCAAGTGGTACACTTAGATACGAACTCTGAGATATCCTTTTTCATTTCGCTCCACCAATACTGCCGCCTCATATCCTGGTACATTTTATCCCCATCGGGATATATCGCAAATCGGGACCCATGCGACTCTGTCATCACTGCATGTCGAAGGTCCTCCTTCTCTGGGATAATGAGTCTCCCATTGAAGCGCAAACCTCCCTCGGAGCTCACCGAATAAGACTCGGTCCCACCGGCTAAAATCTATCTAATACTTTCCTAGCAAAAAGGATCTGTCGCCTGTGCGTGAACCACCCTCGTCACTATTTATGGTGTGACGGTCATAACTGACATGAAGGACCTGACAACTTTATCCTGATATCCCAATTCCTTCCATTTTGCTTTCCACACCTCAAATGTCTCATCTATCGGTCTACGGCTCAACGCATCAGTAACTACATTAGCCTTTCTCGAGTGAAAGTGTATCTCAAACTGGTAATATTTTACAAACTCAAGCCACCTACGTTGACGCATATTCAACTATTTCTGCGTGAACAAGTATTGCAGTGACTTGTGGTCTGTAAATAAGCGAAACTCTTCCCCTAATAAATAATGACTCCAAATTCAAAGCGAAAACACGACTGCTGCCAGCTCTAAGTCGTGGGTGGGGTAATTCTTCCCGTGAGGCTTAAGCTTCTGGGAATCAAAATCTATATCCTTCTCATCTTGCTGAAGTAATCCCCCAAGCCCCTATAAGAAGGCGTACGTATAAACCAGGTACTCAACCCCTACCCTGGAAAGTGCAAGTACCGGTGTGGAAGTCAACTTATCTTTCAGCTCATCGAACGTCAACTGACATGCATCATCCCAAACAAATAGCACACCCTTACGAGTCAGATTTGTCATCGAACCCGTAATTGTCGAGAATACCCGAATAAACCATCTGTAGTACCAAATAATCCTAAAAAACTCCGCATCTCCGTCGGTGTCATGGGCTGTCCCCACTCCTTCACCGCTGACACTTTACTAGGATCCAAAGATATCCCTATCTCTGATACGATGTGTCCCAAAAACTTTACCTCCCGCTGCCAAAATTCATACTTCTCATACTTGGCGTACAACTCATGCTCTCGTAAAGTTTGCATAACCATACGTAAGTGCTCGGCATGCTCCTCCTCGGTGCGGGAATAAATCAGGATGACATCTATGAAGACAATGACAAACTGATCTAGGAACTCTTTGAATACTCTGTTCATTAAGTCCATAAATACTCCTGGGGCATTGGTTAACCCAAATGGCATAACCTTGAATTCATACGACCCATACCTCGTCAGAAAAGAAGTCTTAGCCACGTCCTGCTCCTTGATGCATAACTGATGATACCCGGATCTCAAGTCTATCTTTAAGAAGTGGGTTGCTCCTCTCAGCTGGTCGAACAAGTCATCGATGCGAGGCAATGGATACTTATTCCGTATCGTGACTTTGTTAAGCTCTCGATAATCAATACAAAGTCGTAGGGATCCATCCCTCTTCTTTACAAACATAACTGGGGCACCCCAAGGCGAAGTAATCCTACGAATGAAACCCTGTCCCAACAACTGTTCTATCTACTCCCATAACTCTCCCATTTCTGTCGGAGCCGTACGGTAAGGCGCACTTGCTATCGGACGAGTGCCCGGTGTTAAGTCTATCACAAAGTTGATATCCCTACTCGGAGGCAACCCCGATGTATCCTGAAATACATCGAAAAACTCGCAGATGACTGGAATTGAATCAAGTGGAACCATTACTGCAGAGGTCTCATCCTCTATATAAAATAAGTGGGTGGATGAAACTCTCTCAGAACGAGGCATCGCCACTAAGAACATCTCCTAGCCCATAATGGCGAACACAGTACTCCTACTGAAGAATAGATCATGGCCCTATACTCGACTAGACAATCCATGCCAATAATGGTAGCGTACTCAGACATATCTAACACTAACATATCAACCGATAAAATTAAACTGCCAATCTCTATGCCTACTCCCCAACAAATAAAGAAAATTAACGATCCACTACCCAACGTTGAATCTAGACATGTCACTATACTCTCTACCGTGCTTAACAACCCAGTGTCCCGTGCAAAACTAGTGGCTATAAAGGAGTGTGATGCCCCCATGTCAAATAAGATACGACCCAAAGTACCATGGATAGAAAACTTACCCTCCACTGCGGGTGGTGCCTGCGGAACTGCAGCCTGGTGGATGTTATAGATACATCCATACTGCAACTGCCCCTGCTACATCGGGACTGCGGGCAAAGCTAGAACTGGAGCTCGTGCTGGTAGGGCAGTGGGAAAAATAGGTCTCTGGGGCTCTTGGTGAGCACCCTGCTGCCGAGGAACTCTGTCCTTATTGGGGCACTTCTGTTTCTTATGGCCAGTCTTGCCACAAGTATAATATTTCCCGATGAAGTTCTCTCCCCTCTGTCCCTGATAGCCTCATCCCTACTGGCCGTTACCACCCTTAACTCAGACCTGCTGGCCCTGCTGTCCTCCTTGATGTTGGCCCTGCTATTGGCCCTGGTGGCCCTGCTTCCAACCCCCATGACCATGCCTGAAACCTCCAGAATGAAACCTCTTAGAAGACTCCCCCTGCTGGGAACTCTGCCTCAGACTCCGCTCAACTGGTGCCCCACTGGCACTACCTCCCCCTGTCTTACCTAACTGGTTGGGCTTTCCCCCTCGCTTGCTTCCCTTAGCGTGGAAGAGGTTATCCTGACAATACAACAAGGCTGCATTCAAAACGTTTGTATACGAGTTTAGGGAAGGTTACTCAAGAGATACTGGCGTATCCTCCAAGTCAAGCCATACATGAACATCTGAATGCGCTTTTCCTCAGTAGGCACTATTGATGTAAAAAATAAGATTACCTCTAATTAATCAATCACAGATAAAATGAATAAATAAGACAAAGGATTTTTAAGGTGGTTCAGCCTGATGAAAATGGCCTACGTCCACTATTTTTGTATTGCTGACTGTTTATTTGGAATCTCGATAATAATTTTACCAAGAGATCCAAAGTCCCCTTCTAATGAGGAGGTTACAATGTATTTATAGCTTTTAGGTTGTACATGTGAAAAGACAATGCGTTGTTATCTAGTAGACATATACATTTGTACGATAATAATGAGCATTTAATGCGCAGTCGTCTTTTTGATTCTCTTGATTTGGATGCTCTGTACGCTAAGTAGCTCGGACCGCTTAAATTGCTCAGTACGCTTGAGTTGCTCAGAGCTCTCCAGTTGCTCGAGGTGCCTAGGCTACTCGGTACGCTTGAGCTCCTCGGAGTGTATGAGTTTCTCGTTGAAAGTATTCATATTTGCCACGTGGTTAACATGTGTCTTCAAGTGATTGGCCCATGTCAGCAGACTAAATTTGGTATCAACAGAAGCCCACAATGTTTCACAGTTTGAGGTTAAAGAAAAGTGTGGAACATTCTGCTTGAAAACTACTTAGATTATTGGTTTTTATGGATTTTAGGAAAATTTTCGTTGTATATAACTCCTTTTTGAGCGCATAGTATCGGGCTTCATACATATTTTGAATTTTTATGACCACTTCGATGTTTGTGCCCTTTTCTTCTTTTAGCCACCAAAAACATAAGCGTATTCCCTTGTAATCATTACCTTTCTTTATTCCCGAGGTAAAGTATTTAAGCGCGACAGAAATCCTATCGTCTTTCACTTTTCAAATCTGTATCTTTGAACTCTTCATTTTCTCTCTATCTCGTGCCTTCGTTCTTTCCATCGTTCATTATCAACTGATCTCTCTTTTTTCTGTAAGATTTTCTTCCCTCTTCTTTATTTACTTTGTTCATCATGGTTTATCTTGTTGAATCGCTGGACAAATTTCGGTCTGAATTTTCAATCCCTTCGTGGGTTATTTTGGAAGAACTTTCTGAACCTTCTGATTATTTTTCTTTGGCTGAGGGACATTGATTCCCAAGCCTTTTTGTAGCCGAATGTGGCTTTTATTTCCTGCCAAATCCCATGTGTTTGGAGTTTTGTCAATATTTTGATGTTGTACCTGCAAGAGTATCTCCAAATACATGGAGGATAGTTAATGGTGTACATAGGTTGAATCAACTTCATGGAACCCGTTTAGGGATTCCAGAGATTATGTATTGCTACAGATGGGTTACAAGTGAAAGTACTTTCTATTTAAAAACTAGGTTTTTGAATAGAGCGTTAGTTGTCAATCTTCCTGATGCCAATAGGGATTATTTTGATCATGGGGTCGTGATGAAAAATTGGCAACACCCTCCATTAAATGGAGATGATGTATACCAAGGTCCCAGGTGTCCACTTTATGGTAATGGGATAGGTTGTTTTTATTTTTGAATCTTGTTTTCTTTGTATTTGATAAAATGCATCACTGACATTTGATTTTGTTTGTTACAGTTGATAGTAAAAGGAAACCTCCAAAAGAAACCGAGGTTAATATAAGGCATTTAAAACTTATCTGGGGTTTGCATCAATCTGTTGATGAGGAGCATATTAGATCTGCTTCTTACTTGTTGCAATACAAAATCTACACCTCGTCTTTTACTTCTCGTCCTCGTCCTGTGGTGGTTGATCTTAACCAAGTACGAACCTCTGAAATCAGTGTGGAAGGTTCTTTTTCTGACTTAAGCATTCCCATCACTGGTCTGATGAAGAAGAGAAGAGCTCCTACCTTTTTTGACAAGTCTGCCTCTACTACTATGGAGGCAACGAAAAGTAAAAAAGATGTCCCCAAATAAGGGACAAAGACTATAGATGTACCCCCTCCTATTGCTGCCAAGGAAGATGGCGAGAAGCCCCATGTGGCTCCGAGTAAGACTGTTGCTATCTCTCCTTCGAGCGATGTTATTGTCATATCACCAATAAATACAACATCTTTAGTTGAAAATGCTCCGGCTCCTTTGAGGAGATTGAAGATAAGTTCTACTGAGAGAGTTGTTGACCCTAATTCTCAGCCTTCAAATACTGAAGGTAATATTCCAGCTCTTGCACCTCCTAGCTCGGTTGTGAGCTTATTAAGATCTTGGACCGTTCCAGAGTCCCAAGGTGTTGAAAACACCCTTTTCTCGTGAGAGACTTACTACCTTGGCTGCTCAACACATCGTATCAGTAAGTATTGTTAGCCTGAGTCTTTTACTTTCTAACATTATGTTCATACATTGGCTTAAAGCTCTTTCTTTTTTCAGCTGGTGACGTGTTTCAACAGTATTTTGAAGATGGATGAAGCTATTAGGGCTTCAAGCTCCTCGGGTGGAGTAGAGGAAGCTTTTATTGGGATGACCCAATCTTTAAAATATTTTTGTCAAAAGTAAGTGGAAGATAAAGGCGCTTGGGAGAAGCAATTTAAGTCCATTGAGATAGATAGAGATCAAGTCGTGAATGCCTCTAAGGAATTGGAGAAGAAGTTGAAGGAGTTTGAACAGAGCAACAAGGAGCTTGTGGTTAAGCTTAAGTTTGCTGAAGAGGAAGTTGTTAAACTTCAAGATGTTGAGCGATAGAAAACGGAGGTGGAAGAAAAGATGAAGTCTGTCGAGGAGCTCCTTAGGGAAAGGACCTCCTCGAAGAAGGCAAAAAGGAAAGCAACAGTTAAAAAATCATTTAGTGCTGGTTGGGACAAAGGCTGGAATAAGAGCCTGGCTGTAATGTCTTCTCAAATGGAGTATACCAGTGTCAAATACTTTAGGGATGGATGGGTAGCAGCCTTGAAGGAGCTGAAGGTTGCTTAGAATTCTGAGTTGTTCCTGCAGCATACTCATGGCCCTCCTCCCTCTCCTGGAGAAGAAGAAGAAGATGAAGCTGATTCAGATGAATCTTCTATGATGACTGGAGTTCAAGTCCCTATTGTTCCTTTTATTTAACCTTTCGAGCAACTCAACCAGCCAGCACTTCTATCGAGCAGCTACCCTTGCCTTCCAAGCAACCAACCCCTTCATCCAAACCTTCTGAGGAAGTCATAGGAAACAAGGAGAAGGTGTAAAATTGTTCGGGTTTTTTATTTTGTTATTTTCTTAAATGTAACCTTGAACTATGTATCTCCTATTATGATGAATAAAAATTTGAACTTTGGTTGTTCATCTTGAATTTCTCTTTTACTCGCTCTATCTGCATCATTATTGATTCTTTTTATTTCTTCTCTTTGCTAGTTTATGGCCAGGATGGAGCTCTTATCAGCTCATGATACAGAATTGATGAAGAAATGCAATGACTATTTTAAAGCTGGTCATGTAGATCTTAATGAGGCCCAGATAATTGACATCCTTGGATCAGGTGCTTCTGACTGAGCAGTTGAAGCTTACCAATACTTGAAGTACTTACTTGATCGTGCTGTAGCCAATAATGTGGCCTACTACGAGATGATTGAAGATCTCCAAGGAACTATCGAGGAGCTCCAATAGCAATATAAGGAATCCACTTCCCTTTTGCATCAAGGATACGAGAAAAAATATCAACAATTGACTGCTGACAAAGAGTATGACAAATTCATCTCTGCTCACGAGAAGAAGGAGAGTGTTCCGAAGCTTGAAATTGAAGAGCATAGGCATATCACCAAATTGTTGGAGCGGGAGAACATTGCTTTGTAGGAGGAAATAAAACAACTCAAATCTGCTGCCTCTTCCTCGGGAGCCTTGGTCCCAGTAAATGATGATGGTTTTTCATTTTTAGAAGTAGAAAATGCTAACTTAAGGGATGAGTTATAAACCTTGAAGCGAGCACGATCTTCCACACCTGCTCATGGCAGAGTAAGTTCTTCTCGTGGATGAGCAAGGGTTGGTCAGGTCACCATTAAATAAGCGAGAACGCAGCCGGCTTTAGAGAATCAAGTCGTTCAGTTGATGGCAAAGAACCAAGCCTTGACATAAATGTCTAAGAAGATTCTGAACTTCACCGAACAACTCTCTAATCAAAGCTCTGCTCTGGAAAGTAAAGAAATTCTAGTGAAGAAACTCCACAATCAACTTGAGAGGTTAACTTATCAACTCCACAAGCAGCCCAGGGAATTTTGGATATCTGGGTATAACGAAGCTTTGTACCATCTTGATGCTCGGTTGTAGCAGTTAAATAATGAGGGATATAAACAGGGGTGGTTGAATGCCTTGTGTGTGCTAAAATTGGAGCATGGCCACTACTTATGGGATTATTATGAGCCTGGAGTGCTCGATTTACCCGTGCCTCCTTTTAATCTTGATGTTAGTTGGATTCCTGCTCGTGCAATTCCTTAATGCTTGATTTCCAAGTATCTCGGCGATTACAGTCTTCATGCAAACTTTGAGATATCTCGCCCAGAGCACTTGCTTGATCGGACCTCCGTAATGAATGTTAGAATGCTGCGAGATGTAAACTTTATAAATTCTCCTTATGCATTAGATGATCCTACAGCCGGGGTAGAACCTCTTTCAAAAGAAGAGGGGAAGAAACCCATAGATTAGGATATTCTTATGTAATGAATCAGACATCATATCTTGCGTAATCTGCTTTGATTTAATGAAGAAAAAGTTTGTCTTTTGCCATTTCATTTTCTTCGAAATAATTTGTAGAATGTCTTTCCTTGTTGGTTGTATATATATGTATATATATATATATATATATATATATATATATATATATATACTATACTTATCTCATTTGTTGTTTGATCGTAGTGACTTGTCACTTTTTGGACCTAAGCAATGGAATGATTTTCATCCCATGTTCCTGCTTAGTTGTAGTAATCTCGTATGGATTACCTTGTTGCCTAGACAGTGAATGCCTCGGGAGGTCGTCCAGCTTCTTGACTAGTTTGGTACCAACCAATCGGAGTTGGTTGTAATGATTTCCCGACCAATCGGAGTTGGTGGTAATTTATTTGCCGACCAACCGGAGTTGGTGGTAATTGAGTTCCCGATCAACCGGAGTTGATGGTAATTTACTGGCCGACCAACCGGAGTTGGTGGTAATGAGTTCCCGACCAACTGGAGTTGGTGGTAATTGATTTTTCGACTAACCGGAGTTGGTGGTAATGAGTTCCCGACCAACCAGAGTTGGTGGTAATTGATTTGCCGACCAATCGGAGTTGGTGGTAATGAGTTCCCGACCAATCAGAGTTGGTGGTAATTGATTTCCCGACTAACCGGAGTTGGTGATAATTGATTTTTCGACCAACCAGAATTGGTGGTAATGAGTTCCCGACCAACCGGAGTTGGGGGTAATTGATTTTCCGACCAACCGAAGTTGGTGGTAATGAGTTCCCGACCAACCGGAGTTGGTGGTAATTGATTTCCCGACCAACCAAAGTTGGCGGTAATGATTTCCCGACCAATCGTAGTTGGTGGTAATTGATTTCCCGACCAACCGAAGTTGGTGTTAATGAGTTCCCGACCAATCAGAGTTGGTGGTAATTGATTTGCCGACCAACCGGAGTTGGGTTTGTGTAGTGTGTGTAACACTAATATTCCGGAAAAAAAACTTCAACAAAAAGGAATTGAGGGATGAAACATCACTTTATTCATTTTGAAAGAACTGTGTTACATAGTAATTTTAACTACTGATAATACTTGCGCAGATGCTCTACATTCCATGCATTCTTAAATTCTTCTCCTTCCAAGGTTTTAATCCTGTATGTTCCTGGATGAACAACTTCTGTTACTCTGTAGGGTCCATGCCAGTTGGCTTCCAGTTTGTTATTCTTTTGGATCACCTTCTTCAACACATAATCCCCTTCCTTCAAATCACACTTCTTCACTCTTTTGTTCTACAACAAAGATGTTCATTGTTGATATGTTGCATTCCTGATTATTACTTCTCCCCTAACTTCTTCGAGCATATCCAGGGCTAATCTTCTCATCAAGTCACTGACAGGAGAATTGAAATTAAGCACCCTATACGTGGGTAGACCCAATTCAGCAGGTATGACAGACTCACTCCCAAATGCCAGCATGTATGGAGACTCTCCCGTTGCTATTCGTGGTGTGGTACGATAAGCCCACAACACAAAATGTAGCTCGTTAATCCAATTTCCCTTTGCATCATCTAGTCGTTTTTTCAAACCATTCAGTAGCGTTCTGTTTGTCACCTCAATTTACCCATTTCTTTGGGGATGTCTTGGTGCAGAGTGGATCTTCAGTACATTAGATTGAAGATAATACGCAACAAACTTCTCGTTATCAAACTGGGTTCCATGGTCAGTAATGAATCCATGTGGGAGACCATATCTATAGATAATATTCTTTCAAACAAATTGATTGACTTTGTCGTATGTCATATCAATGAGAGGCTCAGCTTCCACCCATTTAGTAAAATAATCCACAGCAACCACGAGGTATTTGAATCTTTCCCTGGTCGTTGGAAGTGGCCCGACCAAGTCTATTCCCCACATGGCGAATGGCCAAGGAGACGTGATGGGTGTTAACAATGTTTGGGGAGTTCTTCGGATAGAAGAGAAACGGTGACATTTATCGCACTTTTTGGCATAAGCTACGCAATCAACTCTCATCGTCGTCCAGTAATACCCCTGCGTTGTAATTCTTTGCAAAAGCGCCCGATCTGCTACATGGGCTCCACAAGAGCCTTAGTGAACCTCTTCGATCAAATATTTCACTTCGGAGGGATGGACACATCTTTGTAGCCCTGCTATAACTCCTCGTCTATATAAAATTCCACTTGTCAATACATAACAAGCAGCTTTAAACATCAATTTTTTGGCTGCGAGTTTATCAGTTGGCAAATCCCCCTCTTCAATATAGGCCCTGATGGGGTCCATCCAAGATGGTCCCAAGTCGAGGGCAATGAATTTTATCATCAGATCTTTGTCTATGCTCCGACCAGCCAGGATTTCTATTGGAATTGTTCTTCGTAGCTCGGTGAGTGTGGATAATGCTAACCGAGCTAGGGCATCTTCTCTTGCATTCTTTAATCTTGGTATTCTAATCAACTAAACTGCAGTAAAACTCGATACCACCTCCATTGCTTTTGCATGATACTTCACCATTAATTCTCTTTTTGCTGCATACACCCCCGAAATTTGATTTACGATTAACTGGGAATCACTGAATACAACGACTTGCTCTGCCTTCATGGTTTTGGCCAGACTTAGACCCACGATCATTGCTTCATATTCATCCTCATTATTAGAAGCCATAAATTGAAAGGGCAGAGCATACTCCACATCAATCTCATCCGGACTATTTAAAATAATCCCTGTACCACTGCCTATAGTGCACGAAGAACCATCCACATACAAATTCCATACAAGTACTTCATTATCAAATTCTTGATCAGACAGAGTTCCGTGGTGGAATATTTGGTGCTTCCTTTTATCCTCCTCCGGCACTTCTCGCTGCTCATTGACCATCTTCTCTTGCTCGTCTACCGACGTAAGTTGGTCGGGGTTTAAATTTGATGATGCTGTAACATCCACAGGTTGGTCTGTATTAAACTCATGCTCTTAGGAGGTATTTTCTTGAGTAAACTCTGCGATAAAATCCGCTACTTCCTTCCCCTTGAGTGACGATCTAGGCTCATAAACTATATCATATTCACCAAGTTCTACTGCCCAGTACATCAATCTTTCAGATTTCTCCAGTTTTTGCAGAGCTTGTCTTAATGGCATATCGGTGTACACCACTATAGTATGGGCTTGGAAGTATGGCCTCATCCTTCTACTTGCTTCGATCAGTGCTAGTGCCAACTTCTCCAACCTTGAATATCTAATTTTTGCTCCTCGAAAAGCCTTGCTGGTTTAATAGACTGGTTTTTGTACTCCGTCCTCCACTCTTATCAATGCCAAGCTTACGGCATTTTCTGAAACTGCCAGGTACAAGTATAGTTTTTCTCCCATCACTGGTCTAGATAACAATAGAGGTGTCCCCAGATATTTTTTCAATTCTTGAAAGGCTTCCTCACATTCATCATTCCACTCAAAAGTTTTTCAGAGTGTTTTGAAGAATGGGAGGCATCTTTCAGTTGCTCGTGACACAAACCTATTAAGTGCTGCAACTCGTGCAATCGTAGTTGGAGATCCCAGCTCCAATAGGGCTTTGATCTTTTCAGGGTTCTCTTCGATACCTCGTTGGTTAACAATATATTTGAAAAACATGCATTCTCGTACTCCGAATATGCATTTGGTGGGATTCAACTTCATTTGATATTTCTCTAGTTGATCAAAAGTCTAACCTAGGTCAACTAGATGATCAGCAACTTTCTTGCTCTTCGTCAGCATATCGTCAACATAAGCCTCCATGTTATGACTGATTTTCTCTGCAAACACCTTGTTCATCAGCCGCTGATATATTGCACCTACATTTTTAAGTCCAAAAGGCATAACATTATAGCAATAAGTTCCCCTTGGTGTGATAAAATAAGCCTGTCCTCAGGTTTCATTTTAATCTGGTTGTACCCAAAATAAGCATCCATGAAACTCAACAATTCGTTCCCCGAGATAACATCCACTAGTTGATCGATCTGAGGCAAAGGAAAATGATCTTTTGGGCATGCCTTATTAAGATCGGTGAAGTCTACACACATCCTCCATTTGTTATTTTTCTTCTTTACCATCACCACATTTTCTAACCAGTCAGGATATTTGACGTCTTCAATAAAAAAGGCTTTTTGTAGTTTCTCTACTTCTTCCTGTATAGCTTGGTTCTTTTTAGGGCTGAACACTCTTCTTCGCTGCTTCACCGTCTTGATTTCCTTGTTCTTGTTGAGCTCGTGACACAGGAAATTCGGGTCTATCCCTGGCATGTCTTCATGACTCCATGCAAAAGTCTGCTTTCTGCATCTTATAAATGCTATTAATTCATGTTTTATCGATACATCCAGTGATGCACCAATTTAAGTTGTTCGTTCTGGATGCTCGTCGTCGAGAATGATATTTTTGGTAGCCTCCTTGTCCTGGCCCTTTACGAGCTGAGACTCGTCTCTATGGTCTAACGTTTTAACCTCTGCATCTTCTATTTCATCCACTTGATAAGTAGTAGTTTTCTTTCTAGATTCTTCGCGTTCCTCCTGTTCGGTAGATGAATAGTAGCATTCCCGAGCTACTTTCTGGTCGCCTTTCACCACTCTTACTCCAAATTTGGTTGGAAATTTTAAATATTACTGTATATTAGATGGTATTTCTTTAGACCTACCCTTCCCATGATCATATTGTAAGCTGATTGGACATTTTTATCCAATATGAAAAAGCGTACTCTTTCTGTTCGACAAGCAGGCCATGTACCGATAAGCATATTCAACTTGATCATCCCAAGTGAAAAAACCTTCTCGCCAGTAAAGCCAAGGAGGGGCCTATGATAGGGCTCCAATTGGGTTAACTTCAAATTCAAACTGTCTAAGCATGCATGATGTCTGCAGAGCTACCATTGTCCACCAGTACTCGTGAAATCACTACCTCCTTCATTCTCATATTGATAACCAATGGGTCATCATGAGGATATAGTACACCTTTCATGTCATTTTTAGAGAAACCAATGACCAGTTTATCTTTATTCACCTTTCTCGGGCGATCATCTTCAGTCAAGTTTATTTGCTGAATGTACGAGAAATCTTGAACCTCATTGAGGTAAGCGTTCCTATCTGCAGTCATATCCCCACCTCCTGCATCTCCACCTGTAATAACATTACATTCAAATTACCCAAAATGGATTAAAAATACCTCGAGTTCTGGCTGTCTTAGTCTTTTGGGGATATCGGGGTCATCTTCTGGATCATCTTCGTTATCTCTCTTCTTGTCTTATTTTGCTCGACGAGGAGACTTAGATCTTTTCCTTCATCGGTCATTGGTATTTCCACCATTTTGGCGATCAACATACTTAGTCAATTTTCCTTGCCTGATGAGTGCTTCAATTTCATTCTAGAGAGCTATGCAATGCTTGGTCGTGTGACCATGATCTTTATGGAACTCGTAATATTTGGACTTATTCCTCTTCTCAGGATCTGCCTTCATTTTTTCTTGCCAGTTTAGCTCCTCGTTGTTCTTGATCTCTTCTAGAATGTGGTTTATATCTACCTTCAAAGGAGTATAATTTTCAAATTTCTTCAACTGTTCCAGTGCATGCTTTGCTTTCGACTGCCTGTTGCCACCATTATTCTTTTGATCCTTCTTCTCAGTCTTTTCAGCCTCGACCTTGGTCTCCTTTGTGTCTGTATTCTTCTTCGCAACCATAGCTTCCTCAACATTCATGATTTTGGCTGCTTTTGCCATCAGTTCATCCATGGTCCTAGGCGGATCTTTGGCAAAAGTGTAGTTCAATTTATCTGCCAATAGTCCACTCATTAGAGCAGTAATTGTTATTTTCTCCTTGTAATCAATTACTTCAAGTTTCTCATTATTAAAACGAGTAATATAGTCCCTGGTGCTTTCACCTGTCTTCTGTCTAACACTCAGCAAGTGTGCTACTCGTTTGACTGGTTTCGCTCCAAAACAGAAGTTCCCAATAAAGATATCTGCTAGTTGAAAGAAAGTCGTAATTTTCCCCCGAAGAAGGTTGTTGTACCATATCTGAGTTGATCCGATAAGAGTTCCTGAAAATGCCCTGCATCTCATCTCGTCTAAAACTGCATAGATATTGGTAGCATCTTGGTATTATTCTATATGAAGGACAGGGTCAGTTTTTCCATCATATTTAGGCATCACCATAGGAGATTTCAATTTTGATGGTGTTGGAAAATCCACAATTAACTGTACAAATGGTGTCCCTTGGACAAAAGTTCTTTGTAGAGGATTCTTGGTCTTAGATATTTCCCCTAATCTGTCCTCCAACCTTTGAATAGAGCCCTTCCATGCATCGTTTCCCACCTCGGGCCTATTTGTTCGAGCAGCTGATCGCATTGAGTTTTCCTCTTGGGATCGAGCTGCTGGTCGTGATTGGGCAGAGCCTTCCCTTAGATCGGATGGTCGTGGAGATTTCTTCAACGCAATCCTAGGGGGACTTCTATTCCTCCTAGGGCCCAAATGGTCAAAAGGAGAGACTCTACTTAACCTTTCTAGAGCACTAGTCCTTTTTGGAGATAGAGTGATGTTTCGTTGAGAATATGTAGCTCGTACTGAGGAAGTCCGACCAGGTTGATAAGAAGGATCATTAGATCTCTCAGTACGATATGATTCGGTGCGTCTGGATCGAGATTCCTCTGGGAATAGCGTTCGTCTAGTTCGTGAAGAGGGTAAACGCGTATTTCTCTGAACACTTAGTGGTCCTGATTGGGCAGGCACTCCACCTTGAACAGTTTGTATAAGTTGACGCATGGTTTCTTGCATGGCCGTTTGGCCTTG
The DNA here is from genome assembly GCA_949130495.1 of Sambucus nigra. Classification (NCBI taxonomy): domain Eukaryota; kingdom Viridiplantae; phylum Streptophyta; class Magnoliopsida; order Dipsacales; family Adoxaceae; genus Sambucus; species Sambucus nigra. Next base: position 42,259 of record CASBWL010000201.1, on the reverse strand, counting down.
GGCTAAATTAACCATTATTCCAGCCAGATCTGGAACATTTGGGAGAATAAATGGATTTGGAGGGATCCCAGCATTTCGATTACTGGATTTCGGATTATCGGCCATTGATGATGAATTATTTTGGTGAAAAACACTAAGTATAGTCGTTTCTCACAGACGGCGCCAATCTGTTGATGTAAAAAATTAAATTTACCTCTAATTAATCAATCACAAATAAAATGAATAAATAAGACAAAGTATTTTTAAAATGGTTCAGCCTGATGAAAATGGCCTACGTCCACTGTTTTTGTATTGCTGACTGTTTATTTGGAATCTTGATAATAATTTTACCAAGAGATCCAAAGTCGCCTTCTAATGAGGAGGTTACAATGTATTTATAGCTTTTAGGCTGTACATGTGAAAATACAATGGGCTGTTATCTAGTAGACATATACATCTGTACGATAATAATGACCATTTAATGCCCAGTCGTCTTTTTGATTCTCTTGATTTGGATGCTCTGTACGCTGAATAGCTCGAACTGCTTAAGTTTCTCGGTACGCTTGAGTTGTTCATAGCTCTCCAGTTGCTCGGGGTGCCTAGGCTGCTCGGTACGCTTGAGATGCTCGGAGTGTATGAGTTGCTCGGTGAAAGTATTCATATTTTCCATGTGGTTGACATGTGCCTTCAAGTGATTGGCCCATATCAGCAGACTAAATTTGGTATCAACAGAAACCTCATCGGGTACCATATTTGTCAATCGCGTGAACTCCTCCTCATATTCCGCAACTATTCTCCCTTCCTGGGTGAGTTCTAAAAGTTTTCGCCTCATCTCAATCTTGACGGTGGAAGGAAAGTACTTGCGGTCGAACCACACCCAAAAATCACTGATCGACATCAACTCTCGCTCCTCAGTATTAGTAGTGGACTCCCACCACTTTAAGGTTGCCCCTCTCAGCTTAAAGGTAGCCAAAACTTGCCTCTGAACCTCAGTTCATTCATACATACGAAGGTGTCCCTGTATGTCCTTCTTCCACTGAGTAGCAATAACCACATCAAAACTGCCCATGAACTCTGGGGGACATGCCCTCTGAAAGGACTCTCTCACCCTTTCCCATGTAGTGGTAAACGGATGCACTGGAACTGGTGCTACTGCCTGAACCTGGGGTGGGGCCTGCTGCCCCACCACAAAGTCTACATTTACCGCTTGTGCTACTATCGCGGCAACCTCTGCTGCATTCATTATCCCCTGAGCCTATGCTGTCGGCTGCTCTGGCTGGGCTTGTCTATCTCTTGGTGCACGTCGAGGAGGCATCTGAGACAAGAAAGAATTTTATTAGTTCACAGTTATTACTAAATCTCAAATAGCTGAAGACAAAATTGCATAAATAAGATCACAACAGTCATAAAGATAGGGCTCTATATCAAAGGACACAAAGTTGAAAACAAAGTAAGCCGTACAGATCCTAAAGGACTCTAGAACCCGATGCTCTGATACAACCAGTGACACCCCGCCCAATTAAATATAGGGTGATCAGTCCTTTACCAAATTTTAAAACAGGATATACGATCGGTTCATTCTTGGCATCACTGTTGAAAATAATATAATCCATATTAATCACCTATAATAAAATTAAGCTAAGTGTCAAAACATTTTCCCTTTTTAATAACACCCTTTAACCATAACATTCCAAAAGTAAATTATAAACCATTCACCATACATAGGAATAATAAGTACTGAATAAGAATTTAATACAGAATTAAATAAGACTGGGTAAAACCTCCCAATTCAAAACTCCAAACCATAAAAGAAACTAAATACAATATCTCTGATAAAAGACTAAAAGCGGGCGACACATGCCCTAAATAGGAAGTCTAAGAAAAACTGAATGAAAAGAACGTAATGCATCTACTTCAAGGAACTACGGCTTCCACAATAGCTGTAGCACGTCTACCAATCCAATCTCTAATTTGGGTACCCCTGCGGCTGAGCACCTGGTATAAAATATATATAGCAAAAGAGAGAAGATATGCAATAAACGGGTCAGGGCCCGAGGTTTAAAATGATTTAGCAAGTATTTAAAATTGTTTCTTAAAACAAGTCTTATACGCATGTTAGTTATCGAACTCTCACGTGAGCTTCTCACCTCTCATCTATTGTGCATGCCTAACGTAGATCGAATTTTCCCTTTTGTGATACCACCCAGTCTAACTAGTCTGAAGTCATTCTAATAGTATCTATACTCACTATTAGTATACCCGTATCGCCGATACAATACGCTTTCAAATTATCCTATGTCGAACAACTAATTAATATGTTTTCTTGTTTTCATAATAAATCAATTATACTCTTAGGATTTATTCTATATATCAACATTTTCATCTCGACTAACTATACACAGTAGAATGATTCACAAGTTTATGTATATATACATATAGTCACATCTTCCCTATATATATATTCTAATATTGCGCCTCCAGGCTAAGACCCATCAGCACAACTAAACATAATAATATCGCACCCCCGGATTATCATCCATTAGTGCACCTATAACAATAATCTTGTACCCCCGGGTTATCACCCATTAGTACACTTATCATAATATTCTGGTACCCCCGTGTTAGCACCCATTAGTACACTGAACAGTGGAATCCCTGCACCCCCGAGTTATCACTCATTAGTACACTTAACAAAGGAATCCCTGCACCCCCGAGTTATCACTCATTAGTGCACCTAATAATAAGATTCTAGCACCCCCGGGTTATCACCCATTAGTGCTCTTATCAATAATATCACATAATAGGCACACACGCATCCTATTATAATTTATAGGTATTTCTCCAACCTACATATATACTCCTCATACGTATTTTAATCTCAACACTACGTATAGTATTAATATTTAGATTACTATCTCTCTCGTAATCCCCAAGGTACATTCTCTCTATACCGAAATAATTAGAGTATTAAGCCTCACATACTTTTCTCGAAGTCCTTTCTTGTTTAAGTTTAGTAACTGATATTTTCTCTCACCCCAAGAACCGGTAAACCCAAATTTGGACTCAAAGAAAAATCCCAGAAATTTCCTCTGTCGCTCGAACCAGATGGCATATCGTTTGAACGACTTCCACGTGTCATTCGAGCGACTTCACGCGAGATTACACTATTCGTCTTCTTGCCCAGATTTTCAACATTTTCACCATTTTTGGACCTAAAAACCTCTAAGATTCAATCCCCAACACCTCATCATCAATACCCATCAACACATAACTGATTGTACGTCATTCCTAACATCCTAGGATCCTTAATTCGTCATTAATCATCATAATTATATAAAAACCCCAAATTAATTCACATTAACCCTAGTTTCCAGAATTTCAATTAAAGAACCTAGTCAACCCAGATTCCTTCACCAATACATGATAAAATTTCTTAGTTTAACCTCTACATACATGAAGGAATATCCGCAACTAATTAACCTAATCTCAATTCATCATTTAAACTCCAATTTTCACCCAATTAACATGTAAATCAATGGTTAATTTCACCTACTCTAACATGAGTATGATTATTGCTAAAGAAATCAAGTAATAAACACTTGCCTTAAATCGAAGGTCTGAATTCTTTGGTTATGTAGGTATAGACGCATTCCTCTCTTCTCGATCTACGCATTGGTGGTCACGGTTGTACAAGGTGATGCTAATTGAGCCTTCCCTCTTGGAAATTGGTTATCCATCACACCCTCTCTGGCCGTTCTTGATTTTTTTGTAACTTAACCCTAATGGAACTCCCGTAGATGATATAATTATTCTCTAATTTTCGTCCATTTAATTTTCCCAAAAGTCCAAATTACCAAACTACCCCTACGAGGTGCCGGTTTGGCCTAAAATCTCCCGGAGTCCAAATAAAATATTCGGGTAGAGTTTTCTGACTATCTCGACCCTCGCGGACTCAACGGCGCACTCGAAATTACCATACAAGTTACATAAAAATAATTTATCTTTATATTCCATTCAATTAGTTCCGGCACGACTCACATGCGTGCCAGACTTAAATTATCAAATTGTCGTATTATTCACTCTCGACAATTTATCAAACTGTATAGTTCCATATTACATATCACACGGTAATATTAACTCAATAAGTATTAACCCTTGGCACTCTAGTTAATATTTATTTTTAAATCCGAATTAATTTAACAATTAATTTCTCACATTTTAATTCAATTAATCCCACTATAATAATTACTCCCATAACTATTTAAATCATAAAAAATATGGGGTATTGCAATGAGGTCTCTCCTTTTAGTGTCCTTGTTGTCGTCCTGTAGGCCCATAATATGGCATATACCTCCTCTGTCCATCTCCCTTTGGCCTCTTCCAACCTTTTCTTCATCCCATCAAGGATTGTTCGGTTCGTGACCTCGGTCTGACCATTTGCCTGGGTCAACCAGGAGAGGAGAAGAACTGCTTGATCCCCACTCTTTCATAGTATTTTTCTAAGGAAACATTCTTGAACTGGGTTCCATTGTCTGAGATGAGGGTGTTCGGAAGACCATACCTGCATATGATGTTCTTACAAATGAACTGGAAGGTCTTCTACTCTATAATTGTGATCATTGTCTCAGCCTCTACCCATTTGGAGAAGTAATCAATTGCCACTACTAATTATCGATAGTTTTTCACAGCTCTTGGCAAGGGTCCTACCAATTTATACCCCACACTAGAAAGGGCCAAGGTGAGCTAATTGACGTTATAGGTTGATGAGGTTGTTGAGGGATGGTGGAGAATATCTGGCACTTATCACATTTATTCACATAAGCAGCTGCATCTTTCGCCAAGGTCGGCCACCAGTACCCGTGAGTAATTATCCTCTTAGCCAGTGGCCTCCCTCCTATGTGACTTGAACAAGAGCCCTCGTGTACATCTTGCAAGACGTGAGTAACCTCTGAAGGGTGGATACATATGAGGAGAGGGAGTAGGAGCCCCTTCTTATACAAGACATCTCCTCTAATTGAGAACTTGGCAGCCCTAAACCTCAGTTTTCTTCTTTCTAACTTCGATTCTGGAAGCTCTCCCTGTCTGATGTATATGATAAGAGGGTCCATCCATGAGTCTCCCATATTCAAATTGAGGCAAGTTATGGAAACCTCTTCTTCTTCAATGGTTAAAAATAATGTCAGAGTTGTTGGCCAAAGCTGGAAAAATTATGAATGCTAAGGAAATTTTGGAATAAAAATGTTATTTGTCCCAATTAATTCACCTTAATCTTGTAAAAGAATTACATTTTCTTTAACTTGGCATTTATTCCTGGATTTAACACACTCGGTTAAATACTTAAAATAAACACACTTAGTTTAAGGAAATCATTTATTTTCCTGAAACTTTTCCTTTTATTTAAACTCATTCATGTTAGTATTTTCGTTGAAATTCACCATTTCAACACACGCGACCACTGTGTTAGTAAATACTTATTTTTCCTTTGAATTTTTTTTCATAAACACAGCCTTATGTTAATTATGGGTTAAATCTCTTCAGGTTGCTTAACTACGCATTTAATCCTTCCACTTTACTTTTTTTTACCTTATGGACATTATTTAATTTTCACATTACTTGTCCACTTTATCTTTTACCGGAACATTTATTAATTCATTCGAGTCACGTTGTATTTTTACATATTCACCACACAACCCATTTATTGACATGCTCCAATTTCATTATCTATTCCTCATAATCTTCCAATAATCACATACTTTAACGAGATCCACACCATCGGCAATGCACACCATATGTTATGGCCGGTGATTTTAGGTCTTTCACCCCAGGGCTCCGGGCCCTCCTTAATATTCCCGATGTCATAGAGTCCTTATTAATGTGTTGTAACATTTTACCAATGTCAACATTATCCCACTTTTCTTTTTTACCCGGTTGAAGCCAATCCCGGGAGTTCCACCCCAACTTGTGTTACACTTTAAAATCATCATTCCTTGTCCTTTTTACTCTAACATCGATTTTATCCCAAATCATGTTCATTTAGGACCCTTTTTGTGTAACACCTTTCCAGCATTTTTATTTCATAAAAATGTTCCACTTTACGTAAAATTACTATTTTACCCATTTTTTTCCAAACTTGTATTTTCCTCCATTTTCACAACTGTTATTTTCCCAAAATATCATTATGTTACCCATACCAACTTCTTAAGTGTTTTTAACGCATTAACACTTTTTAACATTTGGTGTAATATTCTTCTCAAGTTTGAAATATCTTTATTTCATTATTTCCTTTCCAAAAATCATTGAACATCTAAGACTGTTTCATAAGAAAATACCATTTTCTTCATTCATACTTGTAGTATTAAACTCTTACATTTACTACATTTCCAACACCTTTTAACACACATCAAGGATTGAAATTTTCTTCTTCTTTGTTTCATGTTTAAACCTAATAAAACCTTCATTAAACTTGTTTATATGTTCATCATCAAAACACAACAAGTTTATACACATGAGAAGATGAATTTTAACTCCAAAAATCCTATTAAATTGGTTAAACATACAATTTATTCTAGAAATTTCTAATGCTTGCAAAGTATACTTTTCAAGACTAAAGGCCATTTTTATTTCTTTAAAATCCAACAAATTTCCAACATTTATAAAATCTTCCTTTTTGCAAGATAAATATCTTTTTCAAAACATTTTATTTCATAAAATGTTTATCATCAAACTTCTAGAAATGCACCATTACCATAAAACCCAAACTTTATTTTCACGAAACTTTTGAAATATTCTTTCATATTTTACCCTCATCAATATCAATTTTGCAATATTTTTATTCCATAAAAATGTTAAACACCAAATTACCTGACACTCATCATCTTATTCGAATGCATCCCACTCTTACAATCTAATAACAAGAGTACTAATATGCAAATAGAGTATTAATACTAAGAGTAGAGTTTTCCCACCTCTAATGGAGCTCCAACAATGGGAGGTTGAAATGTCTAAGAATATAGAAACCTCCCACCTCCTAAAGTGGCCTTAGAGAGGTTGTCTAGCTCTACCAATCTTGTCTCCACGAATGCTCCATCAAAACCCTCTTCAAGCTCCATAAGTCTTCCATCTCCATGTTCCCCCAAAAAAAAAACTAAACCTCCAAATTTATAGCTCCACTCAACAATGGTAGAAATGGGTATGCAGGGCTTGGATATGGTGGAATACCTCCAAAATATGTAGGCATAAGGTGGTTACATAGTGGTAGTATGGTGATTTATGGTGGAGAAATGCTGAAAATGGTGTGGGAAGACACACCCCCATTATCTCTATTCTTTCAACTCAAAATAACCCAAATAAACCCAAACAATCTTTATAAAACCACCCTAAATACTAAAATCCCAATTTTTTCCCCAACATTGACTCATCAGACTAGACACCTCATCCATCCAACGGCCCAAAACGCGACAGTACACAACGACAACCCGATTTAAAAAAAAATGATGCTCTTATTCGAATGATAATGGTCTCTCATTCGAACGAGAATGGCTTCTCATTCGAACTAGCGTTTGAACAACCTTCTAACGAGTTTGTTCAGGTATGCAGTGGAGTCTCTTTCGATCCCCACTTCGAACAACCATGGAGTCTTGTTCAAACGAACTTGAACTCATTCAAACCACTGCTTCTAATATTGTCTTGTGATTCCAAATTTTAACCCACAAACTTTCAAAAAAAATTCAAATACAAATATAACCCCACTTCGAACAACCAGGGAATCTGGTTCGAATGAACTTGAACTCATTCAAACCACTGCTTCTAATATTGTCTTGTGATTCCAAATTTTTACCCACAAACTTCCAAAAAATTCTAAAGACAGATATAACCCCAAATATAAAGATCTAAATACATAGGTTTTTACATGTTTTCAATTATGCGTAGAAAAATAATAAAATATTAGGCATAGGTATCCTTCCCTCTTTAGGAAATTTCATCCTCAAAATTATCGATTCGTCAATTCATATAATCCATCAGATTTACCAACTCTTATACAAGGTCATAGGAATCCTCCCCAACTAAACCATCAATGTCCTAAATAGCTAATATCACATCGCACACCCTTAAACGGGGATTGTTACCAAAAGCTTAACATGTGACATGATCTAATGTTCACCATCACGCTCACCATCAACGTCGCATAATTAATCTTGAGTCTCCACTCACTTGATGATCATGCTCAGTCAAGTCCTAGGACTACCTTTCCTAATACCCAAAGCATACCAGTGCTTATACCGGGTAACCCTCTCTAGTGATAGATACTCACTCAAGAGTGAACCGTGATACAACCAATCATCAAATTCTTCACCAAGAACCACTTGCAATCTTAGGACTACATATCTTGCGTCCCCACGAATTTTTTAAGGTCATCCTGACTACACAATCTTGCCCGATCTTGATACTAATCTTAAATTTCTAATTACTCACTTCGAGGAGTAATACACGGACCAAATCATTATCGCGCACTCGACGAACACCTTCCACCGTGCCACTCTAATGACCCTAGTATTACTCTAGGCTTCTCACTTGGGTAACTCATTTGAGTATCGCATCAATCCACTCACCATGGCATGGTAACACTATGTGTTAAATTTCCACAAATTCTAACACTATACAATATACTCAAGTCACCATCCTGATTTTTACGACCTGAGCCACTAACTGCCGTACCGGCCAGTCGTGAGGTCTTTAATCCTAACGAAAACAATCACTACGAGTAAATTGTGTGGCATAAAGCGCAACCACCCTTACAGTGAACCTTTTTCAATAATAATAATACCTTAAATAGTGGCGTACCTAGTTACTGAGTTGCATTGACCAGGCCAGGTCCACCCGTACTCTACTAGCCCTAATTGCGTCATACCATGATATGGTACAAATTCGAGCTCCCATAATCGTGAGAGTACCAATCCTTAATTACCGAAACAAAAAGGGATACACACACACGAATTAAAGGAACAACAATCGTTCCGAAAAAATCCCATTTATACGCATCGGACTATATTTTACGAAAGCGACCTATGCCACATGATTAAAGTCTCATAACTTCTCCTAGATGTTCTCACTGAGTACCAAAATAGCCACTCCCCTGGATCGGATCGCCAACCATGACGAGTCAAATCACAACCATTTATTTATATCAGATGAAGACAACATATGAGTTTGTTGTTCTCTGAAAAGTCAAACTCATACTTCCCTCCTTAGGGATAAGGCCATCTCCTTTACATCCTTGATATAGATGAACCAATCTGATTGGAGAATGCCTAACACCTTGTCTACGCTGACTTTGTCCATCTTACCTATGACGACGTCACCAACCTACTGCACCTAGGTTAGTGTTTGTCTTATTATATCATGATTACAATAGCCAAGCCTCCTTAAGTGATACCCCATTCACCAGAGACATCCACCTTATTATAACCTCTAACTATGAGAGATTATCACTAAGATTATTCCCAAGTTCTATCGAATTGAAATCCCGTAACGGCCACACCGGTCACCATTGGCATTCTAAGGGTAGTAAGTACCACACATGGCTATGTATTCTACTCCGTACCTGCTTGGCAAGATGTTCCAAGAACTAGTTCCTACCTTGACAGGGATATCCTAACTTATACTGTCAATTCGTACCCACATTTTAATCATGATTCGATATGCACCTTTAGAGTGCCACTTTCCAGTCTTAACACGGTGTCATCAACCTAAGTCCTAAATACATTTCCTAATACTCTTCAAAATTAAGTATCACACCGCCTACGCTAGTCATTCAATGACGCCCGAGCATCACACCCACTCACGAAACAAAATTCTAATTTCTCTTAAAGGGTTATATCACCCATCTATGCCAATTCGGATAACAGCATCCGACACGTACACTATTTGACTCTCCTAAACCTTGACTAGCAACTTGAGGTCATCACCTGACCCTCACACAATCATTACTAGAATACTGACACTTCTTCATTTTGGACCTAACTGGTTCCCCTAAGGGCACCAAACATACTCCCCGAAAAAGTCTTCAATACCAGACAAGATTTTATCATCCATGACTCTCTCATTGTAGGTATGTTCCACAAACTTCTCAACACCCACATCGCGATTACTTGGTGCTCACAAAGACACTAATATATGAGCCTCTACACATGGCACACCTTGACCATTGAGTACCTTAAGACATCACAACAAGTCGATTTCCATTCACAATGATGGCACACACATAATTTCTCCTACAGACACTCCAATATGCCCTTAAATCACATTCACACTAGGATTACCTCACATCTAGTCATTAATTGTGTCACTAAAACTTCATTGACACTTAGATAATAACCTGATTACCCTTTCAAACGACTGTGACCCTAGGCCAATTACTAAATCACAAGCTAACACCACTATGAATTCCAACAGGATATAAAATAATGCCTACAACATATAAACCCCTAAGTTTGCATCGTCGACATGACTAAATATCCTATCCCTCAAAATTGCATTATAACTCCTAAAACCCTAACATGGAAGACTATCTAGAGTTCACTCCTAAGTCACCTCAACCATCATTGTTGCATACGTAACATACTTATCGCAATTTGCCCGTAACTCTCATCATCATTCCTTGCGAGGTATAATTTTCAATCGATAACCGCCAGAAAACTTACCCACAATAATAATAATTCACCGACTCAAACTGAGTACACACCCCAGATGTTGACCATCACGATTCCTCACGTCTACCGAATCACTGATTGTCACACAATATGATACTACCCCAAGGATTAATTTCGCTTAATTACATCATCATTATTATCCATCCGAAAGTACCACATACGAAAACTCAATGCACTCATATCACACCAACATTACCTAGGCATGACACTCTAGTAACATAATCTCCACAGTTGGCTCCATAAAATTCATGTCTTTTAATTCAATGGACATCATTAAGATCTATCAACACCTCAACAAACCTTTCATATCATAAAGGGTTAACACACAAGCACTTCACACTAAAAACTGCGGTGACGCACTATTACCTCACATAGACACTTGCATGCTATTAACATATCTAATTTAGTCGTATGACTCTTGGCAATAAATTATGCGTGGTGCATGTATCCTTAACTCTATCGTCGAGAAAACAAATCGTGACTGTCACCACAACAAGTGAGATCGGCCAAAACCAACACCGACGTCCAAAGATCCACTAGCGATCTCACCACGTCAATTCCAAAAGGAACCTTGAACCTAGAGTTCTGATACCATTTGTAAGGCCCCGACCTGGATTTATGAGTCACCCATAGTCAACCCAATCCAACCCGAGCATTAGGTGTGAAGTGCAATGAAATAACCTAAATAATGTTTCTTGTCCAGTTTTATTTAATTACCATTTCACTTGTTTATCATGCGATTCCCATTTAAAACTCGAATTACGTGAGGGACCCATGGGAAGTGTCCCCGAAATCCACGCATACAAAGCTACTAACGTAAAACAAAAAAGAGAGTACTTACTTGTATAATTCTCTCAAAATATGAAATCCCATACAACCTGCCGTAACAAAAGATGTGTACAGAACTTCGCTGACATGCGTCCAAACTTTATACTAAGTACTGGAATACCTACAAAAGCTCAATTAACTCCTGCAAAGCATACACAAACACACACACACACACACACACACACACACACAGATATATATATATATATATATATATATATATATATATATATATATATATATATATATCCAAATCCAAGGTTGTCTGGTTGACGATCATAAATATATGAATTAAGGTACTCGAGGGGGCTAAAATATGTAAGTTAACAGGCACAAATACGCAATATTCGCATCCTATTACACCCCCTACTTACACATTGCTTGTCCCTAGCAATGAAATAGGAAACAAAAAGAACTACTAGTAAACCAAAAGACATGAGACAAGTACAAAAAGGGATAAAAGCTACTTTTGTGGGCGAACGATTACATTTAGCGTATGCAATAAGCCGTTAAATCCCTAGGTTACCTTAATGGACGAGTGTCATCTCGTGAGTGTTTTCAAGGATGAAACCCACAAACATAAAAGTTTCCTCCAAAATATGCCCAAACTAGCAAAACATGCATGCTCAACAATAACAGACAAGATTTCCACATATTATTAGCATTGTGAATGAATTCACACAAAAGTTCTTAGTTACTAACATTATAGAACGAACTTTGTCGAATTGAAACCTTAAGAGTGAGAGGGGAGAGAGCACATTCAAAATATGATTTGGCAAAAGCTTATGTAAACCGGATAAACACAAAAGCATGCATATATCAATCCTCATGGGGCATTACATTTAATAAATAAATCATTATGAAAGGGGAGGTAACACATGGGACATACGGGCATAAAGAGCAAATGTAAATGGAAACTAGGCCGCGCATAAGTCACTCATGAAGAAAACTATATTTAAATTGAAAAACATGTAATTTTAATGAAATATACCGCTTATTAAAGGAGGCGAAATGTATTTTCACATATTATCAAAACTATTTGAACTTTTAAATTGAATTCTCTCTAGGATCTCATAGGACTTTATAGGGTTGTAATGTCGGTTTGGGTTAAGATTATGAAATGAAGGGTATATTTACGGATTCAAAGTGGTCGGGGATGAAACTTTGGGATAATGGGAGATTGAGGGAAATTTGAAAATTGGAAAACAAGTTCCCTAAAAAGCATTAAACATGACAATAGGAGGGTAATCAAAGCTTATTGAACAATGTATACAACATGTAAAAACTTTCTCTTTCTTTTTATTTTTCTTTCTTTTTATCATGCTTCTCTTTTGTTGTTCACTGCTCTTTTTCTCTTCTTTCCTTTCTTCACCTTTCTCACTCTTTTCATGCTTAATTGCAACCGCAAGACAATAACATCATTTAATCCTGAGTAATATTTCGAACAAAGGTATGAAAGGTAATATGTATGGTTTATAACTCCAATGTGGAGATGGTTATGGGATTTTGGGGTTATTAAATGAAAGGCTAATATTAAGGCTCAAAAGGGCTGACTAGGGAAATATATAAGGTGAGGTCAAGGCCAATATGAGTGATATAACAAAGATGACCTATGATCATTTCCTAAAGTTTACGCAATTCTTGAGTCCAAACAACTTTGCAAATCATGCTCAAGTAACATATTTTATAATTGAACTCAATTATTGAATGATTAAATGAAAGAATAGTGATATTACCGACGAAATCAACGTTTTCGAGGAGGAAAGAGAAGTATATACACTCACAAATAAATATATGTCCAAAGCTCACTCAGTGTAAGTATATACAATGCAACAAAAGATTACCGAGTTATAAAAATCTTAAACCAAATCAATAAAACATGAAAAGCGCATGTGCTCATGGGATTAAATTTTAATTCATGAAGTTATTCAATATATCAATGATTTGAGGACTAAAGTGTAATAACTTATATAATCAAGAACATGCATCGTTGAGTTGTCAATTGGATTGGGCAATTATTGAAATTTCTCATCCAAAACAAGGCAATATGCCCAACAAAGGAGAAAAAAGAAAGAAAATATTTTTGAAAATTTTCAATTTTTAACAAAAAGCATGCTTTGTAACAACACGTGATCAAATCAATGGACAAAACAAAGAAATGGATAGAATATCCCACACACCTAACTTAAATGTTGCATTGTCCTCAGTGCGCATTAAGAACATAACACAAAGATACGAAAATAATGATATTACCCAAAATTGGAGCGATCCCCGAATCAGTACGAGTCCATTAAAATTGCAAAACAAGTTAGTATCGAGCATAAGGAAAAGCAATAACAAAAAGTTTAACTAAATACACTAGACTAGATTAAAAATGAAAGAAAATCTAAAGAAAGAAAGTATAAAAAGCTAACTATTTACAACCTACTACATGGACTTCACACTAACGATGCACTAGAATCTAAATTTTTGAGGATCCACCTAAAATGGGATGTGACTTTGAAAGATCAATGGTGGACCCTCCAAAGAAAACATGCCTCCCAAAAAATATGAATTCCTTTTGAACAACGGAATGCATGTGGGTGGTGGCAAAGGTGAACCATCGCCAATTATCAATTTTGGGCGAACGATGGGTGATTTGGATAATAAAGGGGAGAGGTACAATTAGGATTCAAGAAAAGTATATTCAACTCCCAAAGGTTTTTCAATTGGAATGGGAGGTGTCGCACATGTGGGGGATAAATCCATAATGGCAAACAAGTCCGACAAAGAGTCCTCATCGGAAAAAGTTGTAGAAGTTTAAATAATTTCTACCTACTCATAGGAATCAATTGGTACTTCTAATGGTTCAATAGTGGTAAACGTATACGGTGATGAAATAAATTCAATCTCAATCAACTCATGTCAACGTATTCGGGGGAGAAAGACTGACCTTCAATGAGATATTCTTCTAAAATTTGAGGTGAAACACAAATCTCCACCTCCTCATTGATTTCCACATAAGAATCAAGTTCATTGCGAAGTGCGTCCATTCTCAATCCAGCACTAATAATGTCATCCACTCCTAAGGTGAAAAGAAGAAAAAATTATTCCAATGTAGGCCTCCTTGGCTCTAGAACCTCGGATTCCTCATTTGGTTGAAACTCTTCTTCAAATTCATAAATATCGAAAGAAAAATCGTTGTTCGATTAGAATAATGCATCCAACTCAAGCTCCTAACATTGATTTTCTTCTCGATATAAGTTTTCAAACTTGTAATTCTCAAGAATTCGAAGTCCCTCACCCACGGTAATAGGTCGAGATGCGAATTCTTGAGAATAAAAAATTTGAGAACTATTCCCATATGAACCATTAAAATTACCGACATAATTATAAAAAGACATGGTTATCGAATTGCTTGTAGATGGAAAATCCAAGTAGGAAGGTGCGCGACCGAGAATCAAAGTTTCTTAGCGCTCAAATGTGCCATCCCGTAAAAAAAGGTTAAAACAAAAAATACAAATACAAAAGAAAAAATTCTATGAAATAATAAAAGAAGTACAATCTAAACAAAACACTCCCCGATAATGGCACCATTTTGATCGGGTGCGAACCTCGTGCTCGTGTAAAAGCATTGTCGCTGTTTTCAGTTCGCCACCTTAATGCAAATTATAAACTACAACTACATTTGTAATACAAGTATTCCGGTAACTTGAGTATCTTAAGAAATCCACAGGGAATGTCGTACAGATTTTAATCATTTATTATTTAAGAATAAAAGTGTAAAAGGTTATGGGTTGGAAATGGTAAAAGGAAAAAATAAGAAGTTAACACTATACTACAATTAATTAAAACGAGAGTCAGGATCGCATTCCCGCCCTGGTATAAACATCGCATAGTTAGAATTTTGGTTTGAAAGCTATTTAACCGAGCATTTCAATTAAGCATAAACATAACACAATAAGGAATCCAATTCAAAGTTGCGATATTAAACATTTAACAGAAAATGATCACACAAGGATTAAATTCGGATTATCGCTATAAACAGTAACGTTGCATGACAAAGAAAGTTAAATGCATAACAATCCAACTTTGATATGAGAGGTTTCAATTAAATGCAATTTTACACAAAATGCAACTTTTGGAGCTCAATACCCATTAATGGCGGAAATGCAACTCCAACCCGTTATCTACGGACTAGACATGGATAAAGCAATAAACAAACCTAATTAATAAAGCAAACAATAAATAAACAACTTTAAACTAATTATTTAGGCATGGAAATGAAATACACAAATGAAATAAAGTTAGAACAAATGAAATACAATAAGGAAGAAAAATGAATAGTAATTAAAACTTACAAATTGGGCAAATACCCGAAGGAAATGGGAGGAGGGTGAAAAGAGCTCCCAACAACAAACCCTAAAACCTAATTAAAATGAAGTATATTTCTCAAAATGAGAGAAAAGGTTATATATACAAAACCCCAAATGGAAAACATGTAAATAGAAGAACCCATAAAAATCTGTAGGACCGAATTGATTAGACTGGGTGTAAGGAAATATCTCGAGGCTGCTTTAAGGGCGAATCAATTCGGCTGGGTCCGAATCGATTAGGTAATGAGAAACCTGAGAACTGGAAGAATTTGAATCGATTCTCCATATGTCGAATCGATTCGATACTAGAAACTTTAAGTACTGTCTTGTAGCGAATCGATTCGCCAAGGGCCGAATCGATTCGCACCTGCTACTTTGGTCTTCTTCCCCTGTTTTGAGTTGGTTGTAATTCTCTTTCGCGAGAAATGCCGTAATATATTCATTAGGGATCGGATTCGCACACCGTTTGTGGCCATGCGAAGCTTGCTTAGAGGGCTACCACTACCTTAGATATTGGGCTAGTTTCACGAACTATAAAATGGCCGGATTGCCCCTTGCGCGTGCGAATTGTATGGAACTTCGTTGGAATGTGTCCAAACTTCGTACTAAGCGCTGGAATACCTAGAAAAGCTTAATTAACCCCTGCAAAGCACACACACACACACACACACACACACATATATATAGGCCCTCTCCTGTAAGGACTCCTTATGGTGCAGACTCCCGTATATACCATATTTTTAAAATAGTAAAAAAATGAATTTTTTGATGAAACTTCATGGATATGATCTTCATGGTGTGAAGATCATCTCCAATCGTTTTCTTCAAAAAATTCAATAAAAAAATCATTGAGATGAAGTGATATCTAAAAAATGGTATAAATATTCATTTTCGATCGTTGAAATGTTGGCGAGCATCTCACCCACTTTTTGATTGAATTTTTTTATGAAACTTCATGGATATGATCGATATAGTTAGAAGATCATATCCAGGAAGTTTCATCAAAAAAATCAATCAATAAGGCGGCTGACACTGACCCAACATTTGAACGGTTCAAAATGCATATTTATACCATTTGTTTACATATCGCATCATCTCAACGGTTTTTTATTGAATTTTTCGACAAAAAAAATTGGAGATGATCTTCTCACCATGGAGATCATATCCATGAGGTTTCATAAAAAAAAACATTTTTTTTATCTATTTTTAAAAAATGGTATGTACCGAGATCTGCACCATAAGGAGTCCTTACATGAGAATTTCTGTATATATATATATATATCCAAATCCAAGGTTGTCTGGTTAACGAACATAAATATAGGAATTAAAGGACTCGAGGGGGCTAAAATGCGTAAGTTAATGGCCACAAATATGCCATATTCGCGCCATATCAACAAACAACATAGATCAAAGAATCACACAAGGTATAAAAACTCATCCTCAGAGATCAACAAAGTGAAAGAACCATAACTAGGAAAAACCAGAAGAATCATACCCTTCTACTTAAATCACAACGCAGAGGACCGTCAAAAAACCATAACAAGTTAAGAAGAAGAAGCATGCAGGCTATCGCCAAACACACATACAATAAAGAGAAACATCAACCAGAGTTGTCATAGAAACCTATATGAAAGCGAAAGAATGGAACAATGTCATTAAGACCACATCATCAACCTATTAGAAAGCCAACAACTGAGTTGAAGCAATCCATTTGGAAGAATCCCATAAAAAACCACTCAGATCAAACATACAACATGGAATCAAAAGGTAAAAATCAGTTCCTTTAATAGTAAACCTAGAAACCCCAATATCATAACAAACTCAATTATTGAAAATTCCTTTAGTAATGCCCCTTATCATTCATATTTCCTAATTAATTTGGTTTTGCACAATATTCCTCCATTTGCATGTTATCTTTTGAACGTTGTCTTCAATTTTTTCATGACATGAGTTCTATTAACAACTTTATTTTTTAAAAGTCTATCATTCCTCACCCTCCAAATGGCATAGACAGTAGTAGACATAACAAGATTCTCCACCATACTCTGAAATATCTTCTTTATACTAGAAATATAAGTAATATCTTATCCAAAGTTCTAAACATCTCTATTATGTAGATTATTATGCAAACACTCTCTCCAAATCTATTTTGTGAACATGAATTCAAAGAATAAATGATCCCTAGTTTCAACCTCCAAATCAAATAAAACACATATATCACTATCAATAATACCCTAAGTCTCCAGTTTGTCTTTAGTCCTCAACATATTAAGGCAATTCAACCACATCATAAAACAAATCTAGGAACTCTCTTAGCGAACCATATAACTTTTTCCCATTCCACTTTTTCCTTCATACTTTTAAGAACATTATAAGTATCTTTGTAGTTAAAACGCCCATCTTTAGTAGAAACCCAATAATCCACCCAAGTAATCTAGTCATCACAGTTCATCTGAGGTCTAACAGAATTACAATTAATTTATGCCAAATCAGAAGTTATAGGTCTAGGCATGCATCAATTTTCGTTAATAATAATCTAATAGACTTTAACATCATCTTTACTAGAAGCATCATATATAATTCTTCTTCCACAGTAATCCACAAGAGGCCCTTTCTCATGGAAATTATCAATAAAAAATAATGTTCCATCTCTTCTGCTAATGTGATACTTAATTAATTTTTCCCATCTCTTAATTTTCATATCTTCCTCCAAGTCCATTAACAATTTTCTTTAAGATTAACTGTCCAAATTTATTTATTCTTAATAACCACCGAGTGTATCCATTTAACCCATAGAGACTCTTTTTAATGGATAAATCCCAAATATGCCTAAATATTAAAGCTTTCTTCTATTAAAAAAAGACTTTTAACTAATAATCCTCCTTGTTCGATAGGATATCGCTGATTAGACCTAAATATTCCATATTTATTCCCTCAATTTTGGTATTTTTATGGTCCCAAACATTTTCAAACCTCCCCAGGCTGGGTTAAGTTATTAAGACACACACAACTAATATACAGGATATTTTCAAGTCTCCCCAGGCTGGGTTAAGTTATTAAGACACCCACAGCTAATATACGGGATATTTTCAAGTCTCCCAGGCTGGGTTAAGTTATTAAGCCACCCACAACTAATATACGAGATATTTTTAAGCCTCCCCAGGCTGGGTTAAGTTATTAAGCCACCCACGGCTAATGCTGCACACACACACACACACACACACACGCACACACACACACACACACACACATATATATATATATATATATATATATATATATATATATATATAACCATCTTCGGATGGGTATTATGAGGCTTCCCTAAGCCATTTGAAGGATCCCAAAATCTATGAATGGGAATTACGATCCCCCATGGCTTAACAAAAGCTCCTTGGATCCTCAAATGTCTTCGATGTGGCCTCTACGATTATAAACATCATGTGCTTTGATATTCTCAGGCATTATGAAGGGCGTTGTGTGCCAATTAAGATAATTACCCCCGAGATATTATGTTGTCTTCATTCAAAATCTATTAAGACAAAGGTCTTTTATGAGACAACAACTAATGAAATCAAGAAATCAAGATATGGCAATACGAAGTAAGCCTAATTTCATATATTCATATTTTCATGACTTTCTTAGAAAACTACAAAGTTTAAGGAAGACATTTTCCAAAGTTAGAACATAAAGGGAGTGAATTTAAGCAGATATGAGGCATGCATCCAGCATCCCTTATGCATCCTTTAGGAATCGCTGCAGTATTCCCTGCCTCACAAGCCTTTCGATTTCATCTTTCAGCGAAAAAAAATTGCTGGTGTCGTGGCCATGGTCTTGATGAAATTTGCACTAATGAGCTCGGTTCCTTTTGTGGGAAGGAGCCTTCATCTTCTCTAGCCACTTCAGCAACTTGTCCTCTTTTATGAATTCAAAGATATCTTCAATCCCATAGACCAATGGGGTGTAGGTCTCAAAGCCTTTCTCTGCCTTATACACTTTTCTCTTTTGGTTCTTGTCTTGGAACAATAACCCTGGGTGCTGCAGCCTCTAACACAAGAACCCTCTAGGTCAGAAAGTTGACCTGAGTCTGGAGTGAGGCGTGGTTTTCATATAGGTAGTTGAGGTGGTTGTATAGCTGGATAATCTCATCCTTCATCTCTGCACTTAGACTGAATTCTCCTTCCATTTTTGCTTTGTTAGTCTTTAAAACATATATATTCTGAGACAAAACTAACAAGAGTGAGTAGTGCAAGAAATATAAAGAAATGAACCAGGTATAGCAAGGATGTAGGCTACGACAATTTTCTAATCTGTACTTATATGGCCACAGCACGCTGATCACATGAAGTCATTACCATGGCCTTTCCAAAGGAGTGCACCAGAGTTGAATCCGAGGATAGTTTTACCCTAACCTCTCCCAGGTGGTGAAATGAAGCTATGCATCATCCTCCATAAGGGTTGAGGCACTCACGTAATTTCTTGCAAGGCTGCATCCTTTTTCTTGCTGCGTGATTTGATTCTAGTGACCCTAAAATTTGGGTTCAAACCATATGTCTGTCATGGAAATAAGCCTCCCAGGGTTCTACCATGGATAGATCAGTCTTTAAATACTCTGAAAATGGCCCAATCATAGTATAAAATCCTATATTATAGGCTGAGAAAGTAGAAAATGACTAAATAGAACTCATCCCTAGTTACCCACCTTTGCGAGGCTATTACCTTTTTCACTTTTCAGCGTTATCTAAGTGAGGCAACATCATCGGGGTATGTAAAATGGATCTAAGGTCATAAAAAAGAGACCCATGAACAGATCAGAATATATGCGATTCCCATTTAAGTACTAGCTGAATAACAAAAATTCACCTATGGGGTGATGACTCAAAGGATCCTCATTAATGAAATAAGGTGTTAAGAACCCCAAGATATAGAGAAATAAGATTGAAATACCTGGATTCCCACAGACTGCGCCAAAATGTTGATGCGAGAAATCGGATACAAGTCATTCTCACATCATCATATTAAGTATAGAATAGATATAAAGCAAGTAAAGAGACAAAACACAAGATATAGAGTGGTTCTACTATTAAAATGAGCCTATGTCCATTTTGTGGTCTACTCTCATTATATTTGCATTATAGTACAAGTTTACGATCCCATAATAGGCATATAAGATAGATGAGAGAGAAGAATAAATGTCTGTAGTAGTTTTGGATGAATCAGTGTGATGACTGTGATGTAGATGAATAGCCCCCAATCTATATTGGGGGTATATAGAGAGTTTGACAGGACTTTACCAAGCATAGAAGTCAAAATAAGAACTAGAACTGGAACTGGAACCGGAACCGGAACCGGAACCCCCTATCTCTATCTGTTGACCTCTATTTATAGGAGGTATGTGTGCTATGTCATGGTCCATGAGCATGTAACATATATAGTGTAGAGAAGCTGTGAATGAGAGGGATACGACCAGTTAGGCAGATAGGCTGGGTGTTGCACCCTGTAATAAGTAAGGTTGCAGCCCATATATGTAAGGCTACGACAATAAGGTTCGGTGCATGCCTTTCACAACTTCCGCGGTAGGGGTACTATATTTGTCATATCAACATTTATCCTTAATTTATCTCATATTTATGGTACTAACCTTTTTGATGAGTATTTCATGTTTTGTGTATTTCTCTTATGTTTTATAGGTATATCGTACAAGTGGATGGAAGAGAAAACTCATAATAGTGAAAGAATTACAAGAAAGGAAATCCAAGGGAATTTTGGTAATTTTCATTCTAGAGGCTGAAGAAGGATCGATAAAAAAGGTGAAGAGCACAAAGTGACGAGAATACTGGAAGAAGCAGCACCCCAATATGAGCTACGATATGAAAATTACAAGCATCGAAAGTTAAGAAGAAAGTCTGAGGGAAAAACTGCAATTAAGAGCAAACAAGGCAACCTTAGGCAGACAACCTGACAAAACTGGTTCGCCCTATGGGTTTGGTCATGGGTACGGTCCTATGGGTTCGGTCCAAGATGGGATTTTGAATTTTTTTCCCTAGATTTTAGGTAATGAATTTGAGTCTAGCTTAACCACTTTATATGAATTTTTGCACTTGTATTAGGTCATTAGGAGCCTTTTGGACCTATTAGGCATCATTGTAAGGTAGCCTATGATTTAGAAAAACTTGGAGAAGAACTTACATGTTTTTCATCATTTATTCAATAAAAGATCAAGTCTTTTTCTATTTTTTCTTCAATTGGCGATTTCTCTTGTGTGCTTTTGTGTTCTTCAACATTGGTAACATATTCTCATCATCTTTCTTATTATTTCACCATGATTTCTTGCACTCCATTGTTTAATTTCTTAGAGATTAGTACCGTGTCCGTCTAAACTCATCGCGAGTTAGGGAACATGAAACCAACCTAGATCTAGCTTTTTGAAGTTAGATATAAAATTTGACATAATTATTTGAGAATACAATATATGTGTCAATAATATTATCACTCGTGTTACTTAATTTGTTGACTAAATATTCTGCGGATTAACACCCGCACATATTTAGTGCTTCAGATTAGTTAATGTTTTTTTCTAATTAATTATATAGTTCTCGAGAATTTTATACTTAGCGGAAAACTCCTACATTTCGGGGGATTGATCCCAACACCATTTTTCCCAAATTGTTTTCAAAACCAAAAATTTTAATTTCTTACTTTTTCTTAGTTTAAATTGCACTTGCTAGCTTTATTTTCTTAATTAAATACAAATTTTCTCAAAATGCAAAAGTCATATTTTTTTTCTTTTGTGAGTCGATACCTAGACCTTAGAAGACGACCCTAATATCGTCAAAACGTTCCACATCCTATTCCCTGAGGATTCATCCTTGACTTACCGGGTATTACTTGAGCGATCGACTTTCACTTGAGCCGTATGTACACACGTAGCACACATTCTGCACCGCGTCAAGCACACATCATGCCAAGAGACTTTAGCCCCAATCTTTTTTAAATCAACTCCAGTCCATATAAATCAACTCAAAACTTGACCAATCTCTTTTATAACACCTTTTGGTAAAATAAACATACTAATCCAGTACACCTGAATACTCCTAAGCTAATAAATAAATCAATTGAACTCTACGTGCATAGGATAACCACCTATTAATGAAGTTCTTAACCCTATTCATCAATTTTTCATCCAAAACTTTACACTCATAATTCTTTAATCTGGTAGAAATCAAAGGAACCCCCAAGTGTCTCACAAGAAGCTACCCCTCTTTTATTCACATAATTTTACTCGGTCTATCCTTGGTATCATCATCCACTCCTGCAATTTTTTTTTTCACATTTAGCATAACTAGGCCCAAACCAGAGAGATCTTTAAAATATTTTTATACTTTGTTAATAACCCTAAATTAATTATCATTAGCAGCAGCAATAATAAAGAGGCCATCTGCATACATAACATGATAAAGATTTAACTTCTCTCTTTGAGGATGAAACTTAAATTATCCATTCTAGATTTCATCATCCAATAAACAAGAGAAACATTCCATAACGAGGAGTATAAGATAAGGAGATATATGGTCTCTTTGTCTAAGAGAATTAGTTCCCCTGAACATACCATCAATCCCCCCATTTAAATTCACAAAGTAGCCTTGATTCTGGATACACTTCATGATCTAATTAGACAGAACACTTGGAAATTCCATCACGTCCAAAACATTTCTAACAAATAACCAATCAACATAATAATATGCCTTTATCAAGTAAATATTTAAAGCACATCTAGAAACCCCTTCATCCATATGATACCCATTAACAATTTCTTGCATAATTATAATGTTGTCTGAAATGTTCCTTCCATTAACAAAAGCAAATTGTCTATTATTAACAAGATCATGAATAATCCCTCTAAGTGTTCTAACAATGAATTTAGAAATTATTTTATAAGTGGCATTATAATAAGAAATGAGCATGAAATGCATCATAGAATAATGGGAATTGTTTTTAGGGATAAGACTAATCAGAGTAGTATTCCATTATCTAAGCATTATGACCTTACTGAATAAAAACATCACTGCATCAGTCAAAATTTGATCAATAATATCGCAATTGTTTTGAAAAAACCCTGCATTATATCCATTAGGACTGGAGACTTCTTAGGATCAAGATCAAACAAATCATCTTTAATTTCCTCCCGAGTAACTGGAATTTGCATATTCATTTTCTGACATTCATTTAACCATATTTGTTTAATCCTCTAAAGCATGTTCCTTTCATTATTCCCACTGGTATATTTAGACTCAAGTAAACTCGAGAAAAACCTCATTGCCTCTTTATGAACAACCCCCTGCGCATTAACATTATTGCCATCACCATCTTCAATTGATAAAATCTTGTTTCTAGCAACAACATTGTTCACCTTCTTATGAAAGAAAGAGCTGCTTTTGTCTCCCAACTCCAACCACTGAACTCTATATTTCCAATTATAAAACTTTTCTTTAATTTCCCTCAATTCAAGATATTCTGTAAGGCACCTCTTCATATTACTGAGTAGCACAACATCACCCCTATTATCAATTAACTACCTTTGAATACCATTTAACTCAACTTTTTTATGATTGACTTTAAAGGAAATATTAGAATACCATTTCTTATTCAGCCCTTTAAAATCCACCTTCAATAATTTATAATCTTCTATCAATAATAAACTTAGAATTTCCAATTATCTCCACTTCCCATCATTTTATAAAAATATCCCTAAATGACTGATGTTTCATCCAAAAGTAAAAAAACTTGAATGGTTTATGAATTCTCTCCCTAATCATTTGGATAGAAAGGATAATAGGGGAAGGACCAGACACTAGAGGAAAGTCAACATGCACATCAAAATCCACAAACTCTTTCAACCATATCTCATTACAGAGCACCCTATCAATTCAACTTTGAATATTTGAAACTCCCTTTGTACCATTACTCCAAGTAAACCAATAACGCTTTATAGGGAATTACTCCACATTAATGTCACTAATACATTCATTAAAATCTCCAATCTCATCCCAATCAACACCATTACCCCTATTCTTTCCTTAGTCATCCTAACCACATTTAACCTCCCTCATATAATCCAAGGATCACCATTACATATGACAACGATATTCATGCAGTAGCTCCAAAGACTACCTCTAGGTTCTCTTTCATTAAAACCATACACACGAGTAAAAAAGAAAGAATTATGATTATTCTTAACTGTAACTCTCACATTAAAATATTGATTTATTTTTCTAATCTCCTCCACATAAAAAATATTTGGGTTCAAGGCAATCAAAACAATATGGCCACTACTAGGAATGTTATGTAATAACTCCTATCTACAAAAACAAATCTCTTTAACTCTCAAAATATTACTGTTCCTAACCTTGACTTCCACCAAACAAGGAAGACTTATATTATTGTCTCTAATGTATTTATTTACTTCCTACTGCTTATGAGAAACATTGCATCCCCTAATATTCCATATACCAACTCTAATCATCTATTATTTTTGAAACCCCCTCCCCCTATACCTTTTGTAATCCTCTTGGAATTCTTATTATTTTTGGCACTCTCATTAACTTTGTTAATATCAACATGTTTATTCTTACCATTGTTAATCCCCAAAATTTTGTCCACCAAATAATTAATAGCATCCTCGTCCTGTAATATACTAAATTATTCTCCACTTCTATATCATCTTTACATTTAGCAAATGGCTCACATACATCAACTATACCAACCATCACATTGTCTTGTACACCCATAAGGCTAATACTAATGGTATACAACTTGTTATTTTGAACTAATCCATGATTTTCAATATTGGTAATTATCTTTCCATCAATCACATCATCGGTAGGACCACTAGTGCCAGCCTTTTTATTTCCCTCATTTCCATGACTAGTACCAACCTGCTTCCACACTTGCATAGGTTTTTTACTTTTCATATAATTGTCCTCCTTATGGAGAAACACCTTAAACATATTACATTTAGCAGGAATCCACTCATACTCTACTCCTTAAATCAACAAAGATCCATCATGACAATGACTAGGAATCAACTTAGGTAAATTATCATTTAGCCTAATTTTAACACAAATCCTACTATAGAAAATCTCTCCCTTGAATCAGTCATTCTATCAGTAAATAAGGGTATTCTAGCAACACAAGTAACCTTAGTTAGTACTGAGTCATACCACATAAGTAACTTCAACCTTGGTAGACTAATCTAAATAGGAACCTGCTCTAAACCCTCTTTTTCCAAACTAACATTAACAAGACAAGTTTTAACAATGAAAGGTTTTTTATCAAAGGACCATGGTCCCAATTCAATCACCTTATATTGAGCCTCCATATCCTCAAAAGCTATAATTAAAACTCCGTACTGAAGTAGAAAAAACCAGATCTACCTAATTTATTCCACCTTCTAGCCACATATCTTTTCATTGCTCCAAAAGAAACTCTAGATCCAAGAACATATGCTACAACTGCATTTCTCCAGTAATGCATTTCTTCCTAAACATCTTCTAATTCAACTTTAACACGTTGCATTCCTTCACCATCCTTATTAGAAGTAATAAAATGAAGACTATTTCCTCCAAGGTTTTCTCTATTAGGAATCATAAATTTTTCCCAAGATTTGTGATTATTATCATAACTATTCACATCAACACCACTATACACAACATATTTTCACTTAATTTTAACAACTACATTCAGATCTGGAAATTGGATTTGGCAATCAGCCCTAATATTCTCACCACTAGATTTATTCAATTCAATATAACTAACTTGATATTCTTGTTTACTCTTCATATCTATAGATGTCCCAATCGTATTATCCGAAATTTGAAGCTCCTTAATAGATATATTCGAAGCATCTTCTTAATTCAATGTACTACTCTTTTTATCTCACCAGAATTGTGCAAGATAATAATTGGAATTTGGAGTTTATATTGATTCTCTAAACTAACTTTTGTTTCCATAAAATTCGTTTGTCTCAAAATCTGCCATTATTCTCCTATAATCTCCTTATCAAACTGACCAGAATGAGGATCTTTAATTCTATTCGATCTTCTCATAAGAGAAATTAAAAGGATCGGCCATGGATGAGAAGACAAAACGAGTATAGAAATGGAAAAGAGATCAAGATAGAAAAAACCTAGAGAAATAAAGTAGGGACTCAACTGTAACATCCCTCCCGCCCGGGGAGAGCGAACGGAGCACTAATGCGATAAAATAAATACAAATCCACAAGTGAAAAGGTATAGAGCATCTAAATAAACCCATAATAATATAAATCCATTAATCTCAATTCTTCAAATAAAATACAACGTCTCTCGAATAAATACAACATCTAACTCGAAAAATAAATAGAAATCTTCAATGCTCTATACATCAAAATAATACAAATCTTTCCCAAACAATCCTCACTAAAATCATTCTCCATAGCGCCCCAAAATCCGCTCTAACCTGCCACTAAAAGAAAATATGGGGAAGTACACAATACGACAAGAAAGATACTCAACAAATATATGTTAGCGATGAATAAAACGTAACAACACGAGTACGAATATTCAAATCAAAATGCAAATCTCAAAGCATTTATCAATATAATTTCCTAACAACACATCAATGGGTCACCAGGCCTCACCCCATTCGCATATGATTTATCAAGCCATAGTTCGGGAATAGGTATTTTGGCGGGTACTCAACATCCGTGCATTATTAAAATCTCATGACAATCTGCTCAAAAACAATATAGTGATACCACATGAATCAAAATAATTCAACAATTATTTCTCCAGATTTCAAAGAATTTAACAATTCAAATATGAGTTCAATTAAACATAAAATCAACGGAATAAACTCTCGAGAGATTTAAAGAGCATATTGTGTAAAACCCCATACCTCAAACCATGATGAGAAACCGACGATCACATCGTCAAGATCAACACAAAAGATCTACAAAAGCTCCTCCAAGAACCTCCAACAAAAATATCCCCAAGAACACCTCTAATCTAAGGTTGGAACTCACAAATCTCAAGGGCCAATGTGTATATAAAAAGAAGAGGAATATAAAATATATTTTCTACCAAAATTTGTGCCAAAAGTAAATTAAAAAGGGTTGCCCATGACTCCTTTTATAATGCAAAGAAATGAAGAGTTGGAATCCAAATGCTCCTTTAAATAAGGCAAAGAAATGTAGAGTTGGAAGTCAAAACAACTCCAAGAGTTAAAAACATTTAAAAATCATTTTAAAATCCGATTTAACTCCGATTTCGAAACCGTTTGAAATTCTCTCCTTTAAAAATAATAACCAACATATTTGAGCAATAAAAATAATTTTATCAAAAACTTTATTTTCCTCCATTTTCCAAAAATTAATTAAAATAGCCCAAAATTACGCGGGTTGTTACATCAACTCTTGAACTTAATATAATAATAACTTACTTTGTTGGAAACTGTCAGGAGTTCAAGGAATCTATTGTGGCTTAAATATCCAGTCTTGAACTGGATGAGGTATTAACTAGATCAAGTCAAGAGAAGATATCCTGTAGGTAAAGACTGGATATTCAAGCCAAAATAGATTCCTTGAAATCTAACAGTTACAAACAAAGTCTATTTTCAAATGTGATTATTGTGATTATGTAAAACTCTATCTATAATTACTAGCTCAAGAATAAATAGTGAATTTATACAAAACGTAGTCTCTTTTCATAGTATTGGAGTTATTCCATAATAACACTTGGCATATGGTCTTCATCTCATTAATGAATAAAATACTAAGTGAGGGTTGAAAGCATAGGAAAGGAAAAGATAATAATATGAGCCAATGCGTGTGCATAAGCTCTATTCATGTAAAGAAATTCGCCAAACATATTTGATTGGAATCCTTTTGTTTTGTGATACTGATCGATTTGAGGTAAGAGAGTTCTCCCATTGAATTTATGTGTTCTATCATTTTCATATTTGCTTATAATATATGTATTTTGTGATAATGTGTTTATGTTCCACTTGCATCATTTAAATATTTATATCCAAATGTGATCTCTTGATATATACACCCATGTCATTGTGTTCCGTGCATGCCTTTAAAAGTAGGAAATTTTAGAAAGTTTGATTATTTAATCATAATTGCGATTGTCAGATCGGGTAGAGATGTGTGAAATTCATGGTGGAATTTAATTAATACTATTAAATTTAATATTATGAGACTTGATTTGTTGAATGTGATTATTGGTTGATGCTATACATCCCTTTGAGAGTCTTTGGTTCGACATAGTTCTGATACTGTGCTACACCTTGGTTTTGAGCTTCTCATATATGAACTTTGAATTATGTGCGTTTTGTCCATGGAGATACATTGTACTCGCACCAGGGTTTAAACACTGAGACGCGAGGAGGTGGCGCTAGTACCAAGGGTGAAACACCATGAACTAGTGGTTGGCTCCCACTAAAGGAGTAGGTGGGAGTTCCCAACCATCCAACGGGGGTGGAGTGGGGATTTTGTTTTCAGGTATTGGTAAGCGCAGGAAAGCGTGGTGAACTTATTTTCATAATTATATTATATGATATTTGTAGGATTTTGATATGAGTTCCATATTTCATGAAATTTATATATTGTGTATGAACGAATATGTGTACACTTAAAGTAATTAAACTTCCCTATTGATCTTCCCGCCTAACCCCTCACAAACTTTTGTAGGCACTAGTAGATAGAGGATGGCTATGGTCTTGGTGTTGATTTTGGTGGAAAACTTATTTTCTAAATTATCAATTCCTTGTAATTATTTAGATGTAATTTTATAAACTATTAAGAATGGGATGATTTAGTTGCTTTAGCCAATATTTGGAAAGATGATTGTAACTTTATTCTACTGTAATATTAATAGTTTATATCTAGCGATTCAAAAATTTCATGTCGTTACATTAGCTGTAATGCTGATATATTTATTTACATTTCCATAATATGGTTAGAACATTTCCACACACTTGTATTAAGAGTGACAATGAACTGACATCACTTAATTTGGTTGCTACCACCAAACTAGAAAGAAAAATGACAAGTCAAAATTGTTTCTTCTATCCACAGCTTATTTCTCATTCTTTAGAATTACTCTCAACTCTTATCTTTATTTTCCAATGTAATCTTGTAGGATGAAAAATCAGTTGCAATGTTTAAAATAACACGACAGGTAGACCTCAAATCTGGACTAGAGATTATTACATGTGTATAATCAGTCAGATATAATATTTCTTAATTTTGACAAGTAACTTTAATTACATGAAGAAGATTTTTTGTCTGTACCAGTGGGGCATATAACATGACCCAAACCATTGAGAAAGAGATTAACCAAATTTACGGGACTTAGACTTAGCATCAGGGTGCCTAACATAATGGGGGCAATAGCCTCCCGTTATGTTAATTTGCCCTAAAAATATTAGTCAACAGTACTAATGGGAAAAATTAGTCAAACCAATTTTTTTATAATGATTAAACAAAATTTTTTCAAAAATAAGAAATCATATTCCCAGACCACCATGACTACTAGGAAAAATGTTACTGATTTTGTTGACTGTATATCTTACCCCATTTGGTTGATTGAATACCCCTTAAAAGTGTTTAATTTAGTAGTCATAATTCATAAAAACAAATAATACCATTTTCTGAGGTGGTTGAGCAGACAAACTATTGAATTATTGGTTCTCTCAATTCATATCGAAGATTCCTAGTATTTATGAACTTGGATATTAAAACCCAAATTAACATAGCATAATCGGTAATATCGAAGGCCATAGTTTATTAGGAGACCACGATTTTCTATATTTAACCCTCCCCCTTAATAAAACATTTATTTTGAGATATTTTCTTCCCGGGGTCCACGTTAGCAACATGTTTTTACCATAGAATACCATCATGACCTCAAGATCATAATGGCTTTAGCGTGTTGAAATAAAAACAAGTTTGTTGAAAAATCTCATAATTATAATCCAACTTAATAAGTTGTGATTTTTTAAAAGTGTGAGAAAAAATGAGAATGACTTGTGTACCTCAATTCAGCGTATGGTTTTACGCAAGTTTTATGTGCATGCAACTAATGGTTAGGAATATCTATTAATTGATTATTTGGACAAATTTCTCATTTTAATTTCACAACATATAGTACCGAGCATTATCTTTCTCACACATATTGTCCCAATAAAGGCTCACATGTAAACTTTGTATAACACTTCCAAACTATGGAAAAATAAGATTCTTTATTAGTTCTCCTTTCTGTTTTCACACATTTCATGTTGAAAATTTTAGAAGATGATTTTAATTCAAAATAAACTAAATTGGAATGGCGTACTATACTTTTACAATGTTTGATAAATTATGTATGTGTATTCAGGTCTCTATTTCTAGAGATTTCATATTAATTACTCGTTCTTTCTCATATTAAAAGTCACACTTTTCTTTTATTGATGTGCCAAATTAAGAGTTATGTTTTGTAAATCAATGTATCATGTTTCTTGATGTAGTATTACCATTGATTACGTAGAAGTCAACCTTACTTAAAAAGTTTAAAAGTCATGTAGTGATTCCTAAATTAAGACGGAGGGAGTATTTCATAATTAAATAATAATTTGGGTGTTCATATTTGCAGTGGGTAGAGATATCGAAGGTTTTATGTTTAAAGGGATGGCATGGTGTGACGACCCAAGTAATATTACAGCAGACCATGGTTTACCCATGCTTTATTTTCTCATTTATGTTTTGTTATGTTGATTATAAGATTAATGTTGAAAAATTATCTTCTTATAAGAATATTTTGAAGTAGTTATTTGTAAGGATGTTATGCCTAAATCATCATTGCAATGTGTATGCTGCTAAACTCCATTGAATCCATGGGGCTGAGAAGAATATATTGAATATCTATGGGATAATTATAAAAGATTTCAATTGAGTCAATAGAATATCCATGACATACCAGTAGGAAACAAAATTGAGTTCCATTTCTCATATTAATCTTTTAAGACATATAATTCCGATTTCCTCTGCATATAACTATGTATTTTTTTTACATATAACATTTCTTCTGGGTGTCCTACTGATCGTGGTGCTCAGGTATAAAAATTTCACTTAGGTAAAAACCCCACTATGATCATTAATATATTTGTATTGAAATGTTTGTGAATAATAGGCTTCCTATAGAAAAACCTCAACGTTAAGTAGTACACGTGGTAAGCAGTACTATAGCTATAATGCTCATCTATTTATTATGTATTTCCACAAATTTTATATGGTTAAAATATTTCCAAACATTTATTAAGAGTGGTGATCACGTTAAATCTCACCTTCAATACTTATAAAAATAGAACACAAATTTTCAATTGAATATGAACAGGGAACGTGAAGTGGCAAAGACAACACAAGAATTAAGTAGTTCGATCAATTCCATTCGATCTAAATCCACTGTGCAAGGGGAGTGGGATGTTCTTTTGTTAATGGAGATAATGGCATTACGTCTTTAAAACCTGACAACACTCTCTTTCCTCATGAATTACTTGACCCCCATTCTTGTATATTGGGGACTTATGTTTATAGGCATACAAAGAGTGCTAGCCTTAGATGGAGTCTTTGATGATAAAGTCTGCGTTGGGATGCCTTCCGTCATCGACATCCCTAGTCAATGCAGGTAGCAGTTGAGAGATTCATTCCAATCGCATAAAGGTGGTTACGTTTCAATGGGAGACTAAGTCATCAGCCCCCATTGAGAGTTTGTTCTTACATAGGAGTATACAATTCGATGTCCCTTATCATGATGACATCACAGGATCCCCCAAGTGCTTTGCATCACCAATAATGTCAGTTGTTGTTGCTAACTTCAGGATGAGTGTTATTGCAAAGAATTATTACGATCAGGTGCAACCACTACAAAATGCGCTTGATGTCACGTCATCGGCCTTTAGGGTCCGAGGTCGCTTGATATCACATCATCGGCCTTCTGGGTCCAAGTGCACTCGGCATCCAGTCATCGACCTTTAGGTTCAAGGGATCCCTCTACCGACCCCGATAAGGCAACCACCAGTCAATAATAATGGATTTCACAAGTAGAAAATCTCCTAACTTTGACTTTACAAGTTGAAGAAAATACAATAAATCAAGAGTTAAAAATATAAGGCAATTCCCAAATTTGTTGGCCGTAGATTCAAAATTCAGAAGTCATATAGAAAAGATTGATACCCAAAAACATCATTGTCGAACACATCCTATAATCTTCAAATTGTATCGATATGTAACAATCGATGCGAGGGGCCATCAACCGAGGACATATCAAATGAGACCAATAGGAGTTCTTAGGCCGAGGCAACTAGGCCGGTCCCAACTACAGTAAATGACGGGGGACCAGAAGCTGAGGGGATTGGCCGATGGCATAAGTTGAGGGAAGTGACCAAGAACGTCCAACCTTTTATATAACCAAAATTTATTCAAAAAGACAGTGAATTATGAGGTGATATAAACAATATCATAACACTAAAAATTCAAAACAAAAAATAATTTGATTTCGAGGGTTGAGAAGATAAAAACCACTCTAAATATTAAAAATATATAATGGTAGGGCATGCTTAGCCCATTTCTTGTGAAACAAACCATTGCAACACGATTCTAGCATGTCTAATAACTATAACACAAAATTCAATAGACAAAATCTATATGATAGTAAATGAGTCGAGGCTTGCAATTTTTTCTTAGAATATAATTTTTAGTTGATGTAAAATATAAATTGTTCTTTATCATCTACTATGAAGATCTAAATCATTAGCAACCCCCACCAAAGATTTCAATTGAATCTCTTTCAGTGTAATCACCCATACTAATGTGAAATGTTAATGGGCAACTATCTCTTCATATATATCATGTTGTACCATCCATCACTAGTGTTTACAACCTGTAAAAGTATAGAAAATGAAATCTCTAAGTTGATCATTTATTTAAAATTTCAAAAGATAAATATCAGGATTCAATATAATTTCAACATAAATAGCAAAATTATTAAAGCAACTAAGAGAAGAAGTGGTAATAACACACATCTCCATTCCTTTTATTAAAGTAAAAAAAGAAAACTATTGATTGAAAAACATAGTAACTTAAAATTTTAAGAAAATAAGTAATATACCAAACTAATTATCCACACAAAACTGTTACCAAATAAGCATACTTAAATCTGAAATATATTTACAATTTTGGGCTACTAATGTAAGGCTATTACTGTTTTAACTAAAATTTTAACTAACGCTAATTAACATATGAATATTTACATTCAGATATCGTCACTACTCAAAATGGGAAATAAGAATGAAAATTAAGAAAAATTTTAAGGCTATCTCACAATATCTATTTCTTTAAGAAACACAGTTATGAAAAAATGAATCACCACAACAATTTCAAATTATACCATAATTGTAAGGAATATATCACTTGGAGGTCCAAATTAAAACACACAGACACACACACACAACCAACTTTTCATTAGATAGGTTAAGTGTGAGTGTGTGTTTGATATTTTGTGAATGTGTGAGACACATTTGTAATAATCCAATGAATAATAATACCCTCAGAGTAATCCAACCCATGTTTAAATTTTCAACATTATGTATACAAAAAATTATGCATAAACATAGAAGAAAGTTGTATGTGACAACTTTAAAGCAAATATCAAATAGTATTAAGAGATTTAAATGTCTTGTGTAATGTCAAGAATTGGAGGACCTTAGCCAAATCTCGGGAAATGAGGAAATGGAAATTTCTCTACTTTGTTGGAAATACTACATAATAAACATGTAGCATGAGTTTAAGGGATTAACATTTGCTACATAAGCTAGGTTATCTATGTCATGTAGTGTGATTATATGGGTTGAAATTCTATAATAAAGAGTTAGTTAAAATGGTTCAATTGCGCTAAAATATGAAAGATGGAGAAATTATATTAAGCGAAAAATATCTTAAAGCAAAATTTAGTGCATAAATTTTTTCTTTGCTTATAAGTTGTAGAAAATCAAAGAACTTTATATTTTGATAGCAATAGAACAATGACATAAACTTAGAAATGCTAAACAATTATCGATGGGCATTTTCTCAAACACATAGGATGCATATACGGGAAAAATACCAAGAAAAGAACTGAGAAAACAAAACAAAATAGTTGTTTAAGAATTTTATCAAACAACTGGGATACATAAATTTTCAATAGGTTCATGGGAAATAGACTTTAATGTCTTGAACCTCACCCATTAAACACTTTAAACACCACTCTAGAGAGAGAGAGAGCTTGGTGAATTAT
Source organism: Sambucus nigra (assembly GCA_949130495.1). Classification (NCBI taxonomy): domain Eukaryota; kingdom Viridiplantae; phylum Streptophyta; class Magnoliopsida; order Dipsacales; family Adoxaceae; genus Sambucus; species Sambucus nigra. Next base: position 7,036 of record CASBWL010000201.1, on the reverse strand, counting down.
GAAATTTAAGCATATGTTATTTTTAAACAACAAAGTCTCAAACGTAAAAATTAATAAAATGCTTAGAATACTGAGTTAAACTTCTAAAAGAAGTCATATTATGGAACGAAATGAGGTCACCTTAAATTTTATTGGTGCAAAAACAAAATATGAAAAATTGTCACCAATAGAACTCAACAAACTATGATAGCCCGTGCAAAAACGGAGTTCTTATCCAAAGAATTTCATTTAAATCTTCATGATAGCCCTTGCAATATAATCATTAACCTGAAACATTAAAATTTTATATTAAAAATAAAAATGTATAAATTTTAGTGATAAATAAAATCTGAGAAGGCCCTTTTGTGTGTGCTTTAGGTAAAGACAACCTTTTTTATTATTCTCAAATTTATTATGCACCAAGTATGAGAACCAATTTCTTTAAACCAATTTTACCTTCGTAAACTCTAAACATGCATCTAAGTGATTCAAAGCATTAAGTAAATAAATCATTCAGGAAAAAAATACAATTTGAGGAAAAAAAACCTTTCGGGTAAATGCCTTTATTTCACTATGTATTGCAAATCAAAACTTACAGATACATAGAGAAATCTGCAATGAATTTCCCGTAGGAACTCCACATAGAACGCATCCTAAAGCAGCAAAGATTCCCACAAAAACCTCAAGAACCTTAGCTCCTCTTCAACAGTGAATACCCTTGAATATCCCCAAAGAACGCAGTTAACAACAACCGTCACCGAATAAGAACACGGACTTCACCGCCTCATCTTCAAGCACAACGCAAACGGAATCTACTGCACGAAAGTAATATTATCAAAGAATGAATAACACGATTCCGGTAAATACGTTCAAGATAACAAGCATTGGATTTATGAGATTTGATCTTTAATAAACTTCGGATAGTGGAAAACTTTGGGAACTTTTTAGCAAACGAATGCAAAAAATGTTTTGGCACAAGTTCTCTATTTATTTTTAAGTAGAAGAAGTTATTAAATAATGAGACATAAATTTTGAGGTGACAGGTTGTTCGAACAACATCACTATGTCATTTGAACGACAACTAAAACTTGATTTTCTTTTAAAAATAATTCCTTGAAGTTTCAAAAAAGAATTTGACTCAGAAATATTCAAAATACGTTTTTGCAAATTACAATTTCAATTCCCAATCTTTAAAAACATTTAAAAGACATTTTAACCAGAAATAGATCAAAATCAACCCAGAAATCATGGGTATGAGATCAACACACCTGACATCTTAAAAACAGATAAAATATGACTTAAAAAACTAAAAATGAGTTACACTTTAACATAGTGTCGATGTTCCTAAACATGGGTATGGATTAAATGGGCGTGTGCTAACACAAATGAATCACAGTCTGAACACAAAGATACGTTCAAGAGGCTCTAATTGACCGCTTAATATCATCAAACTACGTTTTAACGATATGTGACAGTTAAACTTGAACTTAATGAACAAAACAAACATCACACACACAAGTCTAGAATTTTAATGATTCTTCAAACAATAGTGTCATGGCATGACTCTTTCAACCTAGGATTAGTAGTGCAAACCCGTTGTACTTTTCCATCCAAACACCCTTAAATATTCATATTTTCTTTTCTTTTTGTTTTGGCTTTTCTACTTTCTCACCTTAAAGAAACCCTATTGGACCTTTTTAGCATAAATATAATCTTTTTAATGCCTTAATTTTTTCTTGGGATCTTTTAAACAGTGGCTTTCATGACGAGTTTCTTATACTCTCGCATCCATTTCCCACGCACACTCATCATATTTTCAAATTCTAACCAAATCCTCATGGGCAACGGTTCTTACATGCACAACTCCCCCTAAGTTTAATATGTGCGTAGGTTATAAAATTGAGAGAAAAATGTCTCACCAAACTCAAATGTGCATGAGAAGTTAAGCATTCAATACAGCTCGTGCATGTGTGTGATGGCATATATATAATCGAATCAAAATGCAAATCAAGTTCAAAACATCCCCATTAGGCAAATAGGTAAGATCAATCGATGTATCAAAAATTATGAGCAAATGTCCTAGCCATGTGGAATAATGAAATGATTGGGGTCCAAGCACACCAATATGCCATATCCTAAGTGTAAACTCAAGACATAAAAATCGAAAACCTTTTTGAGTTTTTCAAAAATATTTTTGACCCAAAAGAAAATCTTTTTGTATTTTTTTGAAAAATATATGTGTTGATGCAAAAGAGTAGACTAACCTAATTAATTGATCCCAGATAAATGTAAGTAAAGAGACAAAGGATTTTTAAAGTGGTTCAGCTTAAAGAAGAGCCTACGTCCATTATTATGTATTGTATTGGGCTTGCTCAATTGCCTTTTGTTTCGTCTCCCTTGGATGTGGGGTTTACAATGTATTTATAGCCCTAAGGGGGTATACAAGAGTTGGAATATCAAAGGATGGAATGTATTTATAACATAGACATTTACATCTTATACAATCATTTATGTGAATAACTGTTGGCGTTTTACTGTCATTGTTGGTCAGCCTTCTTGATGTTGGTCGGTCTTCATTGACAGGTTGGTCAGCATCCCTTAGTAGGTCGGCACTTCATCCTTGCTGACTAGGATTAATATTCCATGTGTCAATATCTGAATGGTCCACGTAGCTGGATAATTTTTTATATCAACAGAATCCCCCAATGTTTCATGCTTGAGGTTTTTACGAGAGTATGGAACATTTAGCTCTTAAAGTTACTCAGACAATAATTTTAGTCTTGGTCGATTACCGGCTTTCCATACTTGTAAAAACTATGATTAAATTATAGAAATATATTGCGCGTGGCCTTTTTGAAATTATCCATAACTTTGACGAATCTTTTTTGGGAAAATCTGTCTTTTCTACCTTTAGTCGTCATCAGTTCAATCGATGCTGCCTTTTAATCATTATCTTCCCAGTTTTTGAGGCAACTATAAAGAGTGAGAAAATCCACGATCTTTTCTTACCTCAAATTTTTTGAGTGTTTCTGCCATTCCATCCTCAAGCTTTCTCTCTCATGTGCGATCGTTTTCTATCCTTTAGTTTTTACTGAAATCATAATTTCTATAAGAAATATTTCTCTCTTTTTTCTTCTTCTTTATCATAGATTCACTTGATGAGTTCAGAAATGAATTTAACATTACTTCATGGGTTGATCTAGAACATCCCATCTTGCCTGTTGAATTCTTCTCACTTGTTGAGGATCACTGTATCCCCTCTATCTTTATTATAGAGTATGAGTTTACTCTTCCTATAAACCCATTTTTCCTTGAGTTTAGTCAGTATTTTGATTTTGTCCCAGCTAGGGTATCCCCTAATACCTGGAGGGTTGTTAATGGTGTATATAGGTTGAATTAAATCCATGGAACTCATCTAGGGATTCCATAAATAGCATTTTTCTATAAGTGGGTGACTAGCGACGCCACTTTCTATTTAAAGACTAGCACAGTAAACAGAGCATTAGTGGTCAATCTTCCAGATTCCAATATGGATTATTTTGGACATGGAGTTCTTGTAAAAAAAATTGGCAATACGCCCCTTTGACTGAGAATGCTGAGTACCGGGGGCCTAAATGCCCTCCTTTTGGCAATAGGATAGGTTGTTTTTTATTTAACTGTTTTGCTTTGCATATATTTGTTGAAAAGCAATACTGATTTTTGCTCTGTCATCTTTGGTTGCAGTTGATCAGAAAAGAAGGTGCCCAAAGGATAGTGAAGTTAACCTTAGGGAATTGAAATTCATTTGGGGACTTCATCAGAGGATCGATGAAGAACATATTAGGTGTGCCTCCTACTTATTGCAGTACAAAAATATTGTCTCCTCCTTTGTTGCTCGCCTCACTCTAGTCATTCCCTATCATGTGATTGGCCTTGACCAAGATCCCATTTCCACTTCCTCAACCACTACGTCTGGTAGTGGTGAACTTGCTGCTAATTCCCCCTCCTCCTTAGATTCAAATTTACCCCTAGCCTCTGCCATAGGAAAGAGGAAATTTCCCAACATCTTGGGAGATATAGTTGCAAATGGCCCCTCCAAATAAGCTGATGAGGGGGTTAAAAATAAAGATGATGCTGGGAAGAAGCCCCTAGCTAAGAAAGATAAAGAAAGTCTGCTGAAAAGAATAAGGAAAGGGCTCCCTTCTAAGTTAGTAGAAGGTTCCTCTGTTCTTCCCGACCAACGAGAGTTGGTTGATCTATCTTCTTTTGCCTCTCCAGTGGTTCTTCGCCCTGGTTTGGCAAGACAATTAATAAGGTCTGGGACTTTTACAGACCACAGGGGTGCTGTAGCTGCCTTTCCCCTATTAAAGAGTTGTGATAGGGCTGCTAAAAGCCTTGCTTTGGTAATTCCCTTTGCCTTGTTCATTTTTCTATCTTTGTTTGATATTTACAATACTAACTTGCTTTGTTTTCTCTATGAAGTTCCTTATTGACTTCAACAATATATGGGAGAAAGATGATACTTTGAGAGCTTCTTCTGGTGAAGTTGTAGAATCTTTTGATGAACTGAAGAAGCCAGTACTTGGCTCCCAACAATAACTGGACAATGTACAAATGAAATGGGAGGAGAAGTAAAAACTATTAAAGGAGCTATAGAGACTACTCAGGATATGTCTAATAACCTGTAGAAGGATTTAAATGCTAAAGAAGTCAAGACCACCGAGCTGAAAAAGAATTTGGATCCTGCAAAGGCTCTTACTAGTGCTGAGAAAACCAAAAGATCTAAGGTAAGGGAGACTGGATTCAACAAAGGTTGGGATAAATCCATTGGGGAAGCTTCTTCACAGATTGAATTTGTGAAGAAGAAATGTTTCAAAGATGGTTGGTCGGATGCCCTGGTGGAGCCCATAAGACTCTGAGCTCTTCTTTAGACATGATCTTGGGCCCCCCCAAACATAGATGAGGAAATTGAAGATGATGGGGATTCCAGTGAATCCCTTATGGTGCTCGGGTATGCCGATTAACACCAAGATGTTGATTATTCTTCTCCCTTCACAATTAATCCTCTTCTTCTTCCTGCACCTGCTTCTACTGCAGACAATAAGAAAGTGTAGATCTGAGAAGCTTTTATTTTCTTCTTTCAGTAGTTATATTTTTCTTTTCCTCTTTAAAGATGTACTTGTACCTTTCCCCTTTATTAATGAAAAAAAATATTTTTCTTCCTCTAATTGCATTTTCCCATACTTTGCACATTGTTGTTAATTGAAGATTTTCTTTCTCTTAATAGTTTATGGATAAACTGTAACACTTCTCATAAACTGACTCCGAGCTACTCCATAGGTGTAATAAACTTTTTAAAGCTTGTCACTTATCTTTGGCTAAAGATAAGCCACTAAAGTTGCTCGGGGAAGGTGTATTCGAGCAAGCCAAGGAAGCCTATGTTTATCTTAAATGTCGTCTTGATCGGGTAGTAGCCAATAATGTTTCCTACTATGAAATGATTAAAGGGCTGCAGGAGGACCACAAAGAGGCCAAGGCTCTTTTACATGTAGATTATGAAAAGAAGTTCCAGGCCCTGAATGAAGGTTGGTGCTTTGAGAAATAGTTGGAGAAATTTGTTTCCCATTTTCGAAGATAGGAATTTCTGCTTAACTATGAGTTGGAGGAAGCAAGGGCCATCACTAAACTGCTGGAGGAAGAGAACAACAACTTGAGAGATGAACTTACTGCCTTAAAGTCTTCTTCTACTACTACTGTTACTACAGATGAAGGTCATTCCTTTTTGGAAGATGATAATGTAAGGATAAGGGAGGAGTTGGAGGCCTTGAAAAAATCAAAACATGCTTCTTCATCTTCCCGAGTTAGAATTAAAGCCGAGGTACTATGGAGGAAACCAGGACTCAACATACCCTATCCAATCAAGCTGGCCAATTAAAAACTAAAAATCAATTCATTGCTGAGATGTCCCAGAAGCTGCAAACCTCATTCGAGTAACTATCCACTCAATCTACTCAACTGCAAGATAATGGTGGAGTGTTGAAGAAGCTGCATCACCAGGTTGAAGGATTGACCTTCTAGTTTCACAAGAAACCTAGGGAGATCTGGATGGAAAGTTATAATGAAGCTTTGGGGCATTTTAAGGATAGGTTTAAATAGGTCCAAACTAAGGGCTACAAGTGGTGTTGGATGAATGCTCTAACTGTGATGAAAGTGGATTAGAATAACAAACTATGGGATTGGTATGACCCTGGATTGTTTGACCTTGAAGATCCCCCTTTTAGACTGGATGTTAACTGGAAACCTGTCAGTAACATCCCCGAATATTTGACTTCAAAGTATCTGGGAGACTATGGGCTTCATGATGAGCTAAAAATTGTTCGACCTCCTCATTTGCTTAACCGACCAAGTAGCAGTAATAGAAGGATGCTCGAAGATTTTAACTTCATCAATTGTCCTTACACTCTAGATGACCCTCGGGCTGGTATGGATCCTGTCTCAAAAGCTGAAGGAAAATGCCCTGTAGAATAAAGCTTTGCATTCCTTTCTGTTAACACGGTTATGTAATGATGATTTAATGAAATGAAAGTTATATTTGATCAACTTATCTTGTGTTTAATGTGAATGCTCCGTGTATGAGTAATTATTTATTTTTCATTAGTTATATTAAAACACTTAGATTAAAATCTAAATTTAGAGCTAGTTACCCATGTGTCTCCAAAGGTTTTACTAAGGCACCCAAGCATTAGGTTTTTTTCATTAGATACCAGTAGTGTGACGAGATATATGTGGAATATGTGCCTACATTCCTCTTGAGGAATCTTCACAATGTTCTTCCTGTACTTTTCCCTGCAAGATAAAGATCTTGTTTTATCCTTATGTTTGTTGTCTAAGTTTCTTGAGGTCTTAGCATCCTTTTGACTTGGACTTTATGTGTCGCCGATTAAGTTTTGATCACTCCGAGAAACTTATTGCTCATGCCAAGTAACTATCACTTTCTTTCGACTATCTTCTGCACACCGAGCAACAACGTGAAGTTTTTATAGCCAATAACTTTATAAATCGGTGACTAAAGTATAAA